>JAPDRP010000031.1:50000-507175 GCA_030247845.1 Coniosporium tulheliwenetii | reverse complement strand
GTACTTCGTTCAGTTACGTATTACTGCCCTAACCTAACCTAACCTAACCCTAACCCTAACCCTAACCCTAACCCTAACCCTAACCCTAACCCTAACCCTAACCCTAACCCTAACCCTAACCCTAACCCTACCAACCCTAACCCTAACTGGCACCACCCCGTTACGGTTACGGTTACGGTTACGGTTACGGTTACGGTTACGGTTACGGTTACACTCTCCCCTTTACCCTCTGCTCCTCAACACACCTACAGCCCTCCCTCCCCCTAAACCCTTTCAACCCCTCCTTCTTCTCCCCTTTAGCCTCTCTTACGACCCTTTTCTTCTCCACCCTTTTACCCTTTTACCCTTTTTCTCTCCAACCCTAACCCTCTCAATCCTCTAACCCCCAACTCTAACTTTAACCCTTTAGTGTTACGCTTGCTCTCTCTTCTCTCCTTTTAAGCCTTCTCTAAACTTTACTCCCCTATAGTACTCCAAAAACCTTCTACTCTTTACCAAACTTCTCTCTTTTACTAAATCCTAACTCTTTACCCCTATCTGCAACCGTTTACCCTTTAACTCCTAAAAACACCTAGACTTCTTTCCACCCCTAATACTTAACCTATACCTCTAAACCCCTACCCTTTTAAAGTTTTGCTCTCCTCACTGCTAGTCTCTTCTCTAGCCGCTTTTTTCTAGCCTCCAAACTTTTAACCTTTCTAAACCTTTTTTTACTTCTCAGAACACTTAAACCTTAGCCTTGCTACTCTTCCTCTTACTTTTACTCTCTCTCTCTACACTTCGTTCTCTCTCTTACTTTACTTTCCCTTTAAATGTAAAATAGTTTAACCTTTTTTCTTCTAGTTAGCCTTCCTTCTTGTACAATGTTAACCCTAACCCTGAGCTTTCTTTCTCTTGTCATCTTTCTATTTACTAATCTTCTATGCTTTTATTTACAAATCTTAAGTGTTCTATGACTTTATATTCCTACTTTCTAGCTTTTCTTTTCCATAAAAGAAAGAAATAAAAAAACTTTAGATTATATATTTCCCGTAAATCCTTTTTTGGTATGTATTCTATTCTATCTTGTAGGTTCTACTGGATTCTACCTTCTATCTAATTTAGCTAGTAGTCTTTTATAACTATAACTTCTAATCTGCTTTAAATATCTATATTACCTTACTATACGGGTTGCAGAACGAAGCTGTAGGTGTACTAGCTAAACACCTTTTCTAGTTTCGATAAACATATAACTCTAGAAGCAATAAGCTAGCCTTGAATTACACTCTAGTGATATGGCGACCTAAGAGGTTTCAATAAGATATAGTAGTCATCCTGGATGGGATTACACCAAGAACCTTAGCCTATACTATTTACATCGCTAGTTCTACTATCTTCTGCACGCTGCTGGTGCCGCTGCCATGTTCTTTCCAATCCCGCCTTTATGTCCTCCATAGTCTGGCTTAAAAACCGCGACGGCTCTTCGGGGATCGCCCGCATCACCGCCCGCTCCGTTCGACCAATCTCCCAGAGCTCACCCTCCTGCATCTCGTTCAGGTCAAGCCATTGCACAACCTCTCCAGCCTCCGTCATGTCGTTCAGCCGCGCCTGGTGGATTGACAGCCACATCCGTTCATGCTGCTTCGTGTGCTGCCAGAAGACCGTGTTGTTAGGGTATGGAACGATCCAGTGGATGAGCGGGAACAGCTCCTTGATGCGGTCGGTGAAAGCCTTGCCAGCCTCGATCCCACAAGAGGCACTGATAATCCGCACGCACCGCTCATGCAGCACCCGATACCCCTTTCGGTCCCAGTGCTTTCGAGCCACGCCATCGTTAAAGTCCCAAAGGAAGTCGATGAAATCGTCCAGCTCCTTGTACGCCATCTTGTTGCCACTAGCTAGTCGATACTGCGGCACGTCAGACCCGTCCTCTGGCATCAGCATCTTCTCTAGGTTGGCCTGGCAGAGGGTGGAGTCGCCCTCGATTGCCCTGGCGCGGTATTCTGGCCGGATCGATGCCCGGATCGACGAAAAAACATCCTTGCGGAAGTGACGCAGGCAGGTCCACACCATGAGGAGGAACACTGTCTCACGGACGTCTGCCGAGGACCGATACCGCTGCAGCCATCTTCCCAACGTCTCAACCTTCACGAAGTCGTCCTTGGCCTCTCGGACCGCGCGCCAGCGTACCTTAAAGGCCTCTACTATGTGGATGTTGCCAAAGAGACTCCGGCCGGGAAGCTCGTCCAGGAAGGTAAAGCGCTCCCAATCGATCTTCGGTAGAAACCAGCCGTAGCCGTACCGCTTTACTGTGCTCGAAAAGCCGAGACCATGGAGCCGCTTCCCCGTCTTGCGGGACTGCCACTCGTCGCACCACAAAGCAATCTCGCGACGGATCTGGTGGCTGGAGATGCTGAACTTCAACAGGCGTAGGAACATGATCATCGCCTGGCTATGCTCCCACGAGATAAAGCCATGCGTGCCCAAGCTACGGACGTATTCAAAGCCAGTGGTGAACTTGTTGCTATTTGCACGCACGAATCCCAAGAACGTCGCCGTGGGTAGGCGCCAGAACGGCATATACTCGACAGGAACGGTCGTCTCACGGTCCCAGTCACCCATAGCCTCCAGCCGATCCCGGACGCGACGCGCGAGCGTCCAAGTCATGCGATGCTCCTCCCGCGTGCCAAACGACTTCTGCGTCGATCCCGTGATGCCCGCCGCGCAACGTGCCCTTGCTTCCCAGGTACGACTTGTTCAGCGTTTCCGTGCGATGGTTCTCCGAGCCGCCCGCATGCTGCCATCCCGCCCGGATCTTAGGATCCAGCGCAAGGCTCTCCAGCGCGCCGTCGCGGAACGGGAACGTCTTGGCCGCGTCGAAGATCTCCTTCTCGCTGGTGTAGAACTGGCTGTAGACAAGGCCCTGCCGACGGCTGGGCGATCGGCGTCCGGTGAGTATGGTCATCCCCACAGCATCTCGTAGCAAGGCCGTATGGTAGATGCTCCGCAACGATGGCTTTGCCGGAGAGCCGTGCAGCGACCACTGCCAGTACGCGTCCAGGCAGCAGGGCCGCCATAGATACGTCTCCGCCTGCTGGTCCCCGGCGTCCTGGTACCAGAGGAAGGATGGTGAGGCGCATACCTCCTTGCCCACATCCAACCACACTTGGTCAGGGTCGAGGCGATCCACGTTAATCACCTGGCCCCATCGTAGGAAGAAGTCTTCCCACATGCCCTGCAGTGTCGGTCGCTTGGTAAGCACCTTCAGGTTCTTGCCGGTGAAGAAGATCTGGACGTCCCGAAAGCCCTGCAGCCCCTCCTCCTCCTCCTCCTCGACGGTATGCGTGATGATATCCCAAACCTCCTCCAGCATCTCTGGCCGAAGGAAATGGTGGATGTACTGATGCCGTGATCCTGTCTTGTCTATGCGGGCGTGAGATTCGGTGTGACTGGCCTTGCTCCCCAGCTTCCCATGCTCGTAGCTGGCCGGATAGTGTTGCAGCGTGGATGCTGGCGCCTGGCTGTAGATCGCTGGGAGGAGGACCTTGTCCGTCCACCGCCGAAGAACTTCTTGGCTGAGGTAGTTGTTTGCCCTGCGTCGCCCGTGTAGGTGCGGGAAGAATAGAAAAACCATAATGTCTTCCTGACCCACCAGCCGGCCAAAGAGATAGTGAGGCACCGTATGGAGAGGGACCTGCCGCGGTCGGCCACCCTGCCCCCTGCAACAGGGAAGGTAAGGTGGATATCCGCCGCCAGGTTGGAGACCACGTGCGGGGTGGGGTTGAAGCGGATCCCCTGCTTGGCCATTGCTAGGCTGCCAGCAAAGCCCATGATGCTGTCAATGTCATATGTGACCGTCGCAGGCCAGGGCGACTGTTCCTGGTGGGAGCAACGGATACACAGCTCTGCAGGCCGATCCGGAGCTTCCGGCGTGGTTCCCAGAAAGGCATGTTTCCATTGCTCGGCATCCGAGGCGGAAATCTGTCCCTGCGGCAGCATGTTAGGGCAATTTAGGGTGTCCGGCAGTAGCTCGTGGCGCGAGATGAAGTCCTCCAAGGAGATGTGCCGGGCTGAATCCACATCATGCTCCTGCTCCATCCGTTCATGGTGGCTGGCCTCGCAGCCGTGGAATCGTCGCACCAGCTGCTCCGCCAGCTTCGCCGCAATATCTACCGCATCCTCGACAGTGCCGGACTCCCCAGCTTGCAGTCGGCGTGGCTCGGGCGCCTGAGGGCTTTCGCGTGGCCTCGCCGTCTGAGAACGGCTCCGTGAGCGTGTCTGAACGCCCTCCTCTGGCGGTGATGGCGGTGCTGGGGCTTCAGCTTGGATGCTTAGGGCAGCAATGTCTGGCAGCGGCTGCTCATCCTCATGCTCATCTTCAATAGAGGCTATCCGATCGGGCTAGATAGTTTCGCAGAGGCATCGTTAGCCCGGTTGCCGCCGGGATAAAGGAAGGAAATTGAGGACCATGGTAGAGAGAGTGTGTTAGATGGAGAGTAAAACATCTCAAGCTCCAGACATCCGGTAGAGGGCCTTGCAGGCCTGTTCAGTTTATAGATTAGAATCCTATAGCCAAAGGAAGCGCAACCTAATAGCTACCTCGAGAAAGTCCCGCTGCTCCTCGTCAGCAGGAATGCTAAGCCCTTCCGCCTGGATGCCGCGCTCGGCTGCCGTGATCTGCCCATTCCCTTCCGGCCCGGCCTGCTGGAGGATGGAATAAGCATCGAACTGGACCTGAAGGCCGTCGGAGGAGCTGGCCGCCTGCTGCTGCGCCTTTCGTCGCTGGCGGCTCGACTTTTGATGTGTGCTTGCTGCTGCCTTAAGTTCTTCGGTGGTGTGGTATTTCCTTGGGCGACCCCCTTCTTCTTGTTCGTCGTCTCTAGCGGCATAATGCGGATGCTAATAGCTAAGCAGAGAGAACCGGTGTGCGTCTACAAGAGCAGGAATAAGAAAAGGAAAGGAAAGTTTAATGGTAATCGTACAGGCGATACAGACGCTCGCGGGGGTAGAATAGTTGAGAGAGATAAACAAACCTTTGGAAGGGAGGGGAGGCGCTTATCCAGATTGAGGTTTTTCTGTCCACCTGCTAAGGCGCTAAGCCCGTTCGAGGTTTTCCTGGCCTGGTCTTGGCGCACCCCATCAACACGACGTCGAATTCCTGAACTTTGCAGCAACACCACGCCATAACCACGACAGATATTCCAATTCTGACTGCACAGCACGATTCGCCGTGTAGTATTCTACAAGTTTGCCATACAACGTCGTCCTAGCTCCCGTGATGCCGCCTCTGACTCTAACCGCAACTGCGAGGATAGACACTCACTCACTCACTCACTCACTCACCCACTCACTCACCCTCCCTATCCCCATCCTCACCCTCACCCTCACCCTCACCCTCACCCTCACCCTCCACTCCTCACCCTCACCCTCACCCTCATCCTCACCCTCCGCTCTATCCCTCTCGCTCTCTTATTCTATCCCTCCACCCTCTTTCTATTCCTTACCCTATTCCTATCCTTATCCTATTTCCTATTCCTTACTCTCTTTCTATTCCTTACCTTTATTCTCTCTCTTACCTTTTTTTTTCTACTCTTTACTCCTCCTCTATACTTTACTCTATTTTCTTATCTTGTCCCTCACTCTATCTTTATTTCTTACCCTTACTCTCTCTTCTTACTCTTATCCTATTTCTACCTCGTATTTTTTCCCTATCTTTTATCTCTGCTTTATTCCTATTCTTTACTTTTATTTTATTTTTATTTCTATTTCTATTCCTATTCCTATTCCTATTCCTATTCCTATTCCTATTCCTATTCCTATTCCTATTCCTATTCCTATTCCTATTTCTATTCCTATTCCTATTCCTATTCCTATTCCTATTTCTATTCCTATTCTTATTCCCATCTCTATTTATGTTTCTATTTATGTTTCTATTTCTATTTCTATTTCTATTTCTATTTCTATTCTTCTTTCTTATTCTATTGCTATTTATATTCCTATTCTTCATTCTTACTTTATTACTATCTTTATTCTCTTTTATTCCTATTTCTATTTTTATCTCCACTTTTATTTCTATTTTTATTTCCATTTCTATATCTATCTCTTTTCTTTATTCTATTTCTATTCTTTCTCCTATTTTTATTTCTTACTCTATTTCTATTCCCTACTTTTATTCTTATACTATCTTTTACTTTATTTCTTATTTTATCTTTTGCCCTTATTTTATTCTTGTTTTAAATTTCTTTCTTCTATTTTTACTTTCTTTCTTACTATTCCTTTACTTCTTATTCTTATCCTACTTCTTACTCTTACTTTTACTCTATTTCTTACTTTATTTCTATCTCTATTTAATATTATATTTTTTATTCTATGTTTATTTTTATTTTATCTTTATTTTTTACTTTATTTTTATCTCTATTTCTATTTCTATTTTTATTTCTCACTCTATTTCTTACTCTATTTCTATTCTTATTCTTACTTAATATCCTATTCTTATTCTATTTCTATTTCTTACTTTTACTTTTACTATATATTTTGTTCTTATTCTTTTTATATTCCTTATTCTATCACTATTTCTATACTTTACTTTATTTCTACTTCTTACGCTATATTTATTTCTTATCCTTCTTACTTTCTTTTATGTTTTTATTTTATACCTCTTTTTTATTCTATTTCTATTTTTTATCTTTACTTTATTTCTTTCTTTTACTTGATTTTTATTTCTTACCCTTACTCTATATCTTACTTTCTTATTTCTTCTCTCTTTTACGCTTGCTTTATTTCTTTTTTTTGCTTTATTTCGTACTTTATTTCTTACTTCTTCTCTATTTCTATTTCTTATTTATATTTTATCTCTTTTCTTTACTTTATTAAAATACTATTAGTATCACGTGCTTTATATTTTTTACCCTTAAAGCTTTAAGTATTTATATCTTTTTAACTATTCTAGTTATTATAAATCTAGTATAGAAGTTACCGCTTAAAAATCCTATTTCTATCTAGCTATAAAATAAAAATCTAAAAATTATAAAAATCTTATTTCCTCCCCACGGGGGCGGAAATACCTAGAAAAGCTTTTAAGTAGCTAGTATACCTTATAACCGAATCGGGTCTAGCCTAGAACTAGTATAATAAACTATGGTTTTTTTAGTGTGTTTTCCCGCTTAGAGCCGCTTAGAATCTCTATAGCTAGCTTAGTAAGCTTAATAGTCCACTTTTCTTCTTATTTTTCCTTAGAACTCGTGGACCCAAAACTTCCTAACCCTCTAAAACCTTAACTAGACCCGATCGGGAAATTCTATTAGTAATCTTACCGCTTAAAATCTAATTCTCTATAAATCTAGCCGCTTACTAATATCACGTGACCACTATATAATCACCACGTGATTTTCTTATTACTAAGATACTACTAGGGTTGGAAATGGGAGCCCATTCTAAGCGAAAATAAGCGAACGCTTGGACGTTTGTATGGAAATGGGGTGCCCATTTGCGGAATCATAGGTACAGGGCTGTCCTGCATCTTTTTAACTAACAAATTAACCTCTTCTCTTTATCTATCACTTACCTTTCTGAATGTATAACCCTATTCTCTCTATAATACTTTTCTTCTATTCTCTTCTCTCTATTTTAAGAAACCTCTAAACCCTCTTCTCTTTAATAAGATTAGTACAGATAAACGTAGGTTTCATTAGTACCGCTCTATGAATAACACGTTATCGTTCTTCTAACCGTGTATTAGCGCAGAATCTTATATTAAACCTCTAATCACTAAGCCTACCCTAAGCCCTAAGTAAACCTACATCTAGAATCTAACATATAGAATCGATTATACATAAAATTCGCAGCAATTGACTTATAAATAGTCTATTTATTAGAAGTAATCCTATCTAGTAATCCTATCTGTTAGACTTTTTATTCCAGTCTGCCGCGAACCCTGCTGTAACGGTTGGGGTCCTGATCAAGGAGGAAGGGAGCAGTGCCAAGATATAGTCAACAAGTGGAGGGTTGATATCACAAGGTGAGATCAGATCAAGTTACTAAGAATACTAAATTCTTATTTGAGTTGAGCACACCATTCTAATGAACGAGAATGGTGCTGCCTATATACTGGGACCCGGAGCAAGTACCACCGTTCCTTGCTCGGTCTGCTCAGTGTGCTCAGTCCCTGATCACCCTGATCGCACTGAGCACGGCTTGGCGGCCTGTGGTGCTCAGTCCCACACGTGACCCTTGGCACTGATCATTCCTCGGCGCTGTCCCGCACCTCTGTTTGTAACACTATCCCCCTCCCTCTCAGCTTTTGTCCTCAAAAGGTATGTTCCTTTCTCAACATGCCTGACGGGGTTACTAAAAATCAAAAGCCAAACGCTCTTCTACCGAACGTCGTCGAGATTTGGTATCGTTTCTCCGTACCTCCGGTCCCGTCATGCCCACGCCTTGTGCTCGCTGTCGCGAGCAGTCGCTTTCCTGCCGTGTCAACGTCCGGTCCGGTATTTGCGCCGAGTGCATCTCTTCTGGCGCCAAATGTGATCTCGTAGTTACTCGTGAAGAGTGGGAACAACTTCGTGTTCGTGGGGAGGAGATCCGCCGCCGGCTTCGTGAGGCTGACGAGGCGATCGCCGAAGCTCATCGCCGTCGCGCCCAGCTTGCCGAGGAGCTGGCAGCGTGGGAGAGTCAGTCCTCGGAGGCTGTCTCTCGGGAGCTGGCTTCGATCGAGGAGGTTGAACGCCTGGAGCGGGGCCAGCCGAGTCCCCCTCCTGACCCTTTGATGGAGTTCCCCGACCCGGCGCCCTTCGCCTTCTCGGATGTGTTGGCGATGTCCCCTTCGACTTGGGGCACCCTGGATGGGCTACCTTCCGACTTCTTTTCTGCGCCTGCTTCTTACGTGATCCCGACCCCTCGAGGTACTTCTTCATAGCTTGTTCGCATCCTTCGAGATTGGTAAGTAGCTCCCACGTACTCTCCGAGTCTGGGTAGCCCTTCCATTTTACCAGAAACCTTTGCGCACCGTCGTCGAAATCGGTGCTGTCGTCCAGGATCTTTTGCACTTCGTATCGTCCTTCTTGTTCCATCAGATAATTGTCTGGTACACTTTCTAACACTGGTACTTCTTCAGGTGCTGGTTCCAACAGCGAAACGTGGAACACGGGGTGTATCTTCATTCCCTCTGGTAGGTCCAACTCGTAGCTGGTGTCCTTGATGTTTCTGACGATCTTGAAAGGTCCTATCCTGACGTGGTCGAGCTTCTTGCTTGGTCTCGTGGTTTCGATGTTTCTCCGGAGGAGGTAAACTTTATCCCCCTCTTTAAGCATAGGTCCCCTGGATCTATGTTTGTTGTAGTGAAATGCTGATCTTTTTGACAGGAACTCTGCATCATATTGGAGTTCTTCGTGAATCTGTCGCATTTCCTTAAATGTGACTCTGGCTGTCTCAGACATCACTTGGATATCTTTAGGTTCGTGGAACAGCTGTGCGTGGTATCCATGGTTGGCGTAGAAAGGTGTCATACCCGTTGTCTCGTTTACGCTTGTATTGTATGCCAATTGTGCCAATGGCAATAGCGATACCCAATTCGTTTGTCGGTAGTCCACATAACCCCTCAAGTACTGCTCTAGTACTTGGTTCATGCGCTCTGTCTGTCCGTCCGTTTGTGGATGGTATGCCGTTGATAGCTTGTGCGATAGTCCCAGCTGTCGCGTGAGCGCGGTCCAGAAATTGGATGTGAACAGCTTGTCCCTGTCTGAGATGATTTCCTCGGGCAGTCCTTGTGTTGCTGTCACATTCCGGAGGAAGGTGTATGCCAATTCTTCAGCGTTGGATGATTCCTTGTATGGTATGAAGCGTACTTCTTTCGTTAATCGATCCACAATGGTGAGCACGGAATCGTATTTCACCTTCGTCAAGGGTTCTTCGGAAAGAGGTAGCTTGACGATGAAATCCATGGCGACTGACGCCCATGGCCGTGTTGGTATTGTTGCTGTTTTCATCAACCCATACGGCTTGTGTCGGGTTGGCTTGATCTTGTGGCATATATCGCACTTTGCGATGTATTCCTCTACTTTCTTCCTTAGTCGTGGGAAGTAGTAAGTGCGACTGATCGCTTCGACCGTTTTGTAGATTCCTCGATGTCCTCCGGTCGGCCCATCGTGGTACTGTCGAATGATCTCCGTTCGCTCGGACTCAGGTACATATACGAGTCCTTTGAACAGTATCAGGCCTGTTTCTGATTGTTCAAATCCTTCGAGGTCTTCGGCTAGTGCTCTCTGAGCGTGTGCGTCTTTTTGGTACGCCTTCCGAATCCGACTCTCGAGATCGTCATTAACAATCACCATGGTTGCCGCTAAGGTCCTGCGATTGTAGGTAATTCTCCCATCTGGATGTTGTTCCAGGATTGAGCTGACTGTTTGGGGCTTCTCTCCCATGTAGTCTGGTCGTCTGCTGAAAGCGTCTGCTTTAGCATTTTCGGAGCCTTTTCGATAGTGAATTTCGAAGTTGAACGTCGATAGTTCCTCCGACCATCGTACTTGTCTTCGGTTCAAGACCTTGGTCGTGGTGAAGTATACCAGATTCTTGTGATCCGTGAACACTTGAATTGGATACTTTGCTCCTTCCAGATACACTCTCCATTGCTTGAAAGCTTCAACAATGGCTAGCAGCTCTTTGTCGTGGATTTCATAGTTCAGTTCTGGTTCGCTGAACTTTCTCGAGTGAAATGCCACCGGATGCCAACGACCTTCGTCGTCCTGCTGATTCAGACAGGCCCCCATGGCAAGGTCTGATGCATCCGTCTCGATGATGATGGCTCTCGTGGGATCAAACATCATGAGTACCGGTTCTGTACTGAACCGTTCCTTCAGGGTCCGAAAAGCGTCCTCAGCTTTACCGTTCCACTGGAAACCTTGATCCTTTTTCGTAAGATCGGTGAGTGGTGCGGCAATCTGGGAGTAGCCTCGTATGAACTTTCGGTAAAAGTTCGCTATTCCCAGGAATGATTGCACGTCTTTTACTGACTTTGGTGTAGGCCATTCGAGTACTGCCTGCACCTTGGTTTTATCCATCTGGATCCCATGATCCGTGATGATATAACCTAAGAACTCAATCTCCTGTTGATGGAATTGGCTCTTTTCTGGTACTATCCGTAAGTTCGCTCGTTGGAGGGCTTCCAGAACTTGTCTGACATGTCGCACATGTTCCTCCTTGGTCTTCGAGTATACCAGTATGTCGTCAAGATAGACGACTACGAACACATCCAAGTGTTCCCTCAGGACATTATTGATGTACGCCTGGAATGTGGCGGGAGCATTGGTGAGCCCGAATGGCATAACCAAATATTCGTAGAGTCCGAAGCGGGTTCTCATCGCCGTCTTCCACTCCTCGCCTTCCTTAATTCGAATCCGGTTGTATGCTCCTGGAATGTCGAATTTGCTGAACCACTTGGCTCCTTGGAGTCGATCCTGTAACTCCGAAATCAAAGGCAACGGATAACTATTCTTAATAGTTATGTTATTCAGTCCCCGGTAGTCGACACAAAGTCGTAACTTTCCGTTCTTCTTTGGTACGAACAGGATAGGGTATCCTGCGGGCGACTGGGATTCCCGTATGAATCCTTTCTTCAGATTTTCGTCTAGGTACGCCCGTAGCGCCTCCAGCTTCTCTGGTGACAGTGGGTAGATCGCTGACTTCCCTGGTGTCTTGCCTTCTTGTATGGGTATCGTATGGTCCCATGGTTGGTGTGCTGGTAGGGCTTCGTCTGGAGCCTCTTCCGCAAATAGCCTCGCGTAGTCCTTGTATTCGTCTGGAATGGACAACGGGGTTGTGGTAGTCGCGATCTCTCGTCGCTTGCTCCACAGGATCTGTATTTGTTCAGGATTCTCTCGAACTTCCTTTTTCAGTTCTTCGGCTGAGATTGCGCATATCTCGAGACCGTCTCCTGGCATGTCTTCGCTCATTTGGACCAGCTTTCCCTTGGAAAAGTCCAACGTTTGACGGATCCAATCAATCTTTGGATTTGCGTCCTTGAGCCATGGTAACCCCAGCACTACGTCGTGGGTTCCTGTTACCGTAATATCGAACTGCATGTCCCGGACATGGGGTCCGATCTTCAACCTGACAGTCGTTGTCTCCTGGTCTACTAATCCCTGATTGTAGCCCAAAGGTTGGCCATCTACCGCTGTTACTGGGTAGGCATCGAGCTTCCCTTGCAGGCTCAGCTGCGCTCGGTTTGCGAACTGTGGTGACATAAAGTTCGCTGTGGCCCCTGAATCGATCAGTGCCTTGGCCCATGATTGGCCAACTTGAACCCATACTCGTAGGTTCCCGGCGTACTTCGTCGCCGCAAGGGTATGCTTCTGGTATCGTATTCCTGGTACCCAGGTGCCCTTACACCTGTTCGAAAGTCTTGGTGTAGGCGCTTCCGTCGACCTTCTGGCCGGAAGGCCTCCTAGTTTTTTGAACCAGAGCTCCCGGAGCTCCGTTCCTCCCCTACGTACGAGAACGCAACAGGATTGACTTTCATTGCTGGATATTTCTTCGGGTCTCTTGCCGCATACTCAGCCTTGAGTGCCGTCACTTTACTTCTAAGGCTTCGGGCGATGAAACCTCCATCCGGAGTCACGTAACCTCCATTGGTCGTGAATCTCGATCCTTTCGGTGGGTACTCTCGGATGATGTTTTGATATTCTCTTCCTTGAATCGGTAGTTGCTCCAGCCTCTCATGTAGCCAGTTTAGCCGTTTCTCTGCGGGTCCGTACCGATCGAGGAGAATGTTGTAGCATTCGGTGTAGGCTTGATGGAAGCTGACCGCGTGTTGTACATCTATCCGTTCGTGTACTCGGTGTTGGGCGTCTCTCATCTGCTGACTTCTCATGTTTGTTCCATAAGCAGCAGACACCTCGTCCCACACTTCTTCCCAAAGTTCGACTGGGTACTTCCCTAGTACCAGTTCGGGTCCGAGCTGTCGTGTCGGGATCGTTGTGATCCTGGGGGTCTCGATGAGCTCTCCTTCTTCGGATCCGCTGTCCGACCTAATTTCCTCGAAGTCATCCTCTTCTTCGGGTTCTGGTTTGAGGATGCCAGTAGTGTCGTAGGCTTTCCCTTTGTTCATGACTTGCAATGCTTGTTTCGTTTGGGGTGGTTTCGGGAACCATCCTGATCCGTCTTTGTCGCTTAGGTGTATCTTGCACCCGTCGTCATAGCATGCAGTCCAGGACATCGTGTCATGGCTGACCGCGGTGGCCGCCAGTTGTCCCGTTTTCTTAGGACCATTGGTTTGTGCCAATGCTTGCTTCTTCTTGGGTTGCCTGCAATCCCTTGCAAGATGTCCTGGGCGATCACAGTTGAAACACTTTCCAGTAAAAGGTTTTTTCCGCGGGACGCCGTTCGCCCCTTCTGTGATCCCTTTTTGGTGAAACGTCCCGGACGTCTCTCCGTAGCGTCGAGTTCCATGGGTTTGAGCCCATAAGGGTCTTGGTCTCGTTTGGTGGGGTAGGTTGGTTTACGTCCTACTACAACCGGTGCGTTGTGTCCCTTTTTCTCCAAACGTCTTTCGTACAATCGGTTGTCGATGCGAATCGATGTACTAATCATTTCTTGTAACTTATCGGGTCGCTCGCCCCTGACCAAGTCATCCTTGACGCCTTCTTTCAATCCTCGGTAGTACTGTGCCGTCAGGGCCGTCTCGTCCCAATGGGTATTGGACGCCACTAGTTGGAACTGTGCAGCATAGTTGGCCGCAGACCCCTTTTGGGTCAGATTCATCAGTTCTCGTTCTGCAGTACGTGCCGCGTCGATGTCTCCAAACACTCCTCGTATTTTCTTCTTGAATGAGCTCATGTCGGAGAAGATCTCCGTTGTTTCCCTGGACCAGTCAACCTCCGCATTCTCAAGGAAGTCCCTGAGATGGGGCTGGATCCACTTGAATGCACGTCCCCTCAGATAGGTAACGACAAACATGACTTCATTTTCTTCTTGGAAACGATCTTGGTTGTGCCAGATGTACAGGTCACACTGGAGCAGCCACGAGTCGAGCTCGTTTCGCTCCCCATTGTACTCGTCCGGAACCTTGACTTTGACTGGCTTTGGTGCCGGGGGCGGCGGTGGTGCCTGTCCCCTCGATGGTCCGGTAGTTGATCCTGTAGTAGACATATCGACGTGTTGATCTTGGTTACTCCACAAAGGCGGTGCTCAAAGTGTAACGGTTGGGGTCCTGATCAAGGAGGAAGGGAGCAGTGCCAAGATATAGTCAACAAGTGGAGGGTTGATATCACAAGGTGAGATCAGATCAAGTTACTAAGAATACTAAATTCTTATTTGAGTTGAGCACACCATTCTAATGAACGAGAATGGTGCTGCCTATATACTGGGACCCGGAGCAAGTACCACCGTTCCTTGCTCGGTCTGCTCAGTGTGCTCAGTCCCTGATCACCCTGATCGCACTGAGCACGGCTTGGCGGCCTGTGGTGCTCAGTCCCACACGTGACCCTTGGCACTGATCATTCCTCGGCGCTGTCCCGCACCTCTGTTTGTAACACCTGCGCTAAACTAGATATAATATACTTCTAATAGAATTATAACTACTATATGTAACGGTTGGGGTCCTGATCAAGGAGGAAGGGAGCAGTGCCAAGATATAGTCAACAAGTGGAGGGTTGATATCACAAGGTGAGATCAGATCAAGTTACTAAGAATACTAAATTCTTATTTGAGTTGAGCACACCATTCTAATGAACGAGAATGGTGCTGCCTATATACTGGGACCCGGAGCAAGTACCACCGTTCCTTGCTCGGTCTGCTCAGTGTGCTCAGTCCCTGATCACCCTGATCGCACTGAGCACGGCTTGGCGGCCTGTGGTGCTCAGTCCCACACGTGACCCTTGGCACTGATCATTCCTCGGCGCTGTCCCGCACCTCTGTTTGTAACACTATCCCCCTCCCTCTCAGCTTTTGTCCTCAAAAGGTATGTTCCTTTCTCAACATGCCTGACGGGGTTACTAAAAAATCAAAAGCCAAACGCTCTTCTACCGAACGTCGTCGAGATTTGGTATCGTTTCTCCGTACCTCCGGTCCCGTCATGCCCACGCCTTGTGCTCGCTGTCGCGAGCAGTCGCTTTCCTGCCGTGTCAACGTCCGGTCCGGTATTTGCGCCGAGTGCATCTCTTCTGGCGCCAAATGTGATCTCGTAGTTACTCGTGAAGAGTGGGAACAACTTCGTGTTCGTGGGGAGGAGATCCGCCGCCGGCTTCGTGAGGCTGACGAGGCGATCGCCGAAGCCCATCGCCGTCGCGCCCAGCTTGCCGAGGAGCTGGCAGCGTGGGAGAGTCAGTCCTCGGAGGCTGTCTCTCGGGAGCTGGCTTCGATCGAGGAGGTTGAACGCCTGGAGCGGGGCCAGCCGAGTCCCCCTCCTGACCCTTTGATGGAGTTCCCCGACCCGGCGCCCTTCGCCTTCTCGGATGTGTTGGCGATGTCCCCTTCGACTTGGGGCACCCTGGATGGGCTACCTTCCGACTTCTTTTCTGCGCCTGCTTCTTACGTGATCCCGACCCCTCGAGGTACTTCTTCATAGCTTGTTCGCATCCTTCGAGATTGGTAAGTAGCTCCCACGTACTCTCCGAGTCTGGGTAGCCCTTCCATTTTACCAGAAACCTTTGCGCACCGTCGTCGAAATCGGTGCTGTCGTCCAGGATCTTTTGCACTTCGTATCGTCCTTCTTGTTCCATCAGATAATTGTCTGGTACACTTTCTAACACTGGTACTTCTTCAGGTGCTGGTTCCAACAGCGAAACGTGGAACACGGGGTGTATCTTCATTCCCTCTGGTAGGTCCAACTCGTAGCTGGTGTCCTTGATGTTTCTGACGATCTTGAAAGGTCCTATCCTGACGTGGTCGAGCTTCTTGCTTGGTCTCGTGGTTTCGATGTTTCTCCGGAGGAGGTAAACTTTATCCCCCTCTTTAAGCATAGGTCCCCTGGATCTATGTTTGTTGTAGTGAAATGCTGATCTTTTTGACAGGAACTCTGCATCATATTGGAGTTCTTCGTGAATCTGTCGCATTTCCTTAAATGTGACTCTGGCTGTCTCAGACATCACTTGGATATCTTTAGGTTCGTGGAACAGCTGTGCGTGGTATCCATGGTTGGCGTAGAAAGGTGTCATACCCGTTGTCTCGTTTACGCTTGTATTGTATGCCAATTGTGCCAATGGCAATAGCGATACCCAATTCGTTTGTCGGTAGTCCACATAACCCCTCAAGTACTGCTCTAGTACTTGGTTCATGCGCTCTGTCTGTCCGTCCGTTTGTGGATGGTATGCCGTTGATAGCTTGTGCGATAGTCCCAGCTGTCGCGTGAGCGCGGTCCAGAAATTGGATGTGAACAGCTTGTCCCTGTCTGAGATGATTTCCTCGGGCAGTCCTTGTGTTGCTGTCACATTCCGGAGGAAGGTGTATGCCAATTCTTCAGCGTTGGATGATTCCTTGTATGGTATGAAGCGTACTTCTTTCGTTAATCGATCCACAATGGTGAGCACGGAATCGTATTTCACCTTCGTCAAGGGTTCTTCGGAAAGAGGTAGCTTGACGATGAAATCCATGGCGACTGACGCCCATGGCCGTGTTGGTATTGTTGCTGTTTTCATCAACCCATACGGCTTGTGTCGGGTTGGCTTGATCTTGTGGCATATATCGCACTTTGCGATGTATTCCTCTACTTTCTTCCTTAGTCGTGGGAAGTAGTAAGTGCGACTGATCGCTTCGACCGTTTTGTAGATTCCTCGATGTCCTCCGGTCGGCCCATCGTGGTACTGTCGAATGATCTCCGTTCGCTCGGACTCAGGTACATATACGAGTCCTTTGAACAGTATCAGGCCTGTTTCTGATTGTTCAAATCCTTCGAGGTCTTCGGCTAGTGCTCTCTGAGCGTGTGCGTCTTTTTGGTACGCCTTCCGAATCCGACTCTCGAGATCGTCATTAACAATCACCATGGTTGCCGCTAAGGTCCTGCGATTGTAGGTAATTCTCCCATCTGGATGTTGTTCCAGGATTGAGCTGACTGTTTGGGGCTTCTCTCCCATGTAGTCTGGTCGTCTGCTGAAAGCGTCTGCTTTAGCATTTTCGGAGCCTTTTCGATAGTGAATTTCGAAGTTGAACGTCGATAGTTCCTCCGACCATCGTACTTGTCTTCGGTTCAAGACCTTGGTCGTGGTGAAGTATACCAGATTCTTGTGATCCGTGAACACTTGAATTGGATACTTTGCTCCTTCCAGATACACTCTCCATTGCTTGAAAGCTTCAACAATGGCTAGCAGCTCTTTGTCGTGGATTTCATAGTTCAGTTCTGGTTCGCTGAACTTTCTCGAGTGAAATGCCACCGGATGCCAACGACCTTCGTCGTCCTGCTGATTCAGACAGGCCCCCATGGCAAGGTCTGATGCATCCGTCTCGATGATGATGGCTCTCGTGGGATCAAACATCATGAGTACCGGTTCTGTACTGAACCGTTCCTTCAGGGTCCGAAAAGCGTCCTCAGCTTTACCGTTCCACTGGAAACCTTGATCCTTTTTCGTAAGATCGGTGAGTGGTGCGGCAATCTGGGAGTAGCCTCGTATGAACTTTCGGTAAAAGTTCGCTAATCCCAGGAATGATTGCACGTCTTTTACTGACTTTGGTGTAGGCCATTCGAGTACTGCCTGCACCTTGGTTTTATCCATCTGGATCCCATGATCCGTGATGATATAACCTAAGAACTCAATCTCCTGTTGATGGAATTGGCTCTTTTCTGGTACTATCCGTAAGTTCGCTCGTTGGAGGGCTTCCAGAACTTGTCTGACATGTCGCACATGTTCCTCCTTGGTCTTCGAGTATACCAGTATGTCGTCAAGATAGACGACTACGAACACATCCAAGTGTTCCCTCAGGACATTATTGATGTACGCCTGGAATGTGGCGGGAGCATTGGTGAGCCCGAATGGCATAACCAAATATTCGTAGAGTCCGAAGCGGGTTCTCATCGCCGTCTTCCACTCCTCGCCTTCCTTAATTCGAATCCGGTTGTATGCTCCTGGAATGTCGAATTTGCTGAACCACTTGGCTCCTTGGAGTCGATCCTGTAACTCCGAAATCAAAGGCAACGGATAACTATTCTTAATAGTTATGTTATTCAGTCCCCGGTAGTCGACACAAAGTCGTAACTTTCCGTTCTTCTTTGGTACGAACAGGATAGGGTATCCTGCGGGCGACTGGGATTCCCGTATGAATCCTTTCTTCAGATTTTCGTCTAGGTACGCCCGTAGCGCCTCCAGCTTCTCTGGTGACAGTGGGTAGATCGCTGACTTCCCTGGTGTCTTGCCTTCTTGTATGGGTATCGTATGGTCCCATGGTTGGTGTGCTGGTAGGGCTTCGTCTGGAGCCTCTTCCGCAAATAGCCTCGCGTAGTCCTTGTATTCGTCTGGAATGGACAACGGGGTTGTGGTAGTCGCGATCTCTCGTCGCTTGCTCCACAGGATCTGTATTTGTTCAGGATTCTCTCGAACTTCCTTTTTCAGTTCTTCGGCTGAGATTGCGCATATCTCGAGACCGTCTCCTGGCATGTCTTCGCTCATTTGGACCAGCTTTCCCTTGGAAAAGTCCAACGTTTGACGGATCCAATCAATCTTTGGATTTGCGTCCTTGAGCCATGGTAACCCCAGCACTACGTCGTGGGTTCCTGTTACCGTAATATCGAACTGCATGTCCCGGACATGGGGTCCGATCTTCAACCTGACAGTCGTTGTCTCCTGGTCTACTAATCCCTGATTGTAGCCCAAAGGTTGGCCATCTACCGCTGTTACTGGGTAGGCATCGAGCTTCCCTTGCAGGCTCAGCTGCGCTCGGTTTGCGAACTGTGGTGACATAAAGTTCGCTGTGGCCCCTGAATCGATCAGTGCCTTGGCCCATGATTGGCCAACTTGAACCCATACTCGTAGGTTCCCGGCGTACTTCGTCGCCGCAAGGGTATGCTTCTGGTATCGTATTCCTGGTACCCAGGTGCCCTTACACCTGTTCGAAAGTCTTGGTGTAGGCGCTTCCGTCGACCTTCTGGCCGGAAGGCCTCCTAGTTTTTGAACCAGAGCTCCCGGAGCTCCGTTCCTCCCCTACGTACGAGAACGCAACAGGATTGACTTTCATTGCTGGATATTTCTTCGGGTCTCTTGCCGCATACTCAGCCTTGAGTGCCGTCACTTTACTTCTAAGGCTTCGGGCGATGAAACCTCCATCCGGAGTCACGTAACCTCCATTGGTCGTGAATCTCGATCCTTTCGGTGGGTACTCTCGGATGATGTTTTGATATTCTCTTCCTTGAATCGGTAGTTGCTCCAGCCTCTCATGTAGCCAGTTTAGCCGTTTCTCTGCGGGTCCGTACCGATCGAGGAGAATGTTGTAGCATTCGGTGTAGGCTTGATGGAAGCTGACCGCGTGTTGTACATCTATCCGTTCGTGTACTCGGTGTTGGGCGTCTCTCATCTGCTGACTTCTCATGTTTGTTCCATAAGCAGCAGACACCTCGTCCCACACTTCTTCCCAAAGTTCGACTGGGTACTTCCCTAGTACCAGTTCGGGTCCGAGCTGTCGTGTCGGGATCGTTGTGATCCTGGGGGTCTCGATGAGCTCTCCTTCTTCGGATCCGCTGTCCGACCTAATTTCCTCGAAGTCATCCTCTTCTTCGGGTTCTGGTTTGAGGATGCCAGTAGTGTCGTAGGCTTTCCCTTTGTTCATGACTTGCAATGCTTGTTTCGTTTGGGGTGGTTTCGGGAACCATCCTGATCCGTCTTTGTCGCTTAGGTGTATCTTGCACCCGTCGTCATAGCATGCAGTCCAGGACATCGTGTCATGGCTGACCGCGGTGGCCGCCAGTTGTCCCGTTTTCTTAGGACCATTGGTTTGTGCCAATGCTTGCTTCTTCTTGGGTTGCCTGCAATCCCTTGCAAGATGTCCTGGGCGATCACAGTTGAAACACTTTCCAGTAAAAGGTTTTTTCCGCGGGACGCCGTTCGCCCCTTCTGTGATCCCTTTTTGGTGAAACGTCCCGGACGTCTCTCCGTAGCGTCGAGTTCCATGGGTTTGAGCCCATAAGGGTCTTGGTCTCGTTTGGTGGGGTAGGTTGGTTTACGTCCTACTACAACCGGTGCGTTGTGTCCCTTTTTCTCCAAACGTCTTTCGTACAATCGGTTGTCGATGCGAATCGATGTACTAATCATTTCTTGTAACTTATCGGGTCGCTCGCCCCTGACCAAGTCATCCTTGACGCCTTCTTTCAATCCTCGGTAGTACTGTGCCGTCAGGGCCGTCTCGTCCCAATGGGTATTGGACGCCACTAGTTGGAACTGTGCAGCATAGTTGGCCGCAGACCCCTTTTGGGTCAGATTCATCAGTTCTCGTTCTGCAGTACGTGCCGCGTCGATGTCTCCAAACACTCCTCGTATTTTCTTCTTGAATGAGCTCATGTCGGAGAAGATCTCCGTTGTTTCCCTGGACCAGTCAACCTCCGCATTCTCAAGGAAGTCCCTGAGATGGGGCTGGATCCACTTGAATGCACGTCCCCTCAGATAGGTAACGACAAACATGACTTCATTTTCTTCTTGGAAACGATCTTGGTTGTGCCAGATGTACAGGTCACACTGGAGCAGCCACGAGTCGAGCTCGTTTCGCTCCCCATTGTACTCGTCCGGAACCTTGACTTTGACTGGCTTTGGTGCCGGGGGCGGCGGTGGTGCCTGTCCCCTCGATGGTCCGGTAGTTGATCCTGTAGTAGACATATCGACGTGTTGATCTTGGTTACTCCACAAAGGCGGTGCTCAAAGTGTAACGGTTGGGGTCCTGATCAAGGAGGAAGGGAGCAGTGCCAAGATATAGTCAACAAGTGGAGGGTTGATATCACAAGGTGAGATCAGATCAAGTTACTAAGAATACTAAATTCTTATTTGAGTTGAGCACACCATTCTAATGAACGAGAATGGTGCTGCCTATATACTGGGACCCGGAGCAAGTACCACCGTTCCTTGCTCGGTCTGCTCAGTGTGCTCAGTCCCTGATCACCCTGATCGCACTGAGCACGGCTTGGCGGCCTGTGGTGCTCAGTCCCACACGTGACCCTTGGCACTGATCATTCCTCGGCGCTGTCCCGCACCTCTGTTTGTAACACCTGCGCTAAACTAGATATAATATACTTCTAATAGAATTATAACTACTATATGTAACGGTTGGGGTCCTGATCAAGGAGGAAGGGAGCAGTGCCAAGATATAGTCAACAAGTGGAGGGTTGATATCACAAGGTGAGATCAGATCAAGTTACTAAGAATACTAAATTCTTATTTGAGTTGAGCACACCATTCTAATGAACGAGAATGGTGCTGCCTATATACTGGGACCCGGAGCAAGTACCACCGTTCCTTGCTCGGTCTGCTCAGTGTGCTCAGTCCCTGATCACCCTGATCGCACTGAGCACGGCTTGGCGGCCTGTGGTGCTCAGTCCCACACGTGACCCTTGGCACTGATCATTCCTCGGCGCTGTCCCGCACCTCTGTTTGTAACACTATCCCCCTCCCTCTCAGCTTTTGTCCTCAAAAGGTATGTTCCTTTCTCAACATGCCTGACGGGGTTACTAAAAAATCAAAAGCCAAACGCTCTTCTACCGAACGTCGTCGAGATTTGGTATCGTTTCTCCGTACCTCCGGTCCCGTCATGCCCACGCCTTGTGCTCGCTGTCGCGAGCAGTCGCTTTCCTGCCGTGTCAACGTCCGGTCCGGTATTTGCGCCGAGTGCATCTCTTCTGGCGCCAAATGTGATCTCGTAGTTACTCGTGAAGAGTGGGAACAACTTCGTGTTCGTGGGGAGGAGATCCGCCGCCGGCTTCGTGAGGCTGACGAGGCGATCGCCGAAGCCCATCGCCGTCGCGCCCAGCTTGCCGAGGAGCTGGCAGCGTGGGAGAGTCAGTCCTCGGAGGCTGTCTCTCGGGAGCTGGCTTCGATCGAGGAGGTTGAACGCCTGGAGCGGGGCCAGCCGAGTCCCCCTCCTGACCCTTTGATGGAGTTCCCCGACCCGGCGCCCTTCGCCTTCTCGGATGTGTTGGCGATGTCCCCTTCGACTTGGGGCACCCTGGATGGGCTACCTTCCGACTTCTTTTCTGCGCCTGCTTCTTACGTGATCCCGACCCCTCGAGGTACTTCTTCATAGCTTGTTCGCATCCTTCGAGATTGGTAAGTAGCTCCCACGTACTCTCCGAGTCTGGGTAGCCCTTCCATTTTACCAGAAACCTTTGCGCACCGTCGTCGAAATCGGTGCTGTCGTCCAGGATCTTTTGCACTTCGTATCGTCCTTCTTGTTCCATCAGATAATTGTCTGGTACACTTTCTAACACTGGTACTTCTTCAGGTGCTGGTTCCAACAGCGAAACGTGGAACACGGGGTGTATCTTCATTCCCTCTGGTAGGTCCAACTCGTAGCTGGTGTCCTTGATGTTTCTGACGATCTTGAAAGGTCCTATCCTGACGTGGTCGAGCTTCTTGCTTGGTCTCGTGGTTTCGATGTTTCTCCGGAGGAGGTAAACTTTATCCCCCTCTTTAAGCATAGGTCCCCTGGATCTATGTTTGTTGTAGTGAAATGCTGATCTTTTTGACAGGAACTCTGCATCATATTGGAGTTCTTCGTGAATCTGTCGCATTTCCTTAAATGTGACTCTGGCTGTCTCAGACATCACTTGGATATCTTTAGGTTCGTGGAACAGCTGTGCGTGGTATCCATGGTTGGCGTAGAAAGGTGTCATACCCGTTGTCTCGTTTACGCTTGTATTGTATGCCAATTGTGCCAATGGCAATAGCGATACCCAATTCGTTTGTCGGTAGTCCACATAACCCCTCAAGTACTGCTCTAGTACTTGGTTCATGCGCTCTGTCTGTCCGTCCGTTTGTGGATGGTATGCCGTTGATAGCTTGTGCGATAGTCCCAGCTGTCGCGTGAGCGCGGTCCAGAAATTGGATGTGAACAGCTTGTCCCTGTCTGAGATGATTTCCTCGGGCAGTCCTTGTGTTGCTGTCACATTCCGGAGGAAGGTGTATGCCAATTCTTCAGCGTTGGATGATTCCTTGTATGGTATGAAGCGTACTTCTTTCGTTAATCGATCCACAATGGTGAGCACGGAATCGTATTTCACCTTCGTCAAGGGTTCTTCGGAAAGAGGTAGCTTGACGATGAAATCCATGGCGACTGACGCCCATGGCCGTGTTGGTATTGTTGCTGTTTTCATCAACCCATACGGCTTGTGTCGGGTTGGCTTGATCTTGTGGCATATATCGCACTTTGCGATGTATTCCTCTACTTTCTTCCTTAGTCGTGGGAAGTAGTAAGTGCGACTGATCGCTTCGACCGTTTTGTAGATTCCTCGATGTCCTCCGGTCGGCCCATCGTGGTACTGTCGAATGATCTCCGTTCGCTCGGACTCAGGTACATATACGAGTCCTTTGAACAGTATCAGGCCTGTTTCTGATTGTTCAAATCCTTCGAGGTCTTCGGCTAGTGCTCTCTGAGCGTGTGCGTCTTTTTGGTACGCCTTCCGAATCCGACTCTCGAGATCGTCATTAACAATCACCATGGTTGCCGCTAAGGTCCTGCGATTGTAGGTAATTCTCCCATCTGGATGTTGTTCCAGGATTGAGCTGACTGTTTGGGGCTTCTCTCCCATGTAGTCTGGTCGTCTGCTGAAAGCGTCTGCTTTAGCATTTTCGGAGCCTTTTCGATAGTGAATTTCGAAGTTGAACGTCGATAGTTCCTCCGACCATCGTACTTGTCTTCGGTTCAAGACCTTGGTCGTGGTGAAGTATACCAGATTCTTGTGATCCGTGAACACTTGAATTGGATACTTTGCTCCTTCCAGATACACTCTCCATTGCTTGAAAGCTTCAACAATGGCTAGCAGCTCTTTGTCGTGGATTTCATAGTTCAGTTCTGGTTCGCTGAACTTTCTCGAGTGAAATGCCACCGGATGCCAACGACCTTCGTCGTCCTGCTGATTCAGACAGGCCCCCATGGCAAGGTCTGATGCATCCGTCTCGATGATGATGGCTCTCGTGGGATCAAACATCATGAGTACCGGTTCTGTACTGAACCGTTCCTTCAGGGTCCGAAAAGCGTCCTCAGCTTTACCGTTCCACTGGAAACCTTGATCCTTTTTCGTAAGATCGGTGAGTGGTGCGGCAATCTGGGAGTAGCCTCGTATGAACTTTCGGTAAAAGTTCGCTAATCCCAGGAATGATTGCACGTCTTTTACTGACTTTGGTGTAGGCCATTCGAGTACTGCCTGCACCTTGGTTTTATCCATCTGGATCCCATGATCCGTGATGATATAACCTAAGAACTCAATCTCCTGTTGATGGAATTGGCTCTTTTCTGGTACTATCCGTAAGTTCGCTCGTTGGAGGGCTTCCAGAACTTGTCTGACATGTCGCACATGTTCCTCCTTGGTCTTCGAGTATACCAGTATGTCGTCAAGATAGACGACTACGAACACATCCAAGTGTTCCCTCAGGACATTATTGATGTACGCCTGGAATGTGGCGGGAGCATTGGTGAGCCCGAATGGCATAACCAAATATTCGTAGAGTCCGAAGCGGGTTCTCATCGCCGTCTTCCACTCCTCGCCTTCCTTAATTCGAATCCGGTTGTATGCTCCTGGAATGTCGAATTTGCTGAACCACTTGGCTCCTTGGAGTCGATCCTGTAACTCCGAAATCAAAGGCAACGGATAACTATTCTTAATAGTTATGTTATTCAGTCCCCGGTAGTCGACACAAAGTCGTAACTTTCCGTTCTTCTTTGGTACGAACAGGATAGGGTATCCTGCGGGCGACTGGGATTCCCGTATGAATCCTTTCTTCAGATTTTCGTCTAGGTACGCCCGTAGCGCCTCTAGCTTCTCTGGTGACAGTGGGTAGATCGCTGACTTCCCTGGTGTCTTGCCTTCTTGTATGGGTATCGTATGGTCCCATGGTTGGTGTGCTGGTAGGGCTTCGTCTGGAGCCTCTTCCGCAAATAGCCTCGCGTAGTCCTTGTATTCGTCTGGAATGGACAACGGGGTTGTGGTAGTCGCGATCTCTCGTCGCTTGCTCCACAGGATCTGTATTTGTTCAGGATTCTCTCGAACTTCCTTTTTCAGTTCTTCGGCTGAGATTGCGCATATCTCGAGACCGTCTCCTGGCATGTCTTCGCTCATTTGGACCAGCTTTCCCTTGGAAAAGTCCAACGTTTGACGGATCCAATCAATCTTTGGATTTGCGTCCTTGAGCCATGGTAACCCCAGCACTACGTCGTGGGTTCCTGTTACCGTAATATCGAACTGCATGTCCCGGACATGGGGTCCGATCTTCAACCTGACAGTCGTTGTCTCCTGGTCTACTAATCCCTGATTGTAGCCCAAAGGTTGGCCATCTACCGCTGTTACTGGGTAGGCATCGAGCTTCCGTTGCAGGCTCAGCTGCGCTCGGTTTGCGAACTGTGGTGACATAAAGTTCGCTGTGGCCCCTGAATCGATCAGTGCCTTGGCCCATGATTGGCCAACTTGAACCCATACTCGTAGGTTCCCGGCGTACTTCGTCGCCGCAAGGGTATGCTTCTGGTATCGTATTCCTGGTACCCAGGTGCCCTTACACCTGTTCGAAAGTCTTGGTGTAGGCGCTTCCGTCGACCTTCTGGCCGGAAGGCCTCCTAGTTTTTGAACCAGAGCTCCCGGAGCTCCGTTCCTCCCCTACGTACGAGAACGCAGCAGGATTGACTTTCATTGCTGGATATTTCTTCGGGTCTCTTGCCGCATACTCAGCCTTGAGTGCCGTCACTTTACTTCTAAGGCTTCGGGCGATGAAACCTCCATCCGGAGTCACGTAACCTCCATTGGTCGTGAATCTCGATCCTTTCGGTGGGTACTCTCGGATGATGTTTTGATATTCTCTTCCTTGAATCGGTAGTTGCTCCAGCCTCTCATGTAGCCAGTTTAGCCGTTTCTCTGCGGGTCCGTACCGATCGAGGAGAATGTTGTAGCATTCGGTGTAGGCTTGATGGAAGCTGACCGCGTGTTGTACATCTATCCGTTCGTGTACTCGGTGTTGGGCGTCTCTCATCTGCTGACTTCTCATGTTTGTTCCATAAGCAGCAGACACCTCGTCCCACACTTCTTCCCAAAGTTCGACTGGGTACTTCCCTAGTACCAGTTCGGGTCCGAGCTGTCGTGTCGGGATCGTTGTGATCCTGGGGGTCTCGATGAGCTCTCCTTCTTCGGATCCGCTGTCCGACCTAATTTCCTCGAAGTCATCCTCTTCTTCGGGTTCTGGTTTGAGGATGCCAGTAGTGTCGTAGGCTTTCCCTTTGTTCATGACTTGCAATGCTTGTTTCGTTTGGGGTGGTTTCGGGAACCATCCTGATCCGTCTTTGTCGCTTAGGTGTATCTTGCACCCGTCGTCATAGCATGCAGTCCAGGACATCGTGTCATGGCTGACCGCGGTGGCCGCCAGTTGTCCCGTTTTCTTAGGACCATTGGTTTGTGCCAATGCTTGCTTCTTCTTGGGTTGCCTGCAATCCCTTGCAAGATGTCCTGGGCGATCACAGTTGAAACACTTTCCAGTAAAAGGTTTTTTCCGCGGGACGCCGTTCGCCCCTTCTGTGATCCCTTTTTGGTGAAACGTCCCGGACGTCTCTCCGTAGCGTCGAGTTCCATGGGTTTGAGCCCATAAGGGTCTTGGTCTCGTTTGGTGGGGTAGGTTGGTTTACGTCCTACTACAACCGGTGCGTTGTGTCCCTTTTTCTCCAAACGTCTTTCGTACAATCGGTTGTCGATGCGAATCGATGTACTAATCATTTCTTGTAACTTATCGGGTCGCTCGCCCCTGACCAAGTCATCCTTGACGCCTTCTTTCAATCCTCGGTAGTACTGTGCCGTCAGGGCCGTCTCGTCCCAATGGGTATTGGACGCCACTAGTTGGAACTGTGCAGCATAGTTGGCCGCAGACCCCTTTTGGGTCAGATTCATCAGTTCTCGTTCTGCAGTACGTGCCGCGTCGATGTCTCCAAACACTCCTCGTATTTTCTTCTTGAATGAGCTCATGTCGGAGAAGATCTCCGTTGTTTCCCTGGACCAGTCAACCTCCGCATTCTCAAGGAAGTCCCTGAGATGGGGCTGGATCCACTTGAATGCACGTCCCCTCAGATAGGTAACGACAAACATGACTTCATTTTCTTCTTGGAAACGATCTTGGTTGTGCCAGATGTACAGGTCACACTGGAGCAGCCACGAGTCGAGCTCGTTTCGCTCCCATTGTACTCGTCCGGAACCTTGACTTTGACTGGCTTTGGTGCCGGGGGCGGCGGTGGTGCCTGTCCCCTCGATGGTCCGGTAGTTGATCCTGTAGTAGACATATCGACGTGTTGATCTTGGTTACTCCACAAAGGCGGTGCTCAAAGTGTAACGGTTGGGGTCCTGATCAAGGAGGAAGGGAGCAGTGCCAAGATATAGTCAACAAGTGGAGGGTTGATATCACAAGGTGAGATCAGATCAAGTTACTAAGAATACTAAATTCTTATTTGAGTTGAGCACACCATTCTAATGAACGAGAATGGTGCTGCCTATATACTGGGACCCGGAGCAAGTACCACCGTTCCTTGCTCGGTCTGCTCAGTGTGCTCAGTCCCTGATCACCCTGATCGCACTGAGCACGGCTTGGCGGCCTGTGGTGCTCAGTCCCACACGTGACCCTTGGCACTGATCATTCCTCGGCGCTGTCCCGCACCTCTGTTTGTAACACTATATCAGAGAAGCTTTTTCTACTTCACCTACTTCTCTCTCTTTTCTCTCTCTCTTTTCTTCTAATCTTTTCCTCTAATCTTTTCTTCTAATCTTTTTTCTAATCTTTTCTTCTAATCTTTTCTTCTAATCTTTTCCTCTAATCTTTTCTTCTAATCTTTTCCTCTTCTTCTCCTTCCTCTTTCTAGCCCTCTATTCTTTACTTTTAACCTTCTAAACCCTCCTCTCTCTTATTCTATCTTCTCTCTATAATCTCCCTTCCCTCTTTCTCTTAATACTTACCCTCTGTAGATGATAACCGCTTTATAGAAAAACTTAGCTCCATCTTTCTAAAAACCGCTACCTTTTAACCTTAATTCTAACTTGCTACTCTCTTTTGTACCCTTCCCTTTTGCTCTTTATCCCACTTTCTCTTCAATCACCCTATCTCTAATGCCTATTAATCCTATACTGCATTAATTCTAGCTCTCTCTTGCTAGATTACTATACCTACAATCGTCTAGCCTTCTCTCTTTGTTTTTCTCTATTTTTTTTAGCTCTTCTACTATTCCCTTTAGACTCTCTGTACTATTCCTGCCTTACCCTACCGCTATATTTACTAGCTTTAATCTTCTGCTTATCTCCACTCTTTTACCACTTTCCTTAATACTAGTTTCTATTCCAGTGTCTATATCTTTCTTTTCTCCGCTATATTTCCTTTTCTGTCTTCGAATTTCTTACATTCACTCTTATTATTAATGTGTAAAGAGATCGGTTATATTCTATTCTATATGGCTCTAGTATAGCTCTAGACTAGCTAGCGCCATCGCTGCCACACGTACTGCCTAGATAGCATCTCCTTCTTTAAACCTTATTCCTTCTCCAGCCCACTCTAAGAAGTCATCTATGTCTTTAAACCTTCTCTTGAACCGCTCATACAGCCACTCTTCTGCCTTAACCCCGCAAAAGATCCCATAGCATAATGGTAACACTATATCTCCATACTCGCACCTGCTACTGCCCTCTCCCCGCTGCTCTGCTCGTTGGCAGATCGACTGTGGATTGTAGCACTAGAAGCATGCCTTATACGCCCTAATCCATTTCTTCCCGCCTTCCTCGCATCGCCTTCGAACCCGATCCCGAGCCCGGAACACCTTATGCCGACGGTAGCATGATATGAAGCTATAGTCCCACCCCTCTCCTGTTGCTCTACATAACAAGCATGTCCCCTACACTACTAAGAGGTCCTCACGGTACCGTGATAGCTCTAGGTATGCTTCCCGCCTCTTGCGCTGTAGTATTCCCGCCCCGGTGTGTATCTCTACCTCTCTCTCCTTTGCTCTTTTTTCCACTGGTGGCGGGGGCACTACCTTGTCGTGGCTAACCTTGCACACGTCACATGCAACGTCCTCTTTCATGCACCATCGCCGGTGCACTGGTAGATCTAGATACTCGCTAAGGCATGTCCGGAAGCATTTATCGCCCTTAAGGTATTCACGCATCATCTTCCTCTCTCTTTTCTTCCTTAACCCGATATCCCTTCCCGCGCTCTCCCACGCCTCGCTGGACTCTAGAGGATACGGCTCCTGCTGCGGCTCTTAGCTTGCCGGTAGCATGACGAACGAGTACGCCCGCTGCCCATCTCGCCCCGCCCTGCCGGACTCTTGCGCAAAGTCGATGATCGAATCCGGCTCGTTAACATGCATCACCAGACGTACGTGTGGGTAGTCGAACCCAGCCCCTAGCGCAGTAGTCGCGACCATGTAGGGCTGATCTAGGGAGCTGATCCACTTCCTTAGCACCTCCTCCTTCTCTGTTGTCGTCCCGATCTTGGCCGTGTACATGGCGCACCCTAGCAGCCGTGAGAGCTCGTCGGCCTCAGCTCGCGTGCGTACGTAGAGGATAATCTTGTCCCGAGAATGATCGAACAGCCCGCTACTCCTCCACGCCTCCTGCACCTCGTATGCACTCTGCTCGAGCAAATTACCTCGCCTCCCCGCTTTCCGTACCACGTAAAAGAGGTTCGGCCGGTTACTTGACGCCCTGATAACCTTAGGGTTTAATAGGTGATTTTGCTCCTCGAACTCTGCTTGTATAGCTGGAGGTAGCGTAGCAGTGAGGTATATAAACTGAGTGCGTAAGCTGCGGATCACCGCTAGATCCACCATGCTCTCCCGATACTCTGCCGTAGTAATGGTAAGGTGACACTCGTCGATGACGATGCGGTTAAGTCTCTGGCTAACCACGAGTCTCTGTGCGTACGCCATGAAGTCTTTCGTGGAAGCCGCCTCTGCCGTCACTAGCACTAGCCCTGCCTCCCGCGTCTCCCCGGAAGCTAGACGAGATGGTTAATGCCTAGCTCCCTTAACCGGCGCAGTAGATCTCCGCGTAAAGAGACTAACGGTACTACGAGCACCGTCACCCCAGCGTCTGGCAACGTGCAAGGTAGCATGAACAGTAGGCTCTTGCCGGAACCGGTGGGTAATATCATAAGCACCTGCTCGGTCCAGGACATGATGGTGGCTATAGCCCTCTCCTGCTCTGGCGACCTCCATGTCATATCCTCCTTCCCATAGAGCCTCCTTACGCCACTAAGCAATGCAGCTGGTGACTAGGCTTTCTTCGGCCGGTAGACTCCTATGGCGATCTTCTTAATTATTGCCGGGCCCTTCGCCTCTTCTGACGCACGTCTCTTCTTGCCCTTAAGCACTACATTAAGGCCCTAGAGATCCTTCTATAACGTTGAAGCGCGTAGGCTCCTCCTGATTAGGCCGTTCTAAATATTGCTAAAGTTGGCGTTGTTCTGGTTCGCGTAAGCTCGATTAACGGTCCGAGTGGTGTGGTTCCGCTGCTTAGTCATGATCCTGATGTCCTCGTCAATCTCCTTGGCGTCCTCGTCGGCTAGATCCGGGTCGAAGCAGCTCAGCTTGCTGGCGAACTTGGTCTTCACGATGGCAACCGTCATTTGGCGCTAGTTGGAGATATGTAGGCGAGGCACCTTAGCCTGAGCGCATGCTCCCTCTATGCTACGAGTGAGCCGATTGTCCGCCTAGACCCCACCGTCCTTCCACTATAGATAGGGCCAGTGTGTCCACCAATCCGACCCTTGGCAATCGCGCGAATCCATTGAACGGATTGATTAGTAATAAATCGCGCGCGCGATTGACCAATCGTCCTACAATCCGATTGGTTTGGTCTGTATAGTGATGCTTGGCATGTGGTTTTCATTAAAACCGTACTACCTACATATCAATATCTATATCATCTGTTGTAGCTTCTTCGCCCTCCTCTTCCTCATCTTCTAGAGGCCTTTTACTGAACACCTCATCGCCGTGATCTCTTAAATATGCCTCTATATCCACCTGTTCACGTAGTATCCAGCTCCTGAGGCACTGTACAGCCTCCGCGGTCGATTCGATAACTCGGGGACGTGTAGGATTGATCGCTCGGCCGGCTGCAGAGAAAACGCGCTCGCATTCTATATAAAGCGGTTAGTGACGCCACCTAGCGGTGTAGAGCTGCTGACTTACCTGAAGACATGGCCGGCACGCTGAACAAATCCAGTGCCATGCGGGAGAGTCGTGGATATTGCTCCTCCCTGGCAATCCACCACTGTATCGGATTGGTACAATAATCGCGAGGCTGAGAGCAATAGTGGTGGTATTCATCCATTACGTCATCGTCCAGCTTCATAAACTCTTGAAACTCACGCTCCTGCTCCGCCTGTGTATCTGATTGTATCGGAGCGCGATGCGGTGTAGGGAAAGCGCTACGGTATTCGCTCCATAGATTCTGCACGGCCTGACGCGCGTTTTCTAGCCACTCAGGATGATCGGCCCAGTGCTTATTGAAGAAGGACCATTTGAGGCTCGGGTGGAGGATTACTGCGGCACGGTAGGCAGGTGAATCGTCGGTGATGCGGTAATAGCGATCAAGAACGGTCCAGGCTAGGTTCACGCATGCCCGAAAATGGCGAACGGAGGCCCGATTTTGGTGTTGAAGCTGTGCTTTCTTCCCTTCAAGTTTATTGAGGCAATACTCGAATTGTGGAAGCACCTCCCAGAGCGCTCCTTTTGCTCCCTCTACGGCATTGCCCTCAAGGACCATTGTAGCGGCCTTCAACGGCTTCAACAGCTCCTTCATCTCAGTAAGCTCGGCCCAATCATCAGCGGTGAGGTAATCCTCTGCCAAGTCGGGGTCGTCGGTCGATGCATTACTAATGTATGCGCGAATGGATTGATGCAGCTTGACCGCGCGATCAATCATGTAATACATGGCGTTCCAGCGTACGCCGCCGTCAATCACGACACGTAGGATCGTTTCATACTCAGCTTCTTGGCGCTGCAGTGATTCGAAAAGCTGTCGTCGTCGTTGAGGTGATCCACGAACATGCCGTACGACGTTATGAAGCTTGCCGACAGGGCCTTTCTTCCGCCATTGCTCTATCAGAGCTCGTTCGTCGTGGGCGTTTTGAAGCTCTGTAGCTGCATCCTCAATCTCTTGGCCACTGACGTTAGTGAACGCCTGAATACTCGTGCCAATAAGCATCGCTTTTGCGACGAGGTTGATAATATGGCCGGCACAGCGTAGCCGCCTATGCTTTGCGTTAAATCGAAAGGTCTTTGCCAGCTCCTCAATCGCTACGCTATTGGCTGGAGCATTATCAAGCATAAAGTATCCAAGAGAATCGGCAATATTATACGTTCGAATAAGGTTTGTAACGACAGCTGCAATATTGATGCCGGAGTGCTGACCGTAGAGCATCGGAAGGCCAAGTAGGAGCGAGGTATATTTGCCGTTTTCGTTAATAGAATGGCCAACGATGCCACAGAGCGGAAGGTCGTTTGAGGAGGTCCAGAGGTCGAAGCTGATATTGATACAGCTCTTGGCTCGTTGGAGTTTTGAAAGGATAGTTCGTTTGAGGCCTAAATAGAGCCTTATAATCCATCGCCGTATCGTTGTGGAACTATGAGGCATAATCTCATTAAGATCGGTCTCCCCACCTGCCACCACTTGAAGAACCGATAGGTATTCATCTGAGACGATTGTACCTAAGGACTGGTTGTTTTTGATGATCATCTCAATCATTCGAGCGAAGAACCGATACCGATCGAGGCGGCGGCGCGGAGCAGAGGGTGAGGGGAGTCCCATCAGGCGATGATGGTTCCGTGATTGAATCGGTGGCCGATGGAGTGAGTTGTAGCTTGGAGGCCTCTTTTAGTAATACGGTGAGCCTGTCGTAGATGATCAGCTGCATGAGCTGTTGATTTCGCGCAGTACTTAGTAACTCTGGCCTGATCGTTGCAGTAACGGCATGCCCAAAATAGCCGCTTATTGACCCGATTCTGCACGGTGAAGCCGTGGTGCCAGATATGGCTTGAACGAGGCTTCTTTACAGGTCCAACAGGCTTCTTGATCAGGTCGAAGCCAGCGAACACCTCCGAATTGAGGATATAGCCATCAGAATCGCGTATACGTGGCTCATAGAGCTCTCGTAGGAGGCCCGAATTGGCATGAAGCTGGGTGAGGTCATCGCGAGAGGAAAGTTCGGTTGTAGGAGTTGTAGAAGCGGCCATTGTAGCTGGTAAAATTTCTAAACGATGCGATAATATAGGGCTTGAATCTGCTGCATTGTGAAGCCATCGAGGCTATATTTATATGCGTTGTGTTGGGTAGAAGCTGAAGGTACATAGAGCAAAATTCGCTGAGGCCATATTCTGCCAAGTGAGCTATTCTGACAGTAGTTACCGCCTGGCTTCTGGCCAATTGGAGCCCTGCGTTTTCTGCCGGTCTACCCCTGAATATCACCACTGACGTCAACTCTATAGCCTCAACACCATGATCGGCACCACAGAAGCTTGTAGACCACTCAGGAAATGCCCGATATAGTCCCTGGAAGGACTAGAAACGCGCGTCTGTTTGTCTAGATACTTCTAGACTAAACCAATCGACAGCTCTTGGCAATCGCACCGTTCAATCCAGGCCGCCCGGGCGGATTAGTGGACACACTGGATAGGGCGAGATCAACGCCTTTGGAGCGGACTGACGGAGGAAGCTCTGACGTAGCGGGATTACGTAGACGATGTAGTCCAGAAGGAGATCTTCCACGGCTGAGGGTAGGAAGCGGATGTTGTCCTTGTACGTGCCCGTCTGCTGCTGGCCCTTGTGATATGTTGTATGGAGCATAATGAGCCTGTGCTGGATGAAGACGTTACGTCGTCTCTGGCTGTTCCGCTAAGTGATCGAGAAGAGCTCCGGCTCCCTGAGAGGCTGACCTGCACCCATATGGATCAATACTAGAAGCCTCTTTAGGAACTCATCCGCCGCCGTCTCGTACAGTGCAATCGCCTTGTCACGCCAGACCCGTCCTCCACCGTCCGCCTTTGCCAAAAAAGAGTCCCTGAGCTGCTTGGAGTTCTGGATAACCGTCCGCAACGCCCTATCTCGGCCCTCCAAGAGCCCGGCGTTCTCTCGATGCAGACCGAAGAACCAGCCAAAGGCATCGCAGTCCAGGTTGTCCCTTAAAGCCCACGCGTGCATCCGTGGCAGCTGTTGAGCACCGAACATCAGCTCCCCGTACAGCAGCTCGCACGCCTGCTCGTACTCTAACAGCATCAGCTTCGGCACCTCGTCCATCCGCAACTCCGTATCATCGTAGGTCAGGATCTGCTCATCCTCATCCCAGCGCGCTTGGTGAGCCCCGACGTCGTCCTTAGAGATCCTGAGCAGCAGCAGCCGCCACCGCAAGATCTCGCCCATGGGGGACTCGGCCGTCTGCTGCAGGAACTTCTCGCAGATCTTCTTGATCGGCTTCAGCGCATCCCCTAAGCCCGCTAGTTCCTGGCTGGCGCCATGGTGGAAGATGAGCAGCTGCACCACCCAGATCAGGCCCGATAGGTGGCTGCTGTAGTCTCCTGGCCGCATCCAGCCTAATGTTGACGGCTTCACGCTGAGCATTGCGCAGAAGCTCACCAACGGGGAGGTGTATCGCTTGCCGCTAAAGTTGTGGCAGATAAGCCGTATACATAGCGTCTCCAACGCCCTCTTCAAGGCCGGGCCGTCACCCGCACCGGCCGCCCGCAGCGTCCCTTCCCACGCGTCCCACTGCTCGCTGCTGAGACGGATCATGTCCTCCGGCTTACTTCGCTTCTGATGATGCTGCTGCTGCTCCTGGCTTCCTTCTATCGTGAAGTAATCGCGGTCGACCACGCGGTACATGTAGGCCAAGAGTTGCTTCCACAGGCCGAAGTAAGCCACCAGCGTGCTGGCTTCTTTGTCCGGATCGAAGGCTCGAGTCTTCCCCAGCAGCTCTACCTTGGAGGACTGGAAGCGGTTTAGGACGACCTGTCGAGGCCAGGTCAACATGCAGTCCGGCCCGTCGAAGCACTAGCTGTGAGCCTCTCGTAGGATAGCCTCCATTCCCTCCAGCATGGCGGCCAACTCCGGCTCCTGGTCGCTGTCCTTAGGCAGAGCAATCGAGGCCCGAACTTCGTCTTTCTTCAGGTCTTAAATGTGCTCTGCAATACCGGTCCTCCTTAGCCAAGGCACGACTGCCGACTTATGGCTATCAAAGCCGTGTACCTTGTTAACCTCCTCGGCTACATCGCGCTCCATCTGCCTTAGATCCTCATCCTACTAGCGGAAAAACTCCTCCTCTTCTTTCGCTAGCGTCGTCGCAGACCTCGAGTCGGCAGGCTCTAAGGCCTCTTCCTCTACCACGAAATATCTAACGTGCTGCGTCTCCGCAAAGAAGGTCTGGAGCTTACACTGGGCCCACAAGGGGATCGGCCTGTTGTGCTTGGCAGGCTTCCGGCCGTGCACCTGCGATACGTGATCTTTAACGGTCTTGAGGCTCCGTGTGAGCCCCTCGGAGCAGAGGCAGCAGCGGAAGCCATCATGCTGCTTGAGCCCGTCGATCACCTGGACGGTCTCCTTACCCGGATACTGGACCTTGTCTGGCGCGAGCAGCCTATAAGTGGAGAAAAGTTCGATCAAGGATTTTAGCTGCTGCCCGAATATTCGATGCGGTTGGTTTCTGAGGTGTCGCTTCCAGAGGTCTCGCTTCGGTGGTAAACAGAACCCGCACTCCGCGCAGATGAGCACCCGCCTTTTAGGATCGTAAACAAAAGCCTCCATTCATTAATAATAATGCGATATATATATATGAGCTTTCCGACACTCCTCCTGCCTTGGATTATGCGAAAAAAAGACCTTCTTTCGCTCCGCCAGCGGTGCTAGAACGGATGGAATTGCGGTTATTTAATTGCGGTTACCTGGCCCACGCCCACCCCTGCGGGCAAGGGTCATGCAGCGAATCAGCGGCCACAAAACGAGAAGTACGGTTCACTTCTCGCAACTAATAAGGGGTAGTTATTATACTTTTATATAGAATTTTTTAACTATATTTATTTCCTGCTATTTATCCGCTTATAGCCGCTTAGAATCTCTATAACCGGTCTATCTAGCTTAATAATCCATCTTTCTTAATCTTCTCCCTTATTAAGCCAGTATACCTTGTAACCGAATCGGGTCTAGCCTAAAACTATCATAATAAACTATGGTTTTTTTAGTGTGTTTTCCCGCTTAAAGCCGCTTACAATCTCTATAGCTAGCTTAGTAAGCTTAATAACCCAACTTTCTTCTTCTTTTTCCTAGAACTCGTGGATCCGAAACTTCCTACCCCTCTAAAACCTTAACTAGGCCCAATCGGGAGATTCTATTAGTAATCTTACCGCTTAAAATTCGATACTCTATAAATCTATCCGCTTACCTAAGTCACGTGATAGATACACCTGACTAGAGCATCTAACTACCTTAGCGTCTCTAAGAGTCGGCGCCGACTCTTTACCAAGATTTAGCGCGGACCCTGATTTTATATAAGAATAGGGATCCTAATCGCGATTCTATAAGTATAGGGATATCATCGCGATAGGTAGATAGATTCTAGTCATAACCTAGATCAGAACACGTTCGGGGCTGATATCTGGACATGGTGATGGATAAAGGATAGCTAGTGGAATGTATGATAGAGCACGTGTAATCGATCGAGAAGCACGTGCTGCTCATGTATGAAGGATCACGTGAGGCCTGCTCGCGGTCGCACCGTGAAGACACTATGCAGCAGCTTGATCGCTTGCATCACAGCATCCTGATGAGTTAACCCTATTTTGATTGCGCAGACAGTGCATATCTATCCTAAGGCAGGTTCCTGAGAAAATTCAAGCAATAGAACCCTGTGTGGATCGATTGAGTAGGCTTTGATGGACTGAAGACCCAACTTCTGATAGGGGTTCTAAGAGTCGGCGCCGACTTTTTGCCAAGATTAAGCGAGGACCCTGATTTTGTATGAGAATAGGGACCCGAATCGCGATTCCATGAGTATAGGTTTTCCTCAAACTCTAGCTATTCTATTTGGCTTTCCATAAGTTCGCATACGTCCTAGTATGCCTAATACTATACCTCGGGTGGATATCCGCTAGTGATGGGGTTTCTTAGTAGTATCCTTACTTCTAGTTCTTTATCTAGGGCCAGCTTGGATATTTCCGATTCCTCTAATTCGGTTTCCGAGATTTCTTTAAATAGGGATTCCTCTTCGTTAGGTTCCGGTCCTAGACCCTGCTCCCTAGCGGGTACTGTTAGGACTTCCGCCCGTATTTCCTGGAATTCCGTTAGTCGCTATTCTTATTAGGGTTCGCTTACACTTAGCCCTGGGCCCGAATTATAAGCGGCTGAGCCTATTTTTTAGCGTCCTGGTCTCTTTTAGTGACCTATAATGCCTACTTTGTCCGTAGTGGTTTCGGAAACTATCTAGAGCTGTTTTTATCGCCTAGATGTATCTAATACCCGTTATCGTAGCATACGGTCTAGGATATCGCATTATAACCGGTCGTTATGGCCGCGAGTTGTCCTGCTTTCTTAGGACTATTAGTCTTAGCTAATGCTTATTTCTTCTTAGGTTGTCTATAATCCCGAGTAAGGTGTCCTGCGCGGTCGTAGTTAAAATACTTTTCTATAAAAGGTTTCTTTCCGGAGGGCGCTGCTCGTCCCTTCTACGATCCTCCTTTCGTGAAATATCCCGGATGTCTCTCTATAGTGTCTAATTCTATAGGCTAGAGCCTGTATGGGTTATGGCGTGCCTTCTAAGGGGCTTAGCTTTTACGACCCACCGCGACTAGTACGTTTTTCCCAGCCTTCTCCATACGTCGCTCGTATAGCCGGTTGTCGATCCGGATTAAGGTATCGATTATAGGTTGCAATTCGTCTGGCCATTCTTCTCGCACTAAGTTGTCTTTGACGCTCTCCTTTAATCCTTAGTAGTACTACGCTATTAAAGCTGAGTCGCCCTAGCTAGTATTTGCTACCACTAGTTAGAACTAGGCGGTGTAGGCCGCGGCTGACCCCTTCTAGGTTAGGCCTATGAGTTCTCTCTTAGCAGTACGTTCGGCGTCGATATCTCTAAATGTCCGGCGAATTTTCTCCTTAAAAGATTCTATATTCGTAAACGTGGCTCTAGTTTCTAGTTCTTAATTAGAGTCCGAGTTCTCTAAGAAATCCTTAAGGTGTGGTTGGATCCATCTAAACGCTTTTCCTCGAAGGTAGGTAACCACGAACATAACTTCATTTTCCGTTTAGAACCGTACTTAGTTATACTAGATATATAGGTCGCACTAGAGTAGGAACGTCTCTAATTCGCCTCTATCCCTATAGTACTCGTCCGGGGTCTTGACCTTAATAGGCTTATTATTAGGGGGTCCTAGTGGCCTAGCCTCTAGACTGTTCCGTGACGGATCCTATAGTAGACATATTAACGTTTGTTAATCTTGGGTGTTCCACAAGGTGGTGCTTAAAGTGTAACGAGGCGTTATTATAAGATAATAAAAGTTACTATGAAGGTTGGGGTTCTAATTAAGGAGGAAGGGAATAGTGCTAAGATATGGTTAATAAGGTGAGGATTGATATCACGTAGTGAGATCAGATCGAGTTATAAAGAATATTGGATTCTTATTTAAGTTGAGTACACCGTTCTAAGGAACGAGAACGGTGTCTCCTATATACTAGAGCCCTTACTGGTACCTTTGTACCTTACTCTATCTGCTTAGTGTGCTTAGTGCCTGATTGTACTAAGCATACCGAGCATGGCTTGGCAGCACCTGAGTGCTCAGTCCTCCCGTAACCTCTTGGCACTAAGCACTGCTTGGCGCCCTGCACTTCTGTTCGTAACACTTAGTTTAGTAGAAAATATCTATTTTCTTACAAGAGGTTTTTAAGAAGAGCCGCTAGTATCTCTTATAGAATAGAACTATTATCTATTTTTACTATAAAAGCGGATAGTTTTATCTAGATATAATTCATCATTATAGCCTATAGCTTCGAGAAATAGAAACCGAAAAGATTATATATGCTTTTCTTTATATTTTAGAATAGATATTATATACAAAATATATAGTAAAGAAACTATTACTAGTATAAATAGTATCTATACTAACTCGTCTCCCACTATAGAAGCTCGAATGAATAGAATAGAAATAATAGTATCTAGCTTTACAGCTAGTATTATAAGATATATAGCATTTATACTAGAATCTTCTTATATTAGCAAAATATTATGTCGATTGAATAAAGGAGCTTCTAAAGGATTCTTTTAAATGCTATTAGGCTAATATATACTATACTATTCTAGAAGTCCATTTGCAGATCCCGTATTAGATTAAGAGAATAGACTGTAGCAGCGGCTATAATAAAATAGAAAGATTAATTAGCAAATTATATAGGCTATTCGTAGCCTTAAAGCTAATTAGTATTCTTGTTATACTCTAGCTTTTCGTTTAAAAAATTGCTTCTCACTATTTCTTAAGTAGTTAGTTTTTCTTCTTAGTCTCTATTTGCATTAGCGCTACATACCTATCTAGATTCTCTACTATCTCCTCTCCCTTAAAAAGCGCCAGCTGTAGGCTATAATAGTCGTTTAGAATAGATATACTTAGAAAAGCTATTATATTTATCTTCTAGTAGCTTCTAAAGCTAGAACCGTCTCGGTTAGTCTATTATTAAAGGAAATAAGAAACGCTTTCTCTATTAATAACTTTATAACGGCTTCTATAAGCCTTATTAAAATATATTGCTAGTGTGTTCTAGTAGATAGTTTTATATAAACTATACTATAAATAATAGAATCTAGTGATAGAAGAGCGAAGATATATAAGAAATAGTAATTCGTTAGGATATAGCTAGAGATCTTTAATAGTCTAGGCGATAGGTAGGTTTTAGAACTCGCTTATAATTACATAATATAATAATACATTAAGATACTAGTAGCTATATAATAGATGATTAGTAGTTAATCGAGCGGTATAGCGAACTTATAATAAATGTAAAAGAGAAAATTATAAGTAGTAAGATAAGTAATTAGGCTGCTTAGAGAAATATTTCTCTACTTAGAATTTAGATAATATTAGACTATAAGATAATGCGATTAAGATTAATTAGATTATTATAATATACTTATTAAAGGAGCAGAAATATAAGAAATATATCTAAGCGAAAAAACATACTAATCTATTTATCTTTTCGGCCATTTAAGAATAAAGCTACCGATTTTTTTGTATACACTAACCAACTAGAAGCTATTAGAAGGTTAATTAAAGATGGAATAAGAACAATGAAGCGTAGAAAAGCATCTAGAAATTCTTTATAATGTAATAAAAAAGCGCGAGTATATAGACTTTCTATCATAATGCCGGGGTGCTAGATGATGGAACTTAATTAATTAGCTAGAATACAAAACATTGCACGAGGATAAGGTCTACAAGCCCGACAGAAAGAAAATCCTTAGTGTGGAAGCATGTGATCTCGAAATAATAGAAGATCCAAACGCCGGAAAATACTAAGACTAAACCGTAACACTTTTATACTATATTGAAACATCTAGTATTAGCTTACTAAACCAATCTATTCTAACTATTAGTAGCTTAAGAGAGCAAGAGCATGGATATAAGTTTAGTCTGATTTTAGCTAGTGCTATTTCCAGTGCATCTTTTAACGGTGGATTTATAGAGATTACCTTAGTTGGGATCGCTTAGAAGCTAGAGTCTATTCAAGTATAGCTACCGAGCGGAAGCGTAGTCGAAACGGGCTGGAAACGGCAGAGGCCAAACCACAAAGCGGAATTGAAGTGGAAATGGGGCATTTTCGGTCGGAATGGGGCGAGCCTCTTGTTCTAGGATGACAAGACACATGACCGGTGTCCCCCGGGCAAGACATAGGCCGCACCTAGATGTCGCGCTGGTAGTTGGCTGTTCCGTTAAAGTTACGTCGTATCGACTTTTTTAGCCCTCGTGAAGTTATTGGAGCAAGGGAGCGCGCCATCGGACGCGTATCGGGACCTTGCGAAACTCCGTGTGTTAGCTACCCCGCGTGCCCCACGACCTATGAAACGTCCAAACAGCCTGGCCGCCTGAAACATCAGGACAATCTCCGCCACCCAGCCAACCTTGGAAGTGCACAGCAAACCTAATGGACGAAGGGCCATACAGTCGCCCGAGGACAATATTCTTGCCCCCCGCAAATCAGGAACCAGCAACCAGCAAGCCCTTATGGCTGAGCATCCCCATCGACCTTTCCACAGCTGAGCACTTTGTGCGCCATCCTTCCCTTGCGTCTCAATATGCTTCGGTTGGAAGCATAGGGTATAGCTAAATTGTGTCCGTTCGTTCGTTCCTACCCGCGTCACATTCTCTTTCCTCTATGGGGTTGATCGCAACAGGTAGGTGGAAACACTCCTTGAATTACAGACCACGGCTTTTTCTACAAGCGGAAGTCGGCCAGGTTTCTTACCGCGGACCACGCGATGTCTCGGCTCGTGCCTTTATTCCTTTGTCTTTTCGTCACGCGGTTTTTGCATTCGGGATACCGCCGAGGACCCAAATTCCCTAAAATAGCTCCTTGCCAATTACTTTCCCGCCAAGCTTTAACAGCTGAAGACCGAGCCACTTTTGTGAGCCTTCCAAGCAACATACATGCCAATAAAAATGACCATACTACCTTTCCGTTCGTATTAGCAGTATCATGATATGAGCTGGGGGACCGTTCCGGGGGAATTGGGGACGCCTTTCTCGATCTTGCCACCGACAACGATTTGCTAGATCCATGCACTTTAGCCTTTGCGGCCAGCGGTGCAGTCTGAAATACGAGATGCTCGGAAACCTCCACGGTGGTGGTCCACTCTACAATTCCTATATTTATCAGCTATAAGCTAAGAATAGGTACAGTATGTTGTTGGCACCGTGGCTGGCAGCGTGGCTGGATGCAAGAGTTATTGTATGTCAACGAAATGAATCTTCCTGGGTTGCCTAGGCGGAAAAGCCACACGGAAGTGGTATATAAGGGACCATGATCTCTCCCTTAAATCCCCCAGCCATCAGGAACAGCTTGCACAACCAGATCTACCCACAACTCTGCCTACAGACACGGTCTACTTCTCTAGTTATATTGCCAGACTAGTCTACGAGCCTCACCTTCAACATGCGTTTCACTGCCGTCGCCCTCGTAGCACTTCTTGGCCTGGCTGCTGCCGCCCCAGTCGCCGATCCAGAGCCCCAACTAGTCCCCAGCGGCGAAGATATCAGGATTGAGAGCATCAACTATGCTGGCACCGGTTGTCCAGCTGGCAGTGTTGCCACCTCGCTGACTGACGACAAGACGCTTCTGACGCTGGCTTTTGACAAGTACACTGCGCAGAGCGGCCCTCACATCCAGCCTGTCGAGAACCGCAAGAACTGCCAGCTCACTTTGAAGCTGAAGTACCCCCATGGCTTCCAGTACTCCATTTTCACGGCCGACTACCGTGGCTTCGCTGCTATTAAGAAGGGCTCAACTGGCACTTGCAAGTCGACCTATTACTTCTCTGGCATGCAGCAGCAGGTAAGCCGCACCTTTGACGTCCACTCACCTATGGCTTTTGCCCTTCAATCTGTATGTGTATAGGAATTGAATACTGACAATCTCGGCACAGGCCTCCCTTGCAACCGAGTTCAAGGGCCCCTTCGAGGATGACTACCTCAAGCACGACGAGCTGGACGTGGTCTCGATGGTGTGGTCTCCATGCGGCCAGCAGGGCATGCTCAACATAAACAGCCAAGTGCGTGTCACGCCCATCGGCAGCGACAGCGCGAACCTCCTCACGGTCGACTCGACCGACCTCAAGTTTAAGAACATCTTCGGCCTTAAGTGGCGCAAGTGCCCGGGCAAGTAAATGTGCGTAGAAGGGGCGTTGATGGCTTGGAGATTGTTTAAACGGCACCTGTTCGTTTTCCTCCGCTGTCCCACGTTAAGTCTTGGTTTCCTACCCTTTCGACTAGGCATCTGGTTTCCGTCCTTACCTTGAATTTGGCTGTTAAAAAGGTTTCTTGAGACCCGCGTAAGGGCCCCGGCTTTGCGCAGCAGCCTGCCACGCACTTCTTTCGAGCTTGCTTGTATATTCTGTGTCCTTCGGCTCATTAGTGGTACTATTCTATACCGGGCAGAATTCCAATATCAAGGAGCACATAGAATACACTGAAGAACATGTTGTAATATAGTTTAAACAGACTATTACCAACGCGTGTGGTCTCTGTGCAATCCTCCATGCTGTCTGTGATAGCGATGCGAGAAACAAAAAGAATACTTCTTAATCCGTAACATCACGCCCACACGCATACACGTAATGGAGATGGCTGCCCCTAAATTACCTGCTTGGCGACGGGCGGCACGTCCCGCGCACGGGCACCCGCTACTGTCGCTTGCAAAATGTTCGGTTTGCGAGCGAACTTCATCCAACCAAACCCCCTCTGTTCAAAACGCCTTACATGGATGTTTACGTAATGCGCATGCACCCCGCAGTCTGCCTGAGTCCGCCGCCTCTAGCGATCAAAGTAAATAGTGCAAGTTGTGGATCTTTGGATCTCGTATTCACCCGAGTTGCTTATTTCTCATTTCATGATAAGCATGCCTAATACGATACTACGCGGTCGGCTGCTTAACAGATCGATGTCTCTTACGTACATGGAGGCCACCTTTAGAAGGTCATATAGCAGAGAAAGGCATGTCTAAGTAGCGTGCTTCTCGTCAACAAACTTATGCATGTCGACAGAAGCATCTTCAGAAAGTCAATCTGGTCATCTAAGCTCAGCCGCATCATATCGATGCTCCTTCAGGTCATCCAAGGTAAGCGTGTTGTAGAAATTGGCGATGCGCTCATAATCTTATACCTCCCGTATTACTCTACCCCGGCAGCTGATTGCCAGCTGAAAACTCAAGAATGGTGAGTACACGAGGAGCCTGCTGCACTAATGCGGCTGCCTCAATAAGGCAAAATCGGCGTTCCAGGTAAGGATGATGTAAGCAGCTGATTGCTCAGTAGAAGGAAGCTGCCCAGCTCAGCAGGACCTGTATATTAGAGGAGCTTCTATGCAACCACCACTCTTTCGTCTTCTTTCCTGTCTTACCACCAGCGACTTATTTAACAACCTCCGATACTCCGAAACCAAACTTCGCTCTCACCAGTTTTCCTGATACTGATTTGTCTTACGACGTTCCACAGCACAGACTGGACTCCATCAGGCCTACAAAAGCGACTACTCGAACATCGAGTTTCTCTGACAGCCATCATGCGTCTCTACACAATCCTTAATATGCTCGTACTCGGCGCCTTCGCCACAGCCACCAGCGGTATGTTCTCCTATCGCTTCGCATTTCGTTGTTCCTTAGTGCACTAGATACTCAAGGCAGATTGTGGATTACCTCTCCTCTACAGCCACAGCTATAGTACTGCTCGGGCTGCTGATAAGGCGTTATTGAGCACTTTATGTTCGCCTAACTTGTATCCACAACCCCCCACAAGGGCATCTTCGATCATTCGACTAGTCAATCGGACACAATTTGACAGCCACGCTGACCTAACACTTACGCCACAGTCTCATATGACGCCGGCTATGATAATGCCATGCGCTCCATGTCCGTCGTGGCCTGCTCTGACGGCGCCAACGGTCTCATAACCCGTTACGGCTGGAACGTGCAAGGCGACTACGGAGGTTTCCCGTACATTGGCGGAAGCGGTACTGTTACTGGCTGGAACTCTCCAAACGTGTGTATCTTTGGAGCACTGCCTCCGTTCTTCTCTACATACCTTATTATATTCGTAAACAAGCTGTACCTGTGCGCCCGCTGACACTCCTGGGGTTGCCAGTGCGGCAAGTGCTACACGCTCACGTACAGGGGCAAGACGATCCATGTCCTTGCTATCGATCACGCGGGGACTGGGTTCAACATCGCGATGGCAGCCATGAACGATTTGACCAACGGCCATGCGTACGAACTTGGAAGGATTGAGGCACAAAGTGCGGAGGTGCCAGTTAGCGAATGTGGCTTATAGTCCGTAGCTTGGGTTTGCAGCTGCGGAGGTGCCTTGATTGAGCTGTGATGATGTCTTGTGTATTAATGGGCGGCGTGTCGGGTCGTGTTCTTAATCATTCTCGGGCGTGATTGTCAGTGATGCCAACAGTTCGTGTGAAACCTGGTGTTTAAACGGTCGATTGGAATGGAGCGATCATCGCCCGAAGCTTCGAGTCGTCGGCTAGCCGTTTTAGGGGTATCCGAACCGTGGTTTGGGGGTCTTGGTATGGTCTAGGACGGGGTTTATGTATAATCGACGTGGTGGTTGGACGAGGGAGGGTAATAAGGTTGATAATTGGCTAAGAGAGGGTGCGGAGGTAGTGGATACTGCTCTGCCATCTAATATTAGCTTGGCTACCTTAATTGAAGCTTTAAAACTCTCTCCCTCACTAAATCCCTCACTGAATCACTTACCGCACCGCGATAGCGCTTGTTAACGGCCTTACCGCCAGCCAATATACCATATTCTCGTCGGCTAGTAGCCGAGCAGCTAAAGACAACTTCTTAGAGCTTACCACCGCCCTCTCTAACCCCTCTACGCCAACTGAGCTCCAGCGATCTAGTGCCCATAGCCGTGACGCGTAAGCCGGCGATATCCAGACGTTTAAGGACCGGTTCGACCTATCTTAGATCGACATTAGCCACGCCTACCTCACTGGCTACCATAAGGCTATCTTATAGAGTACTTATCTACTCACCGCGTGGTGGTGGTAGTATGGCGCGCCGCTAGAGGAGGAGTCGACAGCTAACCGGCATTAGCTCTATAAGGTGTGCTATCTAAACCACTAGCCAGCAAGGCTTAAGATGGAGTGATGCCATCTATATAACGTCGAAAAGGGAGGATTAGTAGTTAGAGCGCACCTGTTTGAGGTCTATCGCATGTCTAAGACTGGCGTCTCTCTCTCGCTATTAAAAGGAAGCGAGGGGACGTCTCTACCGTAGATTAGCTTAGTCTAAACGCGGATAACCTAGAGGATTAGCTTATACTTAATAAGATCGCGGAGTCGTTCGAGTATAATACCTTTAAGCGGTACCTAATCTAGTGGCTGGTGTCCGATAATATAGTATTCGTGATGGTTAATAGCGAGCGCTTTCGAAAGCTAATAATTTACCTCCAGCCGCGTGTCTAGGACTCCTTACCTAGCCGAACGATAGTAAGGTCCTGGATCCTAAACAATTACTTAGTACTTAAACAACGCGTGATAGAGGAGCTCCGTAAGGCATAAGGCCTTATCCATATATGCTTCGACCTCTAGACATCTAGGAACCTTCTTAGCCTTAATGGGATAGTCGTCCATTTCACTAATGCCGCTAAAGCTTTAAAGACCTTCCTACTTGCGCTCCCGGAGCAATAAGGGAGCCACTTAGGCGTTAAGATCGCGAGCACGGTGGCGGCTATTATTAAGGACTACTAGATTCAGGACAAGCTCGGCTACTTTATGCTGGATAACGCATCGAACAACGATCTCTGTGTGCGGAAGCTTACTGAATGCTTTAAGTTTAACGCTAAATACCGCCGGCTACGCTGTGTCGGTCATATCCTAAATCTAGTAGCAAGGGAGGCGCTATTCGGCAGCGAGGTCAACGTCTTTAAAGCTAAATTAACTACGCGGAGGGAGCTACTCGATGAATTAACGCTCTAGCGCTAAAGGGGGCCAATTAGAAGGCTTTACAACCTTATTGTCTGGATCTATAAGTCACCTTAGCGTAAGGACCGGTTTCATGATGCCTAAAAGCCGTTTCTTACCTTATAGAAGGTTTAGGATAATGCCGCCGGCGGCGTGATAACTCTAGATCTTATCCAAGACAATAGCATAAGATGGAACTCCACTTATAAGATGATTAACCGCGTAGTTAAGCTCTGCCTTGCCATCGAGCTTTATATTAACACCGAAAAAGCCCGGTACGATGAGTTAGTCCGGTAAGGTAAAAAGCTAAAGGATCGTGGCTCCCCCTCATGTTACGAACTCAGGTCGAAGGGACGGGTCGGGAAGAGTGATCAGTGCCAAGCGTCATATGACGACTGATCACTCAACACCGCCAAGACTAAGGGTGATCAGTGGGATTAGTGCGATCAGGACTGATCACACTAATCAAAGAGATCACCGAGGAAGGCCTCAGTATATAGGCAGCACCGTCCTCGTTCATTAGGACGGTGTGCTCAACTCAAATAAGAATCCAGCATTCTTTGTAACTTGATCTGATCTCACTACGTGATATCAATCCTCACCTTGTTGATTATATCTTGGCACTGTTCCCTTCCTCCTTAATCAGGACCCCAACCTTCACAGTAACCTTTGTTATCTTGTGATAACGCCTCGTTACACCTCACTGGTTATCTTTAAAGACCGGCTATCCTCTGACGACTGGGACGTGCTGAACAAGTATATAAAGCTGCTGGCGCCGCTTAAAGAGTTAACTAAGGAGCTGGAGGGTCGTCTAGAAGCTGGTTATAAAGGATGCCTCTTTAAGGTGATACCGGTGTTTAAATACCTACTTGAACTCTTCGAGGACACGATGAAGGAGTATAATAACCACGCGGAGCATCATTTTCGGTCGAACATTCAGCTAGCTTAGTAAAAACTTAATGAGTACTACCTCCTACTTAATGAGAGTCCATCTTACCTTGCTGCGGTTATCCTCCATTTAAGGTATAAATAACCGTATATCTACTCTCGCTGGGCCAGTAAGCGTAATTAGATTGAAGAAGGTGAAAAAGCCGTTAAGAAGCTGTGGAAGGTTGAATATAGCAAGCTACTAATTGAAGGACCAACACCTATGTCGTAGAGGCGTCCAGAGCTGCGAGGATTTAAGGCGTTAATGGCGCGAGGGTTAACCAGCTCCGGTACCGTCGACGGTGACGAATATGAAGCTTATATTAAGCAAGAGCCTTTCGAATGCGGCGATCTAGTAGCTTACTGGACAAGCCGCTCTACTAGTTACCCGCGGCTCTCGAGGATGGGACTGGACCTTCTTACAATACCGGTAATGAGCTTAGAGGCGGAGCGTATCTTTAGCTTAGCTGGCTTGATGGTGACTGACCGCCGCAACCGGCTTCAGCCTGATATTATTCAAGCTGCTTAGTGTGTCCGGTCGTGGGAGCAGCAAGGTATTGTGGTGGACGCGCTGGCGGCGCCGGAGGAGCCGGAGGAGCTGGAGGAGGTTGAATAGACGCGGCGCGAGTATGCGAGGACGGCAGTAGCGATTTAGGGGGAGGGGGTTAGGCGTTATTGGCGTGGTAGTGGAGCAAGCGGTGCTGGATAGAGTATTTAGAAAGCTTTAGATTTAGTTATGACAACACGCCAAGCATCTTAATTATCTAACGATAATAGGCTTAGTTTTACCACGTGCTAAACGACGTCCAAACGGCTTGTCGAACGGTGATGAGTAATTAAGGGTCCGATCTAGTCCACACGAACTGTTGGCATCACTGGTGATTGTTGATGTGAGCCAGTGTGCAAAGCGTATGTTTTTCGACAATCCGCACCAGCAGCTTGGATTTCGTATTTCATAGCAAGACAGCCTGGATGCTGTGGCTTTATCACCTTTGCTACTCTCTCGCTTGCTCTGTTGATTCATTGAAACCGGCTCACATGTGGCAGGAATCATTTATTAATCGAAGCCATAGAACTCTACGAAGTCCGCCGGGCCAACCTCGACCAAGTACAACAGTGGCATCTATCTAGACCTCTCATGCGCTCTAGACGGCCGAATCCTCTACAAATACGCGGTCCGACCTCTCGCTATACAAGCCATCCTCCTTCTCTTGCACCTTCTGGATCTGCGTTTCGAGCTGTGCCACCCGCTTCTCGAACTCCTTCTCCTCGTTCCAGGTGAACAAACTCTTGCTAGCAAACAAAAAGTCAATCGATTCTAGACTGCGACCGGCGGTCTCGGGGAAGAAGCAGTAAATGATTGGGATGTAAGCAAGCATTGCCGCTCCAAACACGTAGAAGGTCTTCTCGCCAATGCCAGCAAACATGATCGGGACAAGCAGTGAACCGCCGCCAAAGCCGATTGCCCAGCCCGCGACGCCGAACGCATTGCCCTTTGCCCGCAACCAGGTTGGGAATATTTCTGTTGGATAGATGAAGGGGATCATAAGCCACGAGGAGCTGAAGACCAGGATGTACACGAAAACCATAGACGCCGCTGCTGTTCCGTATATCTCTGATTGGGGGGATTGTTGAGTGCACCACGGTACAAGCCACCGATGGTGAAGAGGATGATGCTGAGGACGACGGCGCCCCAGTAGAGTGTCCGCCTACGGCCGACTCGATCGAGGGTAAACGCCGCAATAGCCGTCCCGAGGATGCCTACCATCATGCTGAGTGCTGACAGCCAGTTCGACTTCAAGTCGTCGAAGCCCGCCGTGCGGTAGATGGTGCCGGAGTAGATTACCACGGCTGCTATACCGGTTCCGTATTGCATAAGCACCTGGAGCCAGAATGCAAGTTGGATTCTCCGACCAAGATGAATATCCCCTGACCCAATGCCGAAAAACATCTTGAAGTAGTTGGTACTCTGCGATATCTGCTCCATTTGTATGACTGTGATGATCTCTCTGTACTCGTGCTGGACGTCTGGATGCTCAGGGTCGCCGTCGCCTCTGATCTTCGCGATAATCTCAAAGGCTTCTTCTTTTCTGCCCGCCTTTACAAGCCATCGTGGCGACTCGGGGATAAGTAAAGTGCCCGCGATGAGAATGAAGAGTGGGATGGCTTGCATGGCGAAGCAGAAGCGCCATCTAAATGCGCCGCCGGCGTACTCGGTGAACGATGTGCCAAAGCCGATCCACGATGACAAGGCGATTCCAGAAAAGTTGGCGAGGAAGGTGAGCGCAATCATTTTACCTCTGTGGGCGGCCGGTGCAAGCTCCGCTGTCCATGCAGGCGCGATGACTATGATGAAAGCGACACCGACGCCAGCGACGATTCGGGCACAAAGCATATGCGCTAGGTTAACAGCGGATGCCTGTAGAATGACACCGCACATGCACCAGAAGCATGCCATCCAAATGCCCTTGATGCCTAGCAAAGTCAGTGTTGTACCGGGGCTGCAGGATATGTTACTAACGGCCATAGGAGTCCGAAAAAGCACCAGCCCAGAAGGCACCAAGAAGTGCACCGGCGTAGTATATTGCGACAATTCCTCCTTGTAAGGACGGTTTGATGACAGTGCCATCGGCATCTGCAAAACCCATTCGGCGCTGCCAAGTTGTCAGTCAATGCGTGTATGACTAAGGGAATTGCCACGAACCCCGTATTCAGGAGCAACGTTTACTGCGCCCATGACTCCCTGGCTCATGCCTTCGTAGGAGATGGCCATGGCCGACACGGCGGTGATGAGTTTGAGCAGCTTTGGCCCGGAGAGCCTTCGCCAGTATCCGCGATCCATTGTGAGGAAGTTTGGTAAAATTGTGGATAACTGCTGGTTGCGGTGTGATCAGGTATCGAAACCTCTGCCTTGGACCTCGCATTGTGAGGTCTGCGGTCCGCTTTATAGGCGGAAGCTCGCGCATTGCAGCATTATTGATGCCGTGGAGAATCTGGGGCCCCGCATGGTTGAGACGGCTGTATGTTCAAAGGGTTATTCCCGATGGAGTGGAACTTGATCCTCAGGGGTGTTTCCGTTTTGCAGCGGGAACGGGCAACCTCCAAAAGCGTTAATAGTTCGTCACGAATTACTTGTTGAGGACGGGCTTCGCTCGGATCCGCGGAACCGAGGTGGCAAGCTTCCCATCTGGCGGATAGCCGTTCATCCTTCCCCGCAAAGCCCCGCAACGCCCCGACATCCTGGCAACAACCTAACCGTCACGATACGCAAGTTCGTCTCCATCTCTCGTGTCGAAGCCATTCAAACGACACTCGTGTGCCGGAGACAGATTATGGGAAAGCTTCGTTCGAAAGACGGGTGGTCGGTGATCCCACGATGCCAGACGCTCAGCGCTAACCAATCCTGTAAAGCTTGACTTGTCGGGCCCGTCATGTGAAGTGTGAGTAGAACAAGTAGAAGCTGAACGTTCCGACTGATAGGGACGAAGGCGACGAAGTGCGGCCTATCTGCGGGCAGTGTAGGAAACGCAGTCGACTTTGCCAACGAGATGACCATCCCGGGATCAGCATCAGGAATTATCTCCCGCAGGAACGTCGAAGAGTTTCCACTCATCGCGAGGTTTCCGAGGGAGCTCTGCAGTCGACGATCCAGAGACGGAACGGCGTCGTGCAATCAACCAGCATTGGACTAGATACGCCTCTCATCATACCCAATGAATCCCGCACTGCATCGGGAAATGCTTCTCTACCTTCTGCAGAGGACTCATATGTGTCACCACATACTCCACCTAGCGATATCCAAACAGTGACATCGCCCATAGCCACCAACTCCCCGTTTTACAACGGAGCGGCAATTCCGATTGCCCAGCTGCTTCAGCCAGACTCTCGCTCACCCGGTCGCGATGAGTCGAGCCGATGGACACTTGCCTCGCCGACCGCATCCGTTGCCACGACACTGACTTTTCACGAAGCCTATCTAGTGCGTCATTATTCAATGCATCTGGGACGCTGGCTTGACTGTACAGATGCTTCCCGACAATTCACGTTGAAGATTCCTGCATTGGTTAAGACATCACCAATATTGCTTCATGCCGTAATCTCGTTTGCCGCGAGACACCTTGGGGACAATGATGCGGCTCAGCAGGCTCATGACCGATGTATAGAGCTGCTCATTCCACTGCTAAACTCAGACAGTGTCGCTAATGACGACTTGCTGCTTTGTGCAATTGTCATCCTCAGAGTCTTCGAACAGCTCAATGGTGAGCAAAACCACCCTCGAGTTCCTTGTGTACAGTTCTAAATTTCCGTCATAGTCACGGTCACAGGCAGCGATCAAGAGCGCCACCTTGCCGGCTGCTTAGCTCTGCTGCGTGCTTCTCAAGGACGGGAGGTCGATCCGTCGGCACCCGGACTCCGACAGGCTGCATTTTGGGTCTACATGCGCCAATGCCTCTACAACGCCTGTGTCAACCAGCAGCCGCCCAATGTCGATCTCAACATCATCTTGAGCTCTATTCCCGCTGGAAGCGACCCAATAAGCGACCTTAGGCGCGAGACCGCGTGGGCTAATACGATGACTTGGATCTGCGCCACTATCATCCAGTTCTGTTTCGGTTCTGGATTCCAGGAGCCATGTGGAAGGATGAGGAAATGGGAAGAATTCTCGGATGCCGTAGAGAGCTGGATGAGAAACAGGCCGGGCACATTCGACCCTATCTGGTGCAGCGATCCTGTGGTTGGCAGCAGTAACCCTTTCCCGGAGTTTTGGTTCACTGCCGATTGGCATGGTGTGTATATCCTTGTAGGCCGTTTTGTTTTACTCCTGGCTCATGGTGATAGTGATGGCGTTTGGGTTTTACCATCTGGCATGTATGCTGTTGATCATATACAAACCGACCCCGAAGTTCGCCGTCAGGAGTGTTCGTGCCAGTCCAAGGGAAACCGACGTGCGTCTTTCCTCCTTCAGCCTAGTATACAAGCATCTGACGCGTAAAAGATCCAGATCATGTCGCATGCACGAGCGATCTGTGGAGTGGCGCCTTCTACAGTGCCCTCACTGATAACCCTGTGTCACACCGTTTTTATATGTAAGCGGGAGTGTTGAGCGTTGTAAAATCCATCACTAATGAGGGCAGGGGGCCCGCTGATGACAGTGTGTTCTACAATCAAACCGGTTTGAGCCGTTTACATAAACCGTTTGCCAAGTCGTGTCGATTAGATTGGTTTGAAAATTTGTAAGCAAACAAACGCGCATTGCCAGTCGATGCATAGGGTTTATTTCGGGCATAATCTAATTGGTTGTAGAAGCTTCTACACTGTCGATCATGGTGTTGAGGCTCCAACGGGGTAGATCGGCAAAAGATTCAGAACTCCGATTGGCTAGAGCGAGGGCGGTAGCACCTGTTAGAATCTTTCGCTTGCGTACATGGCGTACAACCCAATCTCCTGAACATAGCTGGCAGTTTCTACTTAACACAACTCCTAGACGGAGTCCTTCCTTATCCTCCTTTAGAATGCGATAGATTCAACCGTTAGACTTATTCTTCGTTTAGAAACTCGACAGCCATAAGTTCGTAATAATGTCTTCTATAAACGCTTCCATTTCCGACCTCCCTATCCGCGATGATCTGACCGCAATGCATACAGCTTCAGAGCTCCCGCAACACCTCTACCAGCCGCGTGTTCGCGATTCTGATGGCTATATCTTCAATCCAGACCTGTTCCGGGGCTACGACTTGGTTAAGAAGCCTATTGGCAACCTGAGAAAGCCGCGTACTAGCTATGTCTGGCGCTACGGCTTCATGATTCAGAACAGGGTTAGCAGACGGAAGTTTTGGGCATGCCGTTACTGTCACGACAGAGGCGTAGCTATTAAGTATTGCGCGAGATCAACAACTCATTCAACTACTCATCTACTTCAGACTCACCGTATTACCAAGTATGGCGAAGCTACTACTCCATCATCGACCGGCGATTCTTCCAGTCCGGAGTCGTCCTTACCTAACGCTCCCTTACCTCTGCGCCGCCGCCTTGATCGGAATCGCTTTCTTGCCCGAACGATCGAATTCTGCATCAAATGCAACCAGTCCTTCCGTACAATCATCTCAGATGCATATATCGCCGTTCTACAAGCTGTGGCAGGCTCAGACACCGATCTCGACGAGATTATACCTCATAGTGCTGGCACAGTACGCCGCTGGCTAATACGCCTATACAAAGGCCTCAAGAGGCTGATTGCAGCAAAACTTCGGCGAGCAAAGAGTCGTATCAACCTTAGCTTTGACGCATGGACTTCTTCAAACGATCTACCGCTCTGTGGCATCGTTGGCCATTTTATCGACGAAAACGGCACATATCTATCACTCCTACTCGCCCTTCCGATGCTATACGGCTCCCATACTGGCGAGAATATCGCCTCAGTTGTTACCGACGTTATTCGAACGTACAATATTGGCGATAATATTGGGTACTTTGTGCTTGACAACGCTACGAACAACAACACCGCGGTACAGCTCCTTGCAAGGACTTTTCGCTTCCAATATAAGCAAAGGCGACTCCGTTGTGCTGGCCATATTATCAACCTTGTTGCGAAAGCCATGCTTATCGGACGGAACATCGAGGCCTTCACTGACGTCAGTGGCCAGCAAATCGAGGATGCGGCGAAAGAAATCGACAATGCTCGCGACGAGGAAGCTCGCATGCTTCAGTGGAGGAAGAAAGGCCCTGTTGGTAAGCTTCATAACGTTGTACGGCATATTCGGGCCTCACCTCAGCGTCGGCAGCTATTTGAGGCCTTTCAGCGTCAGTCTCCCGACTTTGAGACTCTCTATCGAGTCGTGCTTGACGGCGGCGTACGTTGGAATCCTATGTACTATATGATCGACCGAGCTGTCAACGTTCAACAGGCCCTTCGCGCATACATCAACGCTATCGCTGAGGAAGGTGATCGCTCTATCCTAGCCGACAATCTAACGGCGAACGAATGGGAGGACCTAAAGGAGATAAGAGAGCTGTTGAAGCCACTGAAAGTTGCTACAATGGTGCTTGAGGGCAATGCCGTTGAAGGAGTAAAAGGAGCACTCTGGGAAGTCCTTCCTCAGTTCGAGTTCTGTCTCGATAAGCTTGAGAAGAAGAAGGAGGAGCTTCAACACCGAAATCACCCTTCCGCTCGCCACCTTCGGGCATGCGTCAACCTCTCCTGGGCAGTCCTTGAACGTTACTATCGCCTTACCGACGAAACACCCGCATACCGAGCCGCATTAGTTCTCCATCCATCATTCAAGTGGTCCTTCTTTCACAAGCATTGGCGAGACAGGCCTGAGTGGCTAGAAAAGGCGCGTGAGGATGTACAAACCCTATGGAATGAGTATCGCGGAGCTCTTCCTTCACCTCACCGGCCTCCAGCAATGCAGTCAGAGACTCAGGAAGAACAGCAGGGCGAATTTGATGAGTTTATGAAGCTCGAGGATGATATTATAGATGAATACCAGCACTATGTGTCTCAACCGCGCGAAGCATGCGGTAATCCAATCAAATGGTGGCTTGCCAGGGAGGAGCAGTACCCTAGGCTCTCACGCATGGCGCTCGATCTATTCGCTGTGCCGGCTATGTCCTCAGGTAAGTAGAGCGTCAACACCAGGTGACGTCATCGCTAACAGCTCGAATCCTGCAGAGTGCGAACGAGTTTTCAGCGCGGCCGGCCGAGCGATCAACCGTACACGTCCCCGCGTTATCGAATCGACAGCGGAAGCAGTACAATGTCTCAGGAGCTGGATACTACGCAATCAGGTTTATATAGAGGCATATTTGGAAGCTTATGGGGATGAAGTGTTCAGTAATAAGCCTCTAGAAGGCCAGGAAGGCGAGGAAATGGGTGACGATATAGACATTGATATGTAGATAGTAGATTCGGCCACCTTTCTACCTTTCCACCATTCCACCATGCCAAGCATCACCATGCAATCCAAACCAATCAGATTGCCAAACCGTTTGAATCAAACAAACCGCGTTTGATTATGTAATCAAACCGTTCAATCAAACCGCGCGTTTGGCCGGGTCGGTTTATCGAACATGCTGGCTGATGACAGACCAGGCCGAAAGGAACGGTGTGATTGTGTTGCTGGAGGATATGGAGAAAGCTCACGCGTGGCCAACAGCCTGGATCATTAACTCGCTAAAAGAGGAGTGGACCATAGAATGAATAATTCCGTCTATCTAAACAGATGAATTGGCTACAGAGCGTACAGTTGGATGGAACTACGTCCTTATTCCCCGTCGCTGAACGAGACGACCGCGTACTTTCCGTTCCTGATCCATGCCCCGTGGGGTGCTTCCTCATTCAAAGCATCCACCCTGCTTTGGCTGTCAATCCCAACACAAACATCCGCCTTGTTCGTTCTCAGCGCGAGGATCTTCAGCCCGCTCTTGGAACCAAGTGGACCAAGGGCATCCTTGAATGGCGTGGTGTGTGGCCACAAGCCGTCTTTCACGAGCTTGCGATAGTTCAGGTCCCCTTTGAAGATGACAAGGCTACTAGCTTTGAGGTCTTCGACAAGATCAGGCGCTTGCGAGTGCATTTTGTGAAATGAGCACCCTGCCGTCCAGAATGGATGTTGGATGACGGTGAGAGCGCCCGAGTCGAAGTGCTTGCTGAGTCTCCGGAGCAGCCGATCAAGATATTCGCGGCTGGGAAATATTTCCGGCGACTGCAGATGGGAGAACAGCGAATCCACATCCGCAGACGTTACGTCGCTGACGAACCATGGGAAGTCTTTAACGTGAAACCTGATAGAAGACGCAAGCCCGCTTTCGAGCAGGTAAGAAGCGTACAGCACATCCGTGAAGAATTCGAAGCCAGCATTGTCCAAGATGATATCGATTCTGCGGCTCGACCTTGGCGTACGCATAAGACACATCCAGACTTGGTCCGTATCGTTGTCTACAATGTTGCTTTGGGACTTTGCGATGGCTTCCGTCCCTGGAGGCTTTGTATCTGTTCCAAGCTAAGGTTGCTCAGGAGCGACAGATCCGTGGCGTTTCCCCATAAAGCAATCTCGGTCATCTCTATGAAGAGGAGCTTCTTTGCTTCATCATCCGTGACTCCATCCGCCGCGAGGCTCGAGTCGGTAATAATGTGCATGTACCGACTTGCGAGCTCCTCGACTGCTGCTCGTGACTTGGCGAATGTTGAGTCTTTCTGTCGTTTGAAGACATCGTAAGTCTGCCAATACCTCGACCTCGCGAAGATTGTTTGTATGCGCCTAAGAGTGGTGAGCTGAAGCAACCCTCGAGTTTCCCAAGAAGATTCATACCTGTAAAGGTAGCATTCACAAAACAGCCACGGGGCAGCATTCCAGGTGACTTGATCACCCAAATAAGCTAATCGCGTGTTGTACCCTTTAACGTCATCTCCTCCGTCGGTTCGAAGAGGACTGTTCATGTAAGCACTTTCAGAATAGGTGTCTAGCAGGGAAGTAACACACGGTAATGCTTTGTTCTGTAGCATCTCATCCTTCATTTCCTTGAGTGCGGATTGGATCGCGAAACTCTCCTCTCGTTGTGCAGCGCAACTCGATTGTGCAGCGGTTTGCCCAACGTCATCGATCGTACCTTGGACAATCTTTGGCCACCGCGTAGTCGCCGTTTGCTTCGCCATGGTGTCGTCGTCGGATGTCCATACTTGCTTAACCTGATCTGCGGGACTGATTGAGGAGGGCATTTTTACGGTGTACGAACGCTGAGTGTAGCGGAGGAGCAGCAGCCGCTTTAAATGTTCCAGAGACTTCTAGGTGAGAACGCTCAGCTCAGGAAGTGCCGCAAGGATGGTGTTGTGGAGAATGATGGAATTGCTCAATGCGGTTACTCGTCTGAACAGTATCGGGACCCTTATTTCCTTCCTTTCTCCAAGCCGCAACTCCCCGATCACGGCCAAGAGAAGGCTGAACGGTAAGACGGCCTGCAATCCGGAGATCAGCTATGAGTAAGGTAGCCGAGGGGTTCCGTGCGTTGAGACGAGACATCGTCGCGAGGTTGATCTCGGGCCGAACTTCAATCTCGGCACGAAACTCGGCACGAAATTCGGCACGAACTCCGGCTTCGACCTGAGCGCATATTCGCCACGAAAATGTATACTAGACTAACAGACAGTGCTTACGGGGGTTCTTAATGAGGGAGGAGGAAAGGATATATATCAATATGGACTTCGCAACTCGAACTCGTGTCATTATCGGTATCAACCATGGTGTCCGCGACGTATCCTGACAGCACAAACGGCCATGCCTACGGACACGCCTCCAATGGGGTTCATGCAAATGGCCTCAGCAATGGTGTTCACCGCAGAGCAGACGGATCTCTGGACATCAGAGTACTGGGATTGAACAGTGGCACCGCAATGGATGGCATCGATTGCGCCCTAGTGCATTACCGGCAGTCGTCGCCCACGGCGCCGCTGCACATGAATATACTCAAGGTGAGATCCGCTGAGTGCATCCACCCTAAACGTCCTATCTGACCTTGGCCAGTACGATGAGATACCTGTTCCGCAATGGATCAAGAAACCCGTCCTTAAGATGCTTCGCGAAACCAAAACGACACCGTCTCTCATGTCTCAGCTCAACGTTCAGCTGGGAATCATGTTCGGTGAGGCTGTCAAAATATTTTGCGACAAGCACGATATCGCCATGGACAGTATCGACCTCATCGGATCGCATGGGCAGACAATCTGGCTTCTCTCGATGCCCAAAGAGGGAGAAACGCAGTCGGCCTTTTGTTTGGGTGAAGGCACCGTCATTTCCGCCATGACCGGCATAACGACAGTCACCGATTTCAGAATGGCGGAGCAAGCTGTTGGTCGCCAAGGAGCCCCTCTGGTGGCTCTCATCGACGGTCTCCTTCTCCATCACCCGACGAAGCTTCGAGTGTGCCAGAACATTGGCGGTATAGCCAACCTCTGCATTATACCTCCAGACTCTGAGGGCGGTGTTGATGCTATGATCGATTGGGATTGCGGACCGGGCAACATGTTTATCGATGCAGCAATGCGATACTTCACCAATGGGAAGATGGAGTACGATAAAGACGGCGAATGGGGGGCACGGGGTACAGTCAGCCAAAGCGTTGTTGATCGCTTCCTGAGAGACAACGCATATGTCAATCACCCACCGCCCAAAACGACGGGTCGAGAGACGTTCGGAGACGGGGAAGCACAGCAGCTGATTGACGAGTGTTTGTCGTTGGGGCTCAGCAAATATGATACCCTTGCCACCATCACCCGGATCACGGCACAGAACATCGTCAAGCAATACCGTACATTCTTCCCGCGGCATAACAAGATCGACGAGATCTTCATGTGCGGAGGCGGTGCGAGAAACCCCAACATCATCAATTATCTGCGGCAGGAACTTCCCAACACCCGAATCTTGAAGCTGGACGAGACCGGGGTGCCTTCCGATGCCAAGGAAGCAGTGTCCTTTGCTCAACAAGCGCTGGAAGCTATTCTTGGAAGAGCTGCTTTAGTTCCGATCAACAGCGACACACTGACGCCGAACACCATCTCCGGCAAGATTGCGCCTGGTCTGAGATGGAGAGAGATCATGTTTCAAGCTATCAAATTCGGACGTGGCGAGCCTCTGCCGACGGTCAAGGAGATGGTGGTTGACAGGAAGTACACTGATTGGAAACCTTGATGTTCGGATTTTCAGGTTCTGATCGGCCATCTACCTTGGGTCGATATTGGTATTTTGCGCCAAGGCAGAGGGCGCGAAATATCTAGGTTTGCTGTTGTTTGCGTTGGCTGCCTCTACTGTGCACAGCCGCGCAAGTAATCCAAGCAACCATGCTAGGTCTCCGCTAGGTAGCTGGACCATTATGTGAGGAATTCTGGGCTGGAGATAGTGCTTAGATAAGAGAGAGGCAATTTTACTACGTTAACTAGTGCTTCGAATATACACATTATTTGTCTAATGTCAAAGCATTCTCTAATATCCGAAACGTTACAAAAAAATACGAGTCAACAAGATCGCAGTTGTGAAACATCTAACAAAACTCACATCTGCTCAGGTTTTCTGCCAACGGTAATGAAGATATCCAATCTCAGATACGCACCCCATTCAATCTCGTTGAGTACTTTTCTCCTCTCTTCCGCCACTTTCTCGTCAGACCAATCGAGCATCCCGTTCTTGATGCACTGTTTCAAACAGGATACGAAGCCGGCACTAGCTATGCGGCTATATTCCGCTCGGGTCTCTGGCAATCTATCTGTGCTGAGAACGTCTTCGGTGATGTTGCTTAGGCCATGAGATTCGAAAAGAGACACGCGGCGGAGGTAACCATCATTCAGACGACCGAGCTGACCAAGGACCTGGAACGCGAGTTTTCCGGACCTTTCTGTTGCCGTTGTTGAGGTATTTGGGTGGGTTCGTAGGGGTCGTTGGAGCTGGAACAGGTTTGCTTCCAACGGTGTTAGAACCTCATATCCTACCTCATTAGAACAACCACGATACCTTCATTCCACTGGATGAATCCACCCGGCTCTAGGAGGTGATAAAGTTAGCGTTGTGTATCTTCGGGTTACTTGAGAGACAACAGAAGCGGAGACTTGCTCAACAGAGCCACAGCGTTCTTTGTGACCACTTCCCAATCCTCCACCTTCGTCAACGCTAGCCATAGTAACCTAATGTGTACTAGGTCATATCGACCTAAATGGCCTTGGGAAAAAGGGGTTTTGGCGTCATGCACATGAAGAGACACGTTTTTAGGCAGGCTTGACCCGTCACGGAAGCCTGCAGAGGAGATATCGAAACCTTGTAAGACGCAAGAAGGAGGCAATTCTTTCGCGACATCACAGAGCCAGATCCTGCTCCCTTCAGTCAGTTTTGCATGTTCTTTCGAACCGACTGTACTAAGCCTGTGCCCGTAGCTATCTCCGCGATCCGAGATGCTCCGTTCATGTGTCGTGCTACGGTAGGGTGTATGTGGTAGCCACAATTTCTGTTCCACAATCAGCTAAGGTAGCCCACTTTGTTGGCCGAACAATACTTGTCCCAAAGCTCATGTTGTTTCTCAAGATTGGAAACTGTAAGCCTGCGTGATAAGCAAGGAAGTATATCTCAAGTAGAGAACCGTTTGAACTCGTCTTCCTCATATCCAAGTGTATAGTATTCGGCCCTCGGCATGATCTCGCGTTCTCCAAAGTTGTCCACCGTTGCAGCCTTGTGTAAGAAAGGCAGTCTTCATTTGACAGATGTGAAATGCACACTGGAAGAAGAAGCGTCTTGTTCAATCCACCTTTATATCATTGAGAGTTCATGCGGGGTCGTGTCGACGCCAGGCGAAGTCAATTGGGTTAAGGCTTATTGCCAAGGCCTCCGACCGGTCCAGCTTAGCACCATAGTCCAGAAACTCGTGTTCGGCATGTTTGGACATCAGCTGTAAAGCAGGTGTGTACGAACTGGAACATAGGTTTGAGTCGCGCGGCAGTCATGCAGTCTGGGCGTTGCATGTTAAGGAAGGTGCCGTGCTACTGTTGGGCTTGAAGACTGAAATGGACATGGGCACCGGAATTCGAGTCTTCAAGAGGTTGGGTGTTGGATTCAGTGGGTACCAGGCTGAGAGGGAATGGTTCGAAGGCGTTTATTACAGCTATTTAGAAGTTCACCTATCCCCCACCTCACCACGCCTCCATCCCATCATCCTCGGGAACCAGGTCGCCTTATTCTCACTACTCGACGCCGGCCCCCACTTCCACAAGTGTTCTGCGGTCGCGCATTTCTTGGGACCTGTACGAGAGAGGTCGGGGACGTCGTATAAGCTACGCCGGCGTCTACGCGATGGCTGGAGCGCGAGTAAGTGGCGAGCGCTGGTGCACTGGGAGGAGTTGATGCCGACGCCGCTGTCTTGCGTGTGTTGTGCGAGTTTGTCTGTGGCTGATTATTGGTGTGGGAATTCTACTTCCGCTTCGTCCACCGAGCTGCAATCCCGTTTTCGCGATAGTTGAGCCGTCGCAATGTGAGGGAAGCCGAAGCTCGGGGAGGGTTTCACGCCGATAGCGCTGTCGTATGCGTGGGCGCGTGTGGCGACTGTATCATGTTCTTGATGCATGAGGTCCGCTGGTGCGGAGCTGCCGGGTAGAGCCTCATGGTGTTCTCGCTGCGTGGGTAACTCTGGAGCGGAGCCTTCGTAAAGGGAATCCTGGCGTCCTGACATCGCCGGGGCGGAAGCAAGTGCCCGCTGTAACGCATCTCGCGCAACGCTTGGGTTGGCTTCTTCATGCACGATTCCGACCCCAGTTGCGCTTTCTTCGAGGTTGTCGTTCGAGCGCGTTGGTGGAGGACGCATCTACAGATCCTGGAGCTTTCTCAGCAGCACCCGTTGATCGGCTGGAATTGCGCCTGACGAGGGATCTCCGTAGATCTGGAAAGTCCGGCGCAGCGAGGCCATGAGCGCACCGTGCCAGGGTTTCAGCGGAAGCGCGACGTTCGGGTCGGGTACGAAGATTAGGCCGAAGTAGTTGTGCAGCATATACCTCTGGTATAACCTCCCGCAGGCTTCCTCGTCCACAACGCTGCTATCTACTTAATGGTCCTTATATGTTTGCGCGGTCGGACAGAGCCTCGCTAGGACGGGGCGACCCATAAATGCCTCGCGTTAACGCCGCTAGAAATCTCGCGTCTCGAAATCGATTAAGAAGTGTAGGTCGGATAGGAAGAAGGTGAAGCCAGGGGAGTTGACATCATCGAAGTTTACGTGGCAGAGTGGACAGAGGTGGATACCGTTTTCGACGGCGCCGAGGCCATCGAAGGTAACCAAGCCTTGCCGCTTGAGCCTCTCGAACTAGGAGCGTTAGACTGAAGCACAGGAGTATGCAAGGTTGTGACTTACAGAGCGATCTTTCTTCGGGACGACGTAACAGGCATCCAGCGGCGAAGCTCCGCAGTGCCAGCAGTTTGGCCCGCTGCGTAGTATGTCCTTCCTGATATTCGCAGAGAAGCCGGAGGTACTTGAGACGATGCTGCCAGAGAAGCTTTCAGTCCGCCTCCGCTTGTTCGAAGCGCTGGATCGGGATGGGGAGAAGCTGGGCGAAAGGTCTGGCAGGGGAACTGTGCGCCTTGCGGCGGAGGCAGGAGGGAGATATGGCCGAGGGAGGACATCCTCGTATTCAGCGATTGGAGAGGACATTGCGGAGGTTATGTGGGCGAGCGTTCAACAGCGGTGGTTTGTGTCGGAGGTGGACGTACAAGGGTACACGGGTACATTTTACACGCGACAGTGCTTATCGATAAGACATGTTTACCACCGCCACACGAGTAAACACACGACAACCTTCCCTCGCGCCTCACTCCTACGAACTCTCCTCGCGCCTTCTACCGTCTCACTCCGCTCGTTACTCGTCTCCAACCTTCTCTCATGCTCTCAGATCGCGTCATCGAGGCTTGGATCCGCGATATCGAAGAGGCATTACGCCGTGACAGCGAAGCCTGCGATAGCGCCCTAGGGACTTCCTCCCAGTCGTCCGCATGTGCACACAGTCGTCCCTTGGCCCCTACTCAGCCCTCCACATCGCCTCTGTCCCCTGCAACGAAGCGTGCATCCTCGCCCGCCCCGAACTGCGGACCAAAGAAACAGCGCCGAACCCTTGCGCCAATCGATCTAAACATGTCTCAGCGGGCGAACGTACGGAGCTCGCCAAGGAAGTCGAAGCGGCAGGAAATCATGCCTTTGGACGAAAACGCACTGGTCCCTGAAGCTGCAGCAGGATGCGATGAAGCGGGAGAGGATGGCCTCGAACAGGAGCAGGCGACACCAAGGCCGTCGAGGTCGGGAGCTTCAGGCAGGGGCAAGATTGCTGCGCGATCTGGCGTGAGTCCCCAGCGGAGAGTAAGAGTGCGTCAAGACCCACTCGGACTCGATGGTACAACGGACATCGACTCAAGGCTCCAACTTGGCGTCATACCGGAGCTTCAGGCGCTCCAGGTAACCTCTGGCTTCAGCGTGGAACTTGCAAGCGTCGGCGTTGGATCCTCAATCACTAGAGCTCAGTCTCGATCGCAATCTTCTGCTGCATCGTCCTCCGCAGCTTCCGGATCCCCAAGACGTCCCAAGAGCCCTGTCAAGCAGTTGTCCGACCTCCAGTTCGCGTCCAGACCTATCGTGTTCGGAGACATCCCAGACGAACTTCCACTGGATGTTGCAGATCTGTATCAACGGCTGAAGGATATTAGCGATGGCATTGGGATAGCACCGGCGGTCATCAGGGTACGCTCACTCGATGGCCATGTTTCCAACGACGTATGCGCACTGAATATTTCTAGGACCGTATTGCCGCAGTCGGCGGAAGGAAGGAGCCTTTGCGGCCGTGGACCACCAACGATGATATTGCCATCAGCGAAGCTGACGCGGAAGTGGAACTGAATGAGATACTTGAGATCCGCGAAGCAGCGTCCCTCTGCACCGCCGAAAACCTGTCAGAAGCGGCCTGGAACGATGAAGTCCACAGCCGCCTGCTCCGATTAGCACTACGGAGCATTCCCGGAGTGAGACACTATAATATGTACGCAGGCAGCACTCCACTCCGAACTTGACACGATCTAACGTCTTTCTAGCACAACTGCGCGCATCTGCCCCGAGCTTACTGCCAGGCACATTAGCGGCGACATTCTCTCATCGAAGCTAGTCGACTATTCCATCAACATCCTTCCTTCCAAGGACGCGTGGAAGTCGATGCGTGATCTCCTCGGCGCGCAACCATATCCGCTTCAGACAATCAACCAGACAAGGTACGATGGTGTGCGCTTCAAGCCATGCGCCGTCTCCATTGAAACCAAGGTCCAAAGCAACGAACAAGACGGCAAGATCCAGCTCGGCATGTGGTCGTCAGCGTACTTTGCACGCATCCGAAGATTGCAGCAGGACAGGGACGATGCCGCAGGTTTACCTTCCGAGGAATCGGGCCGGAGCGCCTCGACGGTAACGCTTCCTCTCCTCCTAGCGAACACGCACAACTGGAGTCTTCTGTTCGCTCGAGATCGCGAGGACTGCATCGAGGTTATGGGGGAGTTACGTGTGGGGGATACGGCGTCGCTGCATGGGTTGTACAAACTACTGAGCACGTTGAGACTTTTAGCCGAGTGGTCAAACAGCACGTTTCGCGAGTGGATAGAAAGCGAGGTTTTGGGGATGGAACTGAGCGCGTAACACGACCTGTATCATAGATGTTCAAAAAATGTCTTCCTGACGCTTTTGAGTTCCCGCTATCAAGCTCCAGAATTACCACGGAGTCCTGCAGCAAAAGTGATATTCCGGAGAGATCCGTGATGCCCGAGTCCTTGCCTTTTGGATATTCCGCCCTACATTTAACCGTGTACGAACGGTTCCTTCCGGATCCATCAGAGAGAGCTTCCAGAAAATGAGGTACATCGCAGCCAGCTAGAAGACCTATATAAGTAGTCTTCAAGGTAGTGTGTTTCGCTAAAGGTGACCTTAAGGTCGGTTGAGCGTAGACGAAGGAGCAGGCTGCGATTAACTTAAACGCCTCAGCTCTTCTCCTACGCAATGAGCAGCAAATGTATCATGTGACTGACTGCGCCACTCGGCCTCCTCAGCCTCAAACCCGAAGTCTGCTGATTCCGCGTAAATGCATTGCGCGTCGGCGCGACAATCATACCGATGTGCCCTTTCCGAAGAACAGTAGAAAATCGGCGTGTTTTCTATCAGCATACAACGTTCTATGCACGCTCAACGAGCCAACCTTTCGTCCCTCCGACAACAGTAGGGATGCCTTCCTCGCAGCGTACAAAAGCAAAATCAAGAGCAGTACGGGAGCGCCATAACGCAGAAGATCCACGCCTTGGGCATTCCCGGCAAGAAATTACCGCCCATAGAGAAGACGTCCACAATCGTAGACAGCGGTACAACACTGTTGTCGAAACCGTGATGCGAGAGGGGACATGCAGATGGTCACGTGCATTGCAGCTGTGCCACGATATGAGGCAGCTGCCTTACCCTCCCAGATTACCTAAGAGCGGAAAACCCCGCCAAACTCTTTCTCAGACTCAGCCCTGTTAACTTTATCCGCTGCTGGTTGCTAAACCTCGTTGCCTCTACCCACACCCACACGAAGAGTGGATATCGCCTGCCTTAGCCACGTTGGTTGTCACGCTTCTCAGCCCGACAAGGGGGCTCAGCTGTTGCATAACAGGAATGTATAGCAACCCCTCATGAAAGTGAATCGTTGCATCTGAGCAACAGTCCACCAAGGCCTCTCTACGTCTATGCAGCGTCACGCGACGCGACGTGCCGACAGTAACGTAGTAAAGAGAGTAGCGTCAGATCCGCACGTACGACAAACGTCATACGGCATTAAAAATAGGTCTTTGACTCTGTTTAGTTCATTGCTCAGTAAAGCGGCTAATGGCTAGTTTAATATCAGGAAAGCGAAGACACCGTCGCGTTTCTAAACATGGAAGTAGATGAGCCGGATATGAGGGAAGACACCTGCGATTCTCTCGTTCACGTCCGAAGCCAATATTCAAACCCTATCTACTCAATGCTGCTCTATATTCAAAGATACAAGACCTTACATGAAAAGTCTCTAGAATGGGTTCAGGAACTGGAATGTCTCTACATGAAGAAGTCAACCCGCAAACGACGTCGCGCTGAGGATGATAGCCCAGCCGGGCCCGCGAAGAGACTGCTAGGGCGGTGCTACATCAACCCCCTCAACTACTCTGAAAGGGACTACGTCGCCGTTTCTTATACCTGGGAGCCCGCCCAGGGCGAAGAAACCGCTGCCGGTGGATACTGCGTCGAAACGCGGCAGGAACGACAGCCGATTCCGACAAAAGTGAGGAACATGGTGCTGAAGCGTGTGACTAAATATGTCGAGTATTGCGACTGCAGACATTTCTGGATCGACAAGGAGTGTATCAACCAGGAAGATCGTCAAGAAAAGGAACTCGCGATACAATCCATGGATCTGGTCTACAGTCGAAGTGACTATCCAGTTGCACTGCTTTCCGTGCGCATCGAGTCAATCGAGGACTTGAACCTTTTGGTCGAGCTCCTGAGGGGAGAGTTTGTTACAGATGAAAAGGTGGTGCCGTTTCCGGAATGGGGATTCGAGATGGGCCGGAAGGCTGGAAAGGCCTTGAAGCTTCTGGATGTGATTACTTCAAACCGATGGTGGACAAGAGGGTGGACTTTCCAGGAGGATTACCGCGCCTCCACGAAGATGACGCTGCTCATTCCTCATCGTCGTTCATTGGAGGTTCAGAAACGAAGTGTGCGGGACTCAACGGGTAGGAAGCCTTTGTTTGGAGATCTCAGGGGCGAACTCTGTATCAACTCGGCCAATTTCCGCAGAGAAGCCACTCGATTCTGTCTCGCGTATCAGAAGCGAAAGAGACATGAAGAACAGGACGACGTTACTTGCAAAAATATTCTGATGCGAGCGGGAAAATATACCGAACTACTTCGGAATATATCACGAGACGCCGACAGCACATTCCGCAGATCCATGTCCCCCATCGTCTTCGGCGACATCAATTCCCGCGGAGTAGAAAAATGCTCCGATCGTCTCGCCATCGCGGCCAACTGCTGCAACTACTCTGTTCGCCTGGACACCAGGGCGCTCAAGACGGAAGGTTGCAGCTTGAGTGTGGCCATGCTGGCTCTCTACCTCCTCAACGGCGAGATTATCATGAACAACGACGATGATAAGGATGGCAGCAGTAGCGGTCCACTCGCGGACAACATATCCGACTTTCTGAAGAAGCAGTCTTTGAACACGTTCCAGCCGCCAGTAGATGAGGGACTCACTTATATCAAGAGCTGCCGCTTCATCGATGTCCAGTTGGTGAAAGAAGGCGTCCAGACCGCAGGGCATCTTTGGAAACTTGGCAAGGCGATTAGCGTCGACCTTGCCTTTAGCCTTCCATTCGAAGAGGATTCTCCCAATGGATTGACCGGATTCCAACGGTGGTGTCTGAAGCAGTTGGTCGCGGAGCTGGCATCCGGAAGGCAAGGCAGACAATATACGGCGCTTGCTGAAGATCTTGATAATTATCTGAAGGAAGACGTACGGCTATCGGATGAGCATGAGCCGAGCTTCTCTAAGCGGTTCAAAGATTGGATGACTGGGGAACTCGTCCAGGCTATGGGATTAAAAGGAAAGATACTCCGCTTGGCATGTCTTGTCGATGGACTACCAACGAAAGCATACAGTCCTTACAGCGGAATCTTTGTCTGTGACACCGGTGAAGATGGGACTGCGAAATATACCTTTACAGCTTCGTGCCCGGCTGCGGGGATTCTCGGGGATATTGACAAGCACGTCTCTCTGGAAGTCGATTTGCGAGGTTCTACGAAGGAAGACTTTCCGCGGTTATTTACGAAGAGATGGGTTAACGGGCTATATTTCTTTGAAGGGTGTCCGAGACGAAAGGTTGTGTTTCCTTGGCCAGCATCTTTGACGATTTGAATAGAGTGTATGCTGTGTGTGCGGAGACAATGTCCACTCTCCTCGTACCTCAATTATCGTTCCTTGGGATCCTCAGGGAATATTCGGGATGGCGCCTTTGCCTTCAAACTAGCTTTTCAATATTTCAGGACCAAGCAGTGCGTCCCCACAGACTCCTCGAGCTGAACCACATTGTGGAGAATCATGCGCTGATAAATCCAAAACACTGTTGCAGCCGCCAAGCCCCAGCCTTGTAGCCCTATCATTGCTTCACGCAGCTACGCCGCAACCGGCGCATAGCCATGCCACAACGCACTTATAGCTCTTCTAACGTCTCCCAAATTCTTCCTGGCGTGCATCTCTCTATCCGCCGAAAACAAAGATCTCTCACAACGTACGACAACCACGACAACCACAACCTCCAAATCCAGCACCATGTTTCCCCGCACAGCCCTCTTCGAATGCCTCCGTGGTGAGGCCGACGCAGCAACTCTCACTCCGGGTCACGAGTTTCCCAGCAAAGTCGAGCACCCCACCTACATCTCCGAGCAAATTCCCCTCCCTCAAAAGACAAGACCATCCACCGCACCGCCAAGTCCATCGCCTCCGACATCCTCACCGCGCTCCTCTCCGCCACCAAACCCGGCCGTGAACTCGGAGCCACCGTGAAGACATCGCCCTCCAATCCGGCGGATGGAGCGAACACATCCCGCAGTACGTGCTCGAAGGATTCAAGAAGGCGCTGCAGTCAGCGTCTGCGCTGAAGGGGCCGCTGAAGGAGGCGTATGACCGGGCGAGCGAGGCGGTATCGAAGATTGAGGGGCTAGTGAAGGAGTATCCGTATTATGCTGCTGCGATTTTGACGGTTGTTGCGCTGGGAGTGTTGGTTGTGCTTACGCCGGCTGTTATTCATGCGCTGGGGTTTGGAGTTCTGGGGCTGGTGGAAGGTGAGTGCGGTTCCAGCAGTAGCGATGAAGTGATGCTGATTTAGAAAAGGGTCTTTCGCTTCGGCGTGGCAGTCTACGTATGGCGGTGTGGTGAAGGCGGGATCGCTTTTCTCCTACCTTCAGAAGCTAGGAATGCTTTACTAGGAGGGCCATGTTCACACATCAGCGCTGCAGGAAGACCCGTATTAGACGCTTTGGCTGTATCCTCTCGCAGCAGAGCGTACGGACTGTCCAAAGGGAAAGCGCGAAGAGATGAAAGTAATGCAATTGGAAGACTCCAGATCCGGCCAGTCGCATGGATCGTGTGATTCTTGGTGCCATTGAACGGACATAGCTGCATTTAGGAACACAAAGTTTCAGGTTCAATGGGACGATCAAATGAAGCTGACGAATGGCTAAGAAAGGAAATAACAGAGCATACTCGGTTTTTGCTTGCAAGGTTACTCGCATGATCCGCATGGCGTTGAAAAGAGATCACGTGGCTAGGCTTATTAATATATATTTGCCTGTGGGTAGAGGGAACAGCTCTGACCGACAAGCTTTTTGTTTCGTCTTGATGTTTGAGATGTGTTACACATCGAGCCGATGGATTGCTGAGGTGATAAGATGCCTGGTCAAGTTATCACGTGAGACACACCGTTAATAGGCTAGGAGGCAACTCCTAGACTAAGCTAAATGTTCGGCTGACCGACGCGCTAATGCAAGAACCCTTGCGGTTGATCGTCTTAGCGCGGGGAAGATAAGGGGCTAGTCAGTGAGTTTTGATGAAAATGGGATCTAGACCAGACCTTGCAGGAGCTAGGTACCGCTCAAGGTCTTGAGGTTCGAGGGAGCGGACAATCACTTGGTGACAGCATCCCGTCGCATCAAAAAGCCATGTCGGGTGCAGGTGCTAGTGATAATGGTGCTGTGGACGGACTGGTTTGGCTCAAGTTTGAAGCGTACACCACACGTTCCCGCACCTGAGGCGGAATGCATTGTGTGATCTTGTAGGTGAAGAACGTGCTCGTTCCGTGCGCAAGGGCGTAGTTCGTGGTCGTCTCGAATTCGGCAACGTCCATATTGAACACGCAACTCGAAGCTATCAGTATCAAACCGGGTGTACTCTGTACAGATACCCAACATCGAAGCTCTCCTGGATTGCGCTCTTGGCAGCAACTTTAGCTATGTCAGGCACGGCCTGGCTAAATACCGGTTATGCACGCACGGGTGTCTGCATCCGAGGGTCTTCCAATCACAGATGGCCGTGACCAAAGAGTTTCGCTAGGTTTGGCTAGTTTTCACCAGTCTGATGCTCAAACCGATGACGTTGAGGAGTGAACGAGCGGAGTTTACATGCAATTCCTCCTCAGTAAACTTGCGGAGTTCCATTAAGAACCTGCATGCGCCCCTCTTGTTGCAACTATCTATTGAACTCCAAAGCATCAGGACGCCTGATACTGTCTCCCTTACTTGCGAGCTTTTGAACAATAAGTACTCGGATCTTTGACCACCTTTTTCCCTAAAAATGGGCTCCCTAGCACCCAAACCCAAAAGCCTTCTTGGCTACTACCGCATCCTCTCGCCATCAGCCGGCGTCAGGGTCTCGCCCCTGTGTCTAGGTACGATGAACTTTGGGGAAGCGTGGTATGTGCCTGATCCCCATCACAGCAACCGTCAAGCCGTTGACATCACGTAGGAAAGGATTTATGGGCTGTATGCGTGTCCCTAGGCCGGTGTTCAGCAGACTGCATTCCTGATCGACTGCTCTTAGCTTGTGACAAGAAAACGACCTTCGAGATCCTCGATTACTTCTTCGAGCAAGGCGGAAACTTTATTGACACGTACGTGTCTTCGGCCTCTGAACTCCTAAATCCAGGCTCTGACCTGCGGGCGCAGCGCAAACGGCTACCAAGGCGAGGAATCGGAGGAGTGGCTTGGTGAATGGATGGCCTCGCGCAAGAACCGCGATCAAATGGTCATTGCCACAAAATACACCTCTGCCTACCCTTCCGGCAAAGGCGGCGAGCAGATCAAGGCCAATTTTCAGGGCAACCACGCAAAGAGCATGCATCTATCGCTTGAGGCATCACTGAAGAAGCTGCAGACATCTTACATAGACCTTGCGAGTCTCAACCTCCTTCTACTTCTCCTCATCTCCAGTCCACAGCTTTATTTGCTAATGCGCGACTTCTATATAGTTCTACGTTCATTGGTGGGACTTTACGACCTCTATACCCGAGTTGATCCAGTCTCTTAACCGCATGATCCTCAACGGCAAAGTGCTCTACCTTGGCGTCAGTGATACGCCCGCCTGGGTGGTGGTTAAAGCGAACGAGTACGCGCGCCAGCACGGGCTAACACAGTTCAGCGTCTATCAAGGGCAGTGGAGCGCTGCGGAGCGGGATTTTGAACGAGACATCCTACCCATGTGTCAGGCGGAGGGCATGGGGCTTGCGCCATGGGGCCCACTTGGAAGCGGCAGATTCAAGAGCAAGGAGCAGAGGGAGCGCGACGGCGACGAAGGTAGGAAAGTTCCGACATATGAGAAGTACGAGAAGGTTACGGAGAAGTTAGAGGCGATCGCGAAGAAGAAGGGAACCTCAATCACCAGTGTGGTACGCAACAACAGTTCCCATTGCTTCCCATCTCATCGGTTTGTAATGCTGACATCCTCTTCGCAGGCACTCGCATATGTTATGCACAAGGCCCCCTATGTGTTCCCAATCGTTGGCGGACGCAAGATTGAGCATTTGAAAGGAAATATCGAGGCCCTTAGCCTGGAGCTTTCGGATGAGGAGATCGACGATATCGAGTCCGCTGTCCCGTTCGATGTCGGGTTTCCCATGAACATGTTGTTTGGGCTGCATGATCCGAACTTCAAGTATAGCACTCGCATGACGAGCAAGGACATCAACCTGGTGAAGGAGGGGGCCTACCTTGATACACCGGAGAAGCCGCGGCCTATTCGACCTCACAAGTTGGAGTAGGGAGTTGTATAAGGCTGCGTGTAACAGGGTACTGGGCTCTTTGTCACAAGTGCAGGATTCACCGTTACACCACGCGCACCGTCCAAAAGGCTCAGTTTCGACCGAACACAGTCGAAACGTGGTGAATCGCTATATACCCTCACACGCTCTTTTATGTGGAGCCTGTATAGTATGATATCTAGCCAAGCTCAAGGGAGCGTCACTATTATCACGGAGGGAACATCCGGAATTATATTAGAGTATCCGTTATTATAGTGGATTAGACACGCACTCAGGCGTAGAGGAGGCCTAACCGGGGAATGACGATAAAGGATGCAATGAAAGCTAATGCCCGCGCAGACGTCTTCGGGCTCGCTAATTACAGACACAGTGTGAGTTATGCTGCTCCTTAATAGATAGAAATTCAATATGGGTATGCGGCTTCAGACTCCGCGAGCGGTGTACTATAGGATAAAAGAACGTATCGAGATGCTACTCGAATGACCCGAAAGTTGCTGAGCCGAGATCACATGGTTAAATTGATGGTTGCATGCTTGCACTTATAAATGTCGAGTAGCTCTAGCCGACAAACCTGCTGTTCCGTCGGAGATGTTTTATGTATTGAGCAGATGGATTGCTGCGGTGATGTGTAAGACATCCGTCTGAGGTATCACGTGAGCAGACCGCCAACGCCGCGCTCTCTCAGCCTCTTCAGCCGCACAAGGCGCAGAACAACGCCAGCAGCACGCCGCGCTGGGATTGGATTCCGCCATCCAGGATCGCTCCAGATGGCGCGCTCGCGTAGTCCATTGAGCTGGATTCCGCATGCCGCCTCGGCCTTGACCGAGTTGTTGACATCTGCTCAGGAGAACGCACCTTGAGCGCCGGCAGCCTCAATCGACGCCAGAAGGACTTCTCCCTCGTTACGGACGCAGCTATTTTGTCCCAGAGACACGGCTCACGACAATGGGTTACTTCGGCCTACTCGTGACGGCCGGTACCCTCCTCAGGCTGGCGCAGTCACACATGTTTATGGGGAACCCACCACCGTTTCGATGGCGGGAAGTGCAAGATATTGAAGAGCTGGGCATGCCGCTGAACGGCTTCCCGGGGAGGTACGGCCAACAGCCGTTCCCTTGCAAAGGACACCACTTGGACATCGACGGACCGGGCGGTATACCGGGAGCGACATGGAGGGCAGGAGAGCTGGTGACCATCCAGTAAGTGCGCTTACAACACAATACCTGCAATCGCTGACATGCTAGACTCTTCGACTCGACGAACACGACCGGCGCAACCATGAACAACACGCACGGCACCGTCCACAGCGGAGGCTCATGCCAGATCGCGTTCTCATACGACAAGGGGGGCACATGGGTCGTGGTGCAGAGCTACGAAGGCGATTGTCCTCGGGTGCGGGAGGATCTCAAGGGACAGGTGACGAACCTACAGGACGCGAACCAGGACTTCACGTTTAAGGTGCCGGAGACATTCCCGTCTGGGGAGCGGGTTATTGTAGCCTGGTGAGTGCAGAAGGAGCGCCGCTGGAGAGCTATGCTGATGCGCTACAGGACGTGGATCAATGCGAGTGGCCACAAGGAATACTATATGTCCTGCTCCAGCGTCACCATTGAAGGCGCCGGAGAACCGACAACAGTCACACCCCAAGGTCCCCCGCTCCTTATCGCCAACCTACAAGCCGATGCCAATAATGCACCCGAAAATGATCCTCTATGGTCCAAGTGCCATTCCAATGAGGAAACCTCGGTCGTTTTTCCGCAACGGTTCGGCGGTCTGAACCCAATTGTTCGCGCCGAGAAGGTCCTCAAATTTGAGGATTTCCCCGCACGTGATGACCCTGCTTGTGCAAGTGACAATGCAGATACTCTGGCAGCACTTCGGCACGGTTTCAACACGAGCACGACTGAGCGTGAGTACGGTCCCTTAAACACGTCATGTGCTTGCTTCTGACGCGCTGTACAGTCGAAGTCATACAATCCGCAGCACCAGCGCCATCACCGCAGCCGTCAAGCCCATCAAGCTCTCGCGCGCATCACGTGACCGCTGAGATCGGTGTCATTTTGCTATCGACTGCGTTTCTATGCATTGTCGGCAGGTTTGTGTAAGACAATACGGAACGCGGTGTTGCGTTCCCAACAACGCATTATGTAGCCGATTGAACCAAGGTATGCGTCAGCAGCGGGACCCGAAGGATGCACCACGTGATGGCCGCCCCTGCAGCCGGCCAAAGGCGAGTGATGAGAAGTGCAGTATGGGACTGGTATGGGGGACCGCTCAGCTACAGCGAGCGGACTGAGCGCGAGCGGAGAACGTTCGTGATGGCCAGGGCCGCAGGGTGAGACTTGTGGAAATGTAGGGAGACCGCACAGTCACGTGATCATCGAGCGCGTTTTCTGGTGGAGTAGTCATCTGTGGATGCATCGTAAAACAACCAACATCCGATGTCCTTGGACATCTGCATGAGACTTCTCGAAGAATTCGACCCCAATGATCTGCCTTTCTGCACGAGCGCCACCACCTTGCGCCTCCAAGGACACGGCTCAGCCACACCCAGATATTGAAGAACGTCCTTGCTCCTCCCACCTGCTCACACTACTCAGCTTAAATCTCATATGCAGGCGTTATGCAGATCCCCCAGATCCTCCGCCGCCCCGCAATCGTGATAGGCGGCCCATCTCATGGCTTGCATTCCCGGGCACCGGGACTGCAGTTTGACCAGCTGCCGGACGTGCCAGACACTCGCAATCGCGGACCTCCGTCCAGCCAGCCTCGTGGGGGCGTCCTTCAGCTACGCCGCCGTAGAGATCGTCTTGGAAAATGTGAGCGGAGAAGATAGAATCTCCACATCTGGACCTGAGCTGCAGGAAGGCATGCGTGGCAGCGTGTGAGTTGTCGGAGAACAGGCCGTGCGATGGGCGATGAGGTGGGAGGTGTTGGATGGCTTTTCATCAGACGGTTTCCTACGTTTTACTTTTAACTATTCAGCTTTTCTCTTCTTGCTACATATCAATTTGTTTAAGAAGAAGCTCTTGCATACACACAGCCGTCGTCATCTCGATCCTCACTCAAAACGTCAACTGTCATGGCCCGATTTCTCGTGATCACTTTGCTCCTTTCCGATACTCCTCCAAAGCGCTGAAACTAGTGTCCAAGCATCATAGCAATCAATCTGGCTGACCGCTGGGCGCAGTCCTCACCGCGTCCGTCCTCGCACAGGGCAACAGCATCTGCGCAAAATGGTGCAGCGACAACTTCGCCAACCCCGGAAGCGTCTGCACATCTCTCGCCGCGAAGGGAACGGGGCCATGCTATGATTGTGGCCCTCTCAAGACCGTACCAAGCAAGCAGCTGTGCGGAGGCGTTTGTAAGGATACTGCTACCGACAGCGGGAATTGCAAGACATGCGGCAACTTCGTGAGTCTCCAGGAAGGATGAGGTTATTCAGTGAGGTTCTGATGGCTAACTACCTGTGGCAAGTGTCCGACCGGAACGGCCTGCGTAGGCAGTCAATGCAAATGTACCGATACGAAGCTTGCGCTTTGCCCCAGTGGCGGGTGCAAGAACCTCCAGACCGACAGCAACAACTGCGGAGCATGCGACACAGTCGTAAGTTGCATTCCATATCGTGATCTCGACATCAGGGCCTAATTGCTTACTCTCTCTATGTCTAGTGCGACCCAGGGTTAACATGTGTAGCCGGTACATGCGCTTGTGCGGATAGCCTTGTTCCTTGCCCCGGCGGAGGATGCAAGAACCTCCAGACAGGCAACAGCAACTGCGGGGCTTGCGAAGCAATTATAAGTAATGCAAGACGATATCCTCGACTCCATGGTCAGATTGCTGACGCTGCCCTTGCCAAGTGCCTTACCGGGTTCACATGCGTGTCCGGGGAGTGCGCTTGTGCTGATAGGAGTCTTGTTCTGTGCCCTGGTATATTGTTGGACGTCTGCACGAACTTGCAGACGGCCAACAACAACTGCGGAGCGTGCGGAACAGTTGTGAGTTCCAAGCAAGACGTCGTCTTGAACAGCGCTGAGGATCTGATTGCTGACTCTGCCCTTTCTAGTGCCCGACAGGGTCAACCTGCCAATCCGGTAAATGCGTTTGCGCCGGCAGTACTCCAAGCCTTTGCAACGGCGCATGCAGCGACCTGCTGACCGACAACAAGAACTGCGGAGCATGCGGGAATGTAGTACGTACCAAGCTAGGCCATCTTCGATTGATATCAACGTCTGGATGCTTACGCCCACATTCAGTGCGACTCAAGGTTAACCTGCGTATCCGGCACATGTGGTTGTGCCGACAGCTCTGCACAAGTGTGTGAGAGTAGATTGTGTGTACATAACGAACGACCCAAACAACTGCGGAGATTGCGAACAGGTGGTAAGTAACAACCCAAGCTAAACATTCGCCCACGGACTATACGCTTAGTCTACTTATCGTAGTGCTCTGCCGGAACCATTTGCTCTTTGGGTCGTTGCCTACAGTGCCCAACCGGAGCCGTTTGCGTCTCCGGCACTTGTAGATAATGCGTTGTGTGCGGCGTGAGGATATTGGGCGGGGTTAGAAGGGAAAGGCAATGGAGAACGATGTGCGCCCCGAACGCAGCCACACGGCGTCAGAATTTGAAGAAATCCTTAGGTTGTCTCTGATCTTGTAAGGCTCGGAACATGTATGAGGTTACTGTCCTTTTCAGAAATCGTGTTAAAAGCTCGGACCCACAACATCATCCCCTTAGTTTACTATGGCAGCTCCATAGAATCAAACGGGGATCGCATGCACGTCCTAATTAGTATATAAAACGCGTCTAAACGCTCATAGGTGATTACTATAAGCGGTATATTGTATAGCGCTTATGGTGTTTTAGCAGGATGGCACCGCGCCTCACCCTCAATGGCCCGCAGAGAGCCTCCACCGTACCGTCCTCGATGCCACCACCTTCTACCAAGCGCAAGCGCACAAGCAAGGCGTCTTCCTCTATACCAGCTCGCCGCCGCAAGCGCCGCACAGTAGACCAGCCGATTGAAGCCTCGCAATCGTCCCAGACCGTCGAACCGGTGCCCTCACAAGCTCTACCCGAAGAGTCCTTACCGCCCAGTACCCAGCCTATCTCTCTACCGCCGTCCTCGCCATTAGGGCCTCCTCAATCTATTAAACCGCAGCTTAGCGGAGGGCTTGAGTGGGTCAACGACCTTATGGAGCTGGACACTAAGGAAGGGGAAGAACAGCTGGACGAGCGCTTCAAATATGATAGCAGCTGGGTAGTTCTAAACGGTAAGGAGACTCTCGATTCGCAGGTCTCTATAAGAGAAGTTAACTGGCCGGTCTACTCTATCAGATTCAGCGAGCTTGAAGCGTTCGAGCGCGCCGCGCTTAAAGCGTCCAGTCCTCGACGATTCGTTCGCCATAGTATTGAGGCTACTCTCTCTCACGATAGGCTGGCAGTTACCAACCAGCTAAAGCAGACGATTAAGGTCCAGCGCGATATCAAACGGCTTGCTGAGGTATTAAGGGAGTGGCATAAGAACAGTCCTCAGCGGTCGCTCCGCTTGAACATCATTATTGCCGTTAAAGAGGTGGTTGATCTTAATACTATCGCGAACACTGCTAGGAGTCAACTACTAGGCACCCCTTAAGCATCTCAAGCTTAAGCGTCTTAAGGTCGACGGAGCGCTACTACCGCCTAGCGTCTCGTCTTACCGGATGTGCTTGAGGTTGAAAGACTTGCTGGTAATCCAGATACCAGCCTCCTACTGCGGTGGCAATGTAAGCATCCTCGATGCGGTAATCACACTACTTAATGGTCAGGCGCCTGCTGGGTTCACGGCTCCGACCTAGTAGAGAACCACTACCCTATCGAGCCCAGTACTGTGCGGGTATGGGGCTAGGAGATTCGCGATGCCCGTTCGACTCTGGATAAGCTAAGCGACACTATTATTCTGCGCCTTTTAAAGGATAAGGAGGCCTTGATGAGGTCTGGGCGGTTAAATAAACTCTCTAAACGCCAGCGGCAACGAGATAAGCCTCTGGCGCTCCCGTATCCCTTTTAGCAGGCGCTGATGACCATGCCAATGCCTATGCCTATGCCAGTGTATTCTCCCTGGCCGTTCTAGCATCTATATCCCTATCCTCCGCCAGCACCGTAGAAGCCATTATCTCGGCCCAGTTCGCACGATGGTATAGCGCAATCCTCGCCGCCAGCAAGTAATGAGGACCCCGATGAGGTACTAGGGCAATTTATTGACTGGCTAAGAACATAAGGAGACTGGCAGGCAGCCAAGTATCAGCAGTTCCTTAACCTACTAAAGCAGAAGCTTAGAGAGGACGGTTGGGACCTCTATGCGCTGCAAAAGACGATTTCGGCTGAGCGGTGGGAGCAGTATGATTTTCCACCAGGTTACCTGCTACGTATCCGCAGAAAGATTAAGGCGTTCAAAGACTATATACGGGAGCCGCGTCCTGTAGAAGAGTAGCTAGTTTCCTATACGTTCTGATTTTTAATCGCGCCGTTTATGTTAAGGGGAGTTAGGTCTTGGTATAGTGCCATTTTTTGAAGCGGTTATAATTTCTAAAGTTCCTTACCGGATTCTGTTATTCCGGCCGGTTAGATTTGATAAGATCTGTATTTTTCTAATTCTAGCAGGTGGAACGTATTTTATGCTGCTTATTTAGCACGGAGTCTAATATATAAAACGCCGACAATCGTTCGCAGCCTCATTATAACATCGCTAGCCGCTCACCACCATAGCGTTTAATATGCCACAACACCGTTTAATATACATTATGTATTGCCGAGGGGTTTCGCTTATACCTTCCCGCGAGACCGTTTTTTTTAGAATTTTAGCTACAGTATCCACGGAGTTCTGGCTTCAAACGGGATCTTTTCTTTGTTCTATATAGGTCACCACCAGACTCCTATATATTTACCCGTGGACTATAGCCAGCATGCCTAAAATGAGCCCTTGCATTCCTCCCACCAGCAAGACGTATTGCGAGGTGCAAGAACGCTCTAAAATCTTGTCCTTCCTCCATTATCTAGTAGTTCCGTCTGATCCACGCCTTAATATCCGCAAATGTAGCCTCGATTGGGTTTAAATCTAGGGAGTACGGCGGTAGATACTCTAGGATCACGCTGTACCGTGCGCATAACCCTTCCACCCTTACGCTACGATGGATTGAGGCATTATCTATTATAAGAACTGATCTACTAGGTCGTTCCTGAAGTAGAGGTAGGAGCCCAAACTCTAGCCAGGCTTTAAATAACTCCGCAGTCACCGAGCCTTGATAGATAAGGGTAGCATCTTCTATATAACCGTCTACTGTAAGCGCTGGCAGTATGGAATAGCGCTCCGAGCGCGCCGACGACCCTGGGATGGTAGCTATATAGCCCGCCAACGACTATCCATACTTCCTATCGCCAGTACGCTCGTTGTAAGCGGTCTCGTCGATGAACACGAGCTCGTCTTCATCGTATTGAAGCCGCCTACCCTTCCAGGCCTGCCGTAGTATCTGATCTTGCTCCCTCTTAATACGCGATACCTTCTTCTGAGTATAGCGCGCCCGTTCAAGCGTCCGGTAGACGGTAGAGATAGATGGTTTAACGCCGAACTGATACTCAATCCAGGACGCCATCTCATCGAGGTATGCAGTAGGACGGAGTAGCAGAAACTCGAGTAGCGCCTACTAGGTAATTAGCAAGAAGTTCACTACCAAACGGCCGGCGAGGACGTACACCTTCTTCCGCAGAGGTAAGGAGCCTTGGACGGCCTTTAAGAACCGTTCGAGGCGCATAGATATCGCTAAACACCAGTAGATTCAATCGCATGCGATAAAGGGTAGTATTAGACGCCTTAGTACGGCGTTTAATCTCCTTAATGGGGGTATCAGCGGCCAGAAGTATTGCAATAGTGCGCTGGGTATCAGGAGACAGTTTGTGAGCCATTTCAGCCTCATTCAAGGTGTTGGTGATAGCTAATTGATGGTAAGCAGTATTGGAGCTACCCGTGATGAAGATGTTGAGGTGGTCTGAGCTTTTAACACGATTTCTGAAAAGGACAGTATGCAAACGGACACGGACGGTAAATAGCTTGTGTAAAATCATCCGGAGCAGTCCGCGGTAACGGCTATGGGAAAACATCCTTTAGATACAGCAACAAGCTCAAGGCGAGGCTATGTCAGCCCAACGTCAAACTGCAGATGCAACTTCCCCAGTCTCAGAACTAAAGATGCTGGCCGCTGATGAAATGGGGGTGCTCTGTAAAGGACAAGGGTAGCCAGAAGGAACGTGACCGCTCCGCAGACGCAATTTTGGCCGTAAGCAGCCGCAACGTGCTTTTTGGCCCGTCCGTGGAGGTCAACCTCCGCAAAGTCGTACCTACACACTCGTACGGTCCTGCTTCACAAGCCGCTATCACATATTACAGGCGCACCTTAAAATTACACGCGCACGGAGCCTTTATTTCAAAGCCATCTGTAAGCTGAGAGGCGAGTGAGCAAGACCCGTTGGCAGGTTTAGCGGACGGAGTAGGAGTCTGGCGATGCAATCACTCTCAGCCTCAAAATGTAGCCTTGTCACAACGCGTCACAACGCGTCACAACGCGTCACCACGAGCTGCATATCTTTTGTCCAATGATTTAGACTCTATGTATAGCTTGCATCCTGCACCCCGCACGAGGCTGAAGGAGCTCATGGCTGCCTGTCGTTCTTCCATCAGCTGAAACGACAGTAAGAATTGCAAGTCTTCCGAGTTGAGAGCAATCCACTTCCCAGGCTGTTCCTTGATTGTCAACTTACCAACCTCGACATGTCATCTCCGCCCCCGAACAACGCTCCCGGCGCTCAAGTCAAGATGCGGAAACGGGACCGTTGGCTAGGCAGAACAATAAGTCAACGACTCCAAAGCACGCAGCAAGCTCCGCCAGCAGCTCCGAGCCCCTCGTCTTCGAGCATTTCATTGCAGAAACCCGTCGTATCTGCACCGGCACCGCCCGTTTCTCCGCAGCTACCGGCTGTCGTTCCACCCCCGCCGCCGAGCTCTCCGCTATCACCGCCGGGCTCTCCAACACCAGCGCCCGTCGCTCAGGGTTTTGCGGCTATTATTGGAGCCAAGAGGAACCGAGCGCTGGAGACGGCAATCGAGAGGCACATACAACAGCTCCCTGAGGCTGAAAAAGATGCGTTCCGGGTGGCTGGAACCACCGAGGACAACTTGCTGTCGAGGGTTGCAGACTGGGATGAGGCCCATAAGCGCGAATCTCACTTCCGTCCGCGAGCACCAGCTCTATCGAAGTTCTTGACCTTCCTCGAGCGATTCATGGGCGGTGTCGCTATCGGTGCACAATCCAACCCAGACATATCATGCATTGTCGTAGGTGCGGTGAGAGTGGTGATTGATCTTGCGGTCCAGTTTGTGACCTTCTTCGAAAAGCTCACCGACATGCTGGGTCATTTCGAAGACTGGCTCGCCCCGCTTGCGGAGTACTCAAAAGCTTCTCGCGATGTAGATCTGATCCATGAGACGGTTGCTAAAGTCTACGGCGACCTGTTGCATTTCTGTAGCGGGGCACGCCGCGTTTTCCTGGGCAGCGATGGGAACCCGAGGCCACGAACGTCACTAAGGATCTTCCTGAGGGTCCAGTGGGAGCCGTTCGAAACGTCCTTTGGCAGCATTGAGCGTGAACTCCAACACCATTTGAACGTCGTTCGCCATTCCGCACAAGCCATCCAACTCAACGATAGCCGTAGGGCAGAGCTACAGGCAGAGATGGAAAGACAACGCATAAGGCAAAAAGAAAATGGTCAGTTGATTCGTTTTCCAATCTCGATTGCGAAACAGGCCGCCGGTCTAACGCCCTTATAGTAGCCGAAAGAGAGAGTTTTCTTAACTGGATCTCGAAGATCGATTTCGACAAGATCCATGACGATGTATACGCCACAAAGCATCCCGGCACAGGTGACTGGCTTCTGCGAACACAAGAGTTTGGGGACTGGCTTCGCAGTCCCAACTCCACCGTACTGTGGTGCCACGGCAAGCGTAAGTATATACAAGCAAATCATCGCTTCGGGTATCTTGCTCACCGTGTGTAGCTGGAGCTGGCAAGACTGTGCTCGCGTAAGCCCTAACATCCCCACCACATATTGCCAAGCTTGACTGACACGGCTCCTAGATCCAACGTACTGGAGTATATCACAGACTTCACAGTCAAACGCGGCATGCGTAGAGAAACCGGCGTCTCCTTTGCATACTACAACTATCGATCCCCCGAGTTTGGAGATTCTTCTCTGATTGTGTCAGCATTCATTAAGCAACTGTGCCGCAAGAAAGATACCGTACCACCGTCACTCCTCAAGCTCAAGCACGACTCGCTGGCTCCGTCTACAGCAACCGCGCAAGGGTTGTTCATTGAACTAGCCAGAGCCTTTGACGAGGTGTTTGTAATTATAGATGCTCTCGACGAATGCCCTAGGGACGAAAGACACCAGATACTGAAATTCATCTGCGAAGCTGGGAAGAGCCTGCCATGCGCAAAGATCTTCGTCACCAGTCGACGGGAAAACGACATAGTCACCGCTTTTAAGGACAATAACATACCGACGATTGAGATTAAAGCGGAGAACGTTGCCGAAGATATAAGGCTTTTTGTGGAAAATCAAGTGGATCTGCTAAGAAAGGGCGTCCATGGGAAAAAGCTCTTTTTAAATAGCAGCGCACTCGCGGACAAAATCATAGCCACTTTAACAAACAAGGCGGAGGGCATGTAAGTTAGCGATGCCGTTAAACATGAACATTGGCGCTAATAGTAGGCAAGGTTTTTATGGGTCAAACTCCAGCTCGAGAGCCTCTGCCGCATTAGCCAAGCACGGAAGGATCGACTGATAGAGGAAGCGCTGCACACTCTGCCGCGAGGCTTGGATGCGACATACAGGCGGATAATAGACCAGATCGACAGCCAAGAAGGGTACATGAAGGATCTTGCTCTCAAATGCTTCATGTGGGTACTCTACTCGAAGACTCCCCTCAGGACTCAAGAGTTACGGCACGCACTGGCAATATCAGATACCTGCAAGTGTCGAGAGGATCTCGAACTGGACGATATCGACGTGATACTTGACGCGTGTGCCAACCTTTTCGTTGAAGAGTACCACGGTATCCGACCAATTCACTACTCGGTACAGGAATTTTTCACAAATCCACCGGCCGGTGTCCTGCAAAAGTCTTGCTTGAAGCAGATTGGCGAGCCTGACTTCGTCCACACGAGGCTTGCTAGTGCTTGCCTACATTATCTACAACTCGACAGCCTCCGTTCTGGTCCTTGTCAAAAGGGGTTGGAATTACACCATCGCCTCTGGAATGTTGTCCCCTTTAGCTGGTATGCGGCTGCAACATTTGATCATCACTTGCAACTATGTGAAAATATTTCTGAGGAGATGTACCATCTGATAGATACGTTTCTTCACCAGGAAAGCCCCTCCTAACGGCGGTCGTGCAGCTTCGGAGATTATCAGGCCCATATTCTGTCTTTGGTAATTTTGACCCGGTCGATTTCCCAGTCACTGCTAGTACAGTACTATATTCAACTGGGCTTTACAATTTGCCGCAGGTACGCATAGGATGGGCGGGGCTTAAACCACCTCAATATGCGCTACATCTAGCATGTTTCGCTGGTCTAATCGAAGCAGCCACCCGCTTAGTCGAAGAGGGCGTTGATATTAACGAATCGGACGAGAAAGGAACCGGACCGCTCTATTACGCTTTGGACAACAAACACATACATATCGTGGAGCTACTACTAGGCAACGGCGCGGATGTGAACGTGCAAGGCGGACACTTCGGTAACGCGCTGCAGGCGGCATCCTATTATGGTTATAGGGAGGTAGTGGAGCTGCTGCTAAGCAAGGGCGCAGATGTGAACGCGCAAGGCGGATACTACGGTAACGCGCTGCAGGCGGCATCTTTTAATGGTAATAAGGAGGTGGTGGAGCTGCTGCTAAGCAAGGGCGCAGATGTGAACGCGCAAGGCGGGAAGTACGGTAACGCGCTACAGGCGGCATCTTTTAATGGTAATAAGGAGGTGGTGGAGCTGCTGCTAAGCGAGGGCGCAGATGTGAACGCGCAAGGCGGGGAGTACAGTAACGCGCTGCACGCGGCATCCTATTATGGTTATAGGGAGGTAGTGGAGCTACTGCTGAGCAAGGGCGCAGATGTGAACGCGCAGGGCGGATACTACGGTAACGCGCTGCAGGCGGCATCCAGTAATAGTAATAAGGAGGTGGTGGAGCTGCTGCTAAGCGAGGGCGCAGATGTGAACGCCCTAGGCGGATACTACGGTAACGCGCTGCACGCGGCATCCGAGAGAGGTCGTAGGGACGTAGTAGACTTGCTGGTGAGCTGGGGCGCTCACGACAGCGAGGCCGATAGCGAGGGCATTGACGATGACGGCGAAGACGATCAGTGATTGATACTGATGACGACAGCGAAGAAGTGGAAGGAATGATAGAGGCTGAGAATGACGATGAAGAAGTGTGATAACTCCGAGGCCTGACCTAGTCTGTCTGTCCTTTAGGTTGCTTCCAACACCTACCCAAGATCTTGCGTTGGCTCATTTGCTGACAAAGTCCAGGAACCGAAGCGCACTCACACACGGGACTTTTAAAAAGACTAGGAAAGAGGAGGGAACACGGAAGGGTAGCGATGCTGAATACTCCGAGCCTAGTCAATGATTGTGGACTCTTTGTGTCGTCAAGCTCCGCCTGTAACGGCGAAACAAACTGGGCTCGCCGCCCCAGCAACTAGATCCGCCGAGCAAACGACTTCCCCGAGGCGGCCAGGCCTGCTGCTGCTGTTTCCGCTAAAACCCCAACTCCGAGTCCTCGCCCAGCTCCTCATCATCATCCAGCACGCCATCAACCCCCGCCTCCATCTTTCGCAGCAAGTACTCCTCTACCATCTCCTCCGCATCCGTCAAATCACTCTCCTTCATCCAGCTGCCGGACGTGTAGTCGTAGCCGAGCCACTTGACGAAATAGGACCGCTCGCCGTTGATCAGCTTGTCTGAGAGGATGGCCTCAATTTCGTATTCGCCTTCAGACATGTCTTCGTCTTCGTGTTTGAGTATGTTCTCGTTAGGATTGTTGGAGGAGGGTTGGATGGGGAGCGAGCGAAATGGGTAGTACCACGTGACTGGAGAGAGACGGGTTCTGCCGTAGTTGACAAAGGATGAGAATGCGACTGTGAGCGTTGCTTTGAGCCGGCTGCCGGCTTCGACGGCGAGCTCTTCAGACGATGCGCGTTCTCCTGTTTTGTTTTTGCCACTCCGCTCTTGACCTTCGCACCACTGCCTCTCTCAGCAGGCGATGGCTTTGTCGGTCGAGACAGCGGAGCTTTGATCTTCTCAAGCTGCTGTCTCCACGTCTCTGATTTCGGCGTTGGATGGCAGATTTTGCATCCAGCTCTTCGGCGCTGTGGGTGCTGCGGGCAACCCGTCCTGTTCGCCACTGGGACATCTGGGGCAGTCGCGCGGATGGGTAGGCGTGCGGTATTGTTCTCTTGGCGGAGTTGTTGCGAGGGTCTTTTGTTGAAATTTGCGTCTTGGGTCTGGTCATCTTTGATTTCGTCTTCCTCCGATGTCTCGGATATTTCGGCCTTGTATGGAGCCCTCGGAAGACGCGGTGAAGGCGACGGTTGCGGTGAATGTGATAGAGGCAATCGGCGCGGTGGATACGAAGGAACACGCGGGCTGGGAGCGGAGAGGTGACGATTCTGTAGCGGGACAGGCAAAGCAAGCTCATCTTCATCTACATCCTCTATGTCATCATCTTCACCGTTCACAGTGCTCTTGACACCTGTATCCTGTGTCGCCAAATCGTCGCGCACGTGATCGCCTGTGCTGAGCTGCTGCGGAGAGAAAGATTTAGGCCGCTGCGCATGATCGGCCGCCCTTAGTGGCTGCGGAGACCGCGGCGCATACCGCTGTGCCTCGAGAGTGACCTCTTCACTCCGCTGCGCCTTAACCGTAGCCTCCTCATTCCTTTGCCTAGTCGCAATCCCAGACAGCGGTGTCACCGACACCTCCACATAGGCCTTCATCCGTGGGCCATCCGCAGTCACAGCACTGCTACCTCTGGACTCGCTCTTGCTCCCCTCCGTGCTTTCCGTACTCTCCACCTGAACCAAGAAGCTCTTCTTCGGCGGCCTCCCCGGCCCCCGCTTGCGCTTCACGCCCCTTGTGTCCCCTTCTACCCGATCCAGCGCTCCATTCTTATGCGCCGCCCGTCGCATCGCCGCGGTACCATTCAGCGCCTCACCGCGCTCCCTCTCCCTCGCCTCCGCCCCTTCCCGCCTGAACAGCCCATTCTCGAACTCCTCCAGCTGTCCCGCCGACACGAACCTCCCAATCCTGGTTAGCGGGACCTGCAGCTCGTGTTTGCTGGCTCCAGGCGAGGACGAGATGACGTGGAGGCGGTAGAGCGGCATGCCGGTGCTGGGGATGGAGCGGTCCAGGATGGTAACGGTTGCGTCGATGGGGGGTTGGGAGGAGGGGCGGGGGTTATTGGGGGAGGGAGGTGTGGGGGGTGTAGGTGTAGGGGTCGAAGGGTTCGCTGTCGCCATTGTGATTGACCTCGTCGTTCAGGGTGGTGTCGTCGGCGGTGTTTGGGGAGGTGCTGCGGGAGGTTTCGCCGGTCGGAGGATTGGTGGTGAAGCCATTTGTGCGTGGTGAGGATCTTTTTGGCGGTAGTAATAGGTCGCTGTGGATAACTTTGGATCTTGTATTAAGGATATGAGTAGAGCTGCTGGTGCTGCGCGTGGCTGAAGTTCGTCGTGAGGTGGTGAAGTCCATTGCGCGCAGGGTTTCGTTGATTTGAGGTTATCGCTCCCCAGCAAACTAAAAATGAGGTGGGGCGATTTTACTTGACCTAACACGTTATTAGAAAACAGGTTTAGACGCAGTAACGGTTAATCTCACCGTAAGATGTTTTAACACTTACTTCTAGATACTATACTAGTCAAATAATTAAGTCTAGATCTTTGTATATAGACTATCTTCTAGTCAAGCTAGTTTCAATATATTTAGAATTCTTTAAGTTTAAGAGAAATAGAACAATCTATTAGTTTGTATACAGTAGATAGTTGTATAGTAAAAAACCTGTTTATTCAGTAGACTAGCCTGGTTCAGTCAAGCAAATGCGCTAGTCGCTCTTGGCGCGCCTCGGTGTTTCTACGGAGCTTCGTAACCCTACCCCTCTGTAGCGCCCAAGCGATGAAACGAAGACATGATTTCGTCTTTATGGCAGGAAGTTTCCTGGAGCTTCAATTCGCATTCGGATAAATGGGTCTGGGTCTACGTGACAATGCAGTTTGTTACGCCCTGAGAAAGTCACCTGATATATTATCAACAAGGAAATACCACAGCATGATCTAGAGACGAGCATCTGCGTTACTATGGAGCGTACGCTCGAGGACTTCACAGCCTTAACTAAGCTACGGGCCCTTAATGACTACCTGCGAAGTTCCATCACCAAGGTAGCTAGCGTCGTCGCACGCATCCGGCACGAAGACGTGGCTTCCTGTTGCAGCACGCATCTCGCATCCCGGTACCTGAGCAAACACAATGTCTGGACCACACATCTCAGAGCCAACCCATGCGTCAAACATCCAAACCGCCTGCCACGAGTCCTTCATGCACAATCCGCAGCTCCCCGATGGGTCGTCCTAGTGAAGTGCGTGTCCGCCATTACCGGAATTCAGCCGGACCCTTGAGCGACACGGTCTCCTGATCATACCCTTCTGTGCTATGTTCATGGTCTTCCGCTGGTTTCGTGTCCAGAACGGTTGAAGGGGTTGGCGTCTGTGCTGCGAAAGATGTCCAGGTTTGAGATCACGTATTCAGCCTATGCTGCCGCCAGTAAGAAGGCAGGACAATGTGTGAACTGGCTCTGGTAAGGTCGAAGAAGCCGACCGCGCCTTTCGCAAACGGCTCAGACACTTCTTTGGAGCAAGGTTGCCTTGACGCTCTTGCGATAGGTGAGGATTCAGCGGCGCTGCAAGCGGAAGTTACAGTTCGTGCCCGGCCAGGCTCTGCGACACCGAGGTTGTTCAACTGCGAGGATGGCGCAGGTTAGGGTGTGCTTCGTCGCGATGTTGTCGTAGACTCGGTGACGCGCACACGGAGCCGCCAGAGGAGTTGTGAGTATCACGGAGGGCGTCCAAGATACCGCTACCATCCCCTGACTGCCACCCTCAGTCCTCACTGCTCGCACGTACCTGCATTGAGCTCTTGACATCCTCCCCGCTGTTCATTCAATCCTCTTCCTCACACTCCTCGTCGACCACCACCTTAAAGACCTACCTCGACGAAGCCGAGCGCCCACAGCATCAGCTCACCACTGCACCCTCTCAACCCCAAGAAGATCCCGAACACCCCGTTAAGCGTTGGCGCAAGCGAAAGCGCACTCCAGACGAAGAGCTCGATCTCGAGCGCGAGAAGCAGTTCGCTGCCGAAGAGCGGGAGTGGAGCCGGGTGTACGAAAAGCAAGACCGAGCTTCGCCGGTAGGAGCAGGAGGAGCTCCGGGATTGGGTTGGATGGCACGGCGGAGGTGCCGCTAAGTCGGCGTGGAGTATGGTGATTGTAGCGTCTTTGAGGACGTCTTCGGTGATTCCCTTCAAAGCTGCGGGAGGGATCAAATCCGCTACGGTCAGGTTGAGTTCGCCTGCAACAGCTTCTCCCTCACGTGACCTGAACTGCTGATCCGTAACCACCTGCTCACAAAACCCATACACCTCCCCATCCTCGTCCACCCCTTTCGCCGGATACCAGACCGAGACCGTAGCCTCTTTGCCTTTCTTCGCATCATGCTCAATATCGAGCCCAATAACTGTTCGTATCCCCCTGCCGAGCCCGTGATGTAAGTGTCCGCGAGCTTTGCCAAGTCCTTCCGCTTCTGCGTGTACGCAACCTCAACGACAGCGGTATGGCGGAACACTGAATGCGCGAACACGGCGTCCGGACTGCGTTTCGTCTCTCCCTTCTCTTCCACTTCTGCGCCCTGGTGTTCGTCGTCCGAAGAAGGCGGATCCTCAAGCGTGATGTGCGGAGTCCCAATGTGCTTTATGCCGGTGATAAGGGCCGAGAAATCGGGGCGGGAGGAAGCGAACCGAGTGCTGAGAGCAGCAAGCTGGCGCGTGATGTTATCGACTACGCTGGCGCAGAAGGCTTCATGAGTTACGCTTGGCATGCGGACGACAAAGGTGCCGGTTGAGGAGTCGTAGTCGTATCTACGAGATCAGTCAGCTTCGCACGTACGCATTCATGTAAAGCTGCAGCGCCATAGCGGTGCCATGTCCCAAAGCCGCTGGAGCGAAGTTGAGCATCTGGAGAGACTGTTCGTCTGAAGCCAGCGCTGAACCGCCGTATGGGGGCGAAATGCGCGCCGGCATCGCATCCCACATCCACCACCGATTGTCCGACAAGCGGACCGATGGAGGCTCATGCCTCTACAGCTCTCTCCACCAGTTGCGCGGAATTCCCTTCTCGCTGAATCTGCACCCCGTTGCGGGACCACCATGCCATCACAGCCCTCTCAAAGCACCCACCATCAGAAGAACAACTCTACCTACCGGATCTTATCCCCCACCCAACCCGCCAATGCTTCATCCCCTTCAATCAGTCGCAGTAACTCCCTATACTCCCGCGGCGCAAGCCTCTCTTCCCACCACCCTTCTGCTTGCACGTCTGCTGCTTGATGCCTATCCTCTTTATGCTCCCTAAGCAACCTCAAGCACCTCAGCACCGCTCTGCCCGGTCTCCTCCGCTTCGGAGCTCGACTCGGAGTGGCTGTGAAAGCTTCGTGCGTGGTTTCTGGAGGGGAGGATGTCGGCGTCGGCGCGTCTGCTACGTTTGACGAAGAGCCTGTCCCTCTCGCGGTGGGCGAGTATGCGGCACTCTGCGCGGTTGACGACGACTCAGCACCAGACGCGGTGGGCGAATATGAGCCGTTTAGTGCAGTTGGCGAGTATGCGGTATGCGACGCAGAGTGCGCACTCAGTACACTTGGTGATGCAGGTTCTGAGCCAGGTTCCGAGCCACTATCCGGCGGTGTCGCGACAACGGAGGTGGGAAGCGGGAAGGGTCTGGGCGGGGGAGGCGAACATCAGGGCTCGTTCCTTGTTGGTTCCTCGCTGGTTTGGTGGGGGGCCTGCAGTGGTGGAGATGTCGCGGAGAGGGAGGTGGAGCCTGAGTGTGTAGCTCGAGGGCGGGATGCGCCCGGGCGGGGGCGGAGGTGTGGTCAGTATGGTGAGTTTGGGTTTGCGAGGACTGAGAGACAGGGAGAATGCAAGGTGTTGGCGGTGTTTTGGGGTATGGGAGGCGTGAGGTGCGTTATGGTAGCCGGAGTGAGTGATGCGGAAGGTTAGCCGCAACTATCCAACCAATCAGGAATCAAACGTCCGACCAATTAGGAATCAAGCATCCGACCGTTGTAAGCGCGTAATTGGTGGAAACGGCAACTGGTGATTGGATTGCTATTATCTAAGAGGCTAAGTACTGAGTATGTTGTTCAACCGACTACGTTAAAAGCTCGTGCGACCAAGCGATTAGCTAGCCAATCTTATTAAATCTTGATCGATCTCTATCATTTAATTACCTTATCTCTTGTTACGAACCACAGTCGGATCCGCGGGTTAAAAGTAATCAGTGTAAGAACTAAAGTAGAGCTAAGTGTAAGAATTAAGATCGAGCTAAGGTAGTTTTATTTAGTTCTACTAAGCTAGAATAGGATTAAACTAGCTTAGTCAGCGGAAGTATAGGTGTTTTCTAGTCAGAAAGAAGTATAAAGATCAGGACGTGCATGCGATCCCCGTTGGATTCTATAGAGCTGCCATAGTAAACTGAGGGGATGATGTTGTGGGTCCGAGCTTTGAACACGATTTCTGAAAAGGACAGTAATTCTAAAACCTCAGAACGGTTGGAGAGCACAGTCGACTATACTTGCGTCTGCACGTAGGCCGCCTCCGCTCTGCCATCCTCCAGCATATCCCCGTTCTTCTCCTGATCGGCCGTGGCCTTATTGAGGGGCCTCCGCAAAACCTCCATCTCGCTCGTCTCCGCGACCTCCCTATTCTTCTTTGCACTTCCCTCCAGTCCATACAACACTGCCTCGTCTAGCCCCGGAATAACCATTTCAAACGTCTCCCTCACAACCGCATACTGATAGTATCCACACCTCGCAATCGGCTGCGTCTTCCTCACGTCCAGTATCCCATCCGTGAGCACCTCGTTCGCAATATGCACAGCCACCACGCGCCCAATAATGATGTCTACCGTCCCCATCGGCGGGTTCCCCGGCAACCGCAACGTCGAGTGGTACACGCACTCGAACTTCACCGGGCTCGCCTTGACCATCGGCACGCCTAACACCGCCTTCGTCCGCGCGTACTCCTTCTCCAGTCCCGCGCGGTCGAACTCGTCAACGCCGTAGGGGACTTGTTCTGCGCTCACGTTGACGGCTTCGCGCAGGTCCCAGGTTGCGAGCTGCCAGCAGAACTTGCCAGTTGCTTCGGCGTTGATGACGGTGTCTTTGCGTGTGGTGGAGACGGTCTGGTTGGCGGAGAAGAGGACGTAGGGCGGATCGAAGGTTAGGTTGTTGAACTGGGAGTAGGGGGCTAGGTTGGGTTTGCCGGCGGGGGAGATAGTAGAGATCCAGCCGATGGGGCGGGGAACGACGCAGGCCTGAGGATTGCGAAGTTAGTGTATGTGTCGGTAGAGCAAAGGCGGGATTGTTTAGGGTTGGCAATTCCCCTTACCTTAAACGGGTCATGGGGAAGGCCGTGGTCGGTTTTGCCGGGCTCGTAGAACATGATAGTTTATTGCAATTAATGGGCAGTGTTACAGTCTACATGGCTTCTCAGAGCCAGCCTTATCTTTCTATTTGGGGGCCGAACGGGGTCTTGAAAGATTCCGTCGGCTACCTCGACGCGGTATGTGTTCGCTTTCAAACAGTCTGAGGACCCTCGTTGCCGGCTGTAAGATGCGGGATGCGGGGTGAATCTAGAGTCTAGCCTAACAAGACAGGAGCTAACATAATTCACCACCGGCCGTGCCGCACCACCAGCCGTGCTACCATCTCTACATACATCTTCATCATCGAACCATTCTAAAATGCCACCACCACGCCCAGTATCGCCGGAATCAAGGCTCTAGTTGGCTATTGCAAGCCTTAATTATAAGTACAAGTTGTATCTATTCTATTGCTAGAATGGCAAGATTAAGCATAAGCTCTGCAAGGTAATACATGTAAAATATATATTTTTAAAAGAGTAATTCATCAGGAAAAATTTTTGGGCGCTCGAGCGTTTACCCCGCTCGCGAGCCACTCGCGAGCGCCAAGAAAACGCCAAGAAAACGCCAAGCCTTACTTAGTAAGCAAGAGGAAATTATGAAAAAGCTCTAAGTCTAGTTTAACTAGTAGAGTAGTTAGAAGTATATAAAGTCTAGTTTAACTAGTAGAGTAGTTAGAAGTATATAAAGACTAGTTTAGGGGTAAAATTTCGATAAAAACGATTATTATCCGCTTAATTTTTAAGAACATAGGTATTATACCCCTTTTTACAGGGAGGTAAAAGCTAAGCGAGAAAGAGAACTTCAAGATTTTTTCGTAATTTATGTTTTTTATTGCTTACTAAGAAATTTAAAACCGCTCGGAGCGTTCTGGACGTTCTGGACGTTTTGAACTGAAATCAATTTTGAACGATTTACTGATGAAACCGGTCTGTCTCGGAAGTGCTTGTAGAAACCAGTCTGTCTTGAAGACACTCGCGAGCGAACATACTTGCTTGGCATTTCTAAGCGCTCGGAGCCGTTTCGAGCGCTCAGAAACACTTAGAGACAAAAAAAATTTGCTGATATAGTTAGAAAATAGTAAACAGCACTAGCAGATGCTTGTTTAGTAGCTGCCGCCATCACCGCTTAAAAATTAAATATCCGACTAACTAGGAGTTTATCAGATTCTTACTTTAATACCTTAGTAATAAAGTATTAAACTATTTGGTAGAGAGCTTAATTTCAAAGATTGAGATTGGAGTTGTGCCTTAAGCAGCTTACTGGATCACGTGTACACTCTCCGTTCTCCTCTAACTTGGTGAGATGCAATAGCGAATTTCTTTAAGGAATTTCAACACAATCTGTTTGAGGGGATCATTCGTAATGAAGCTACATCCGAGGGGTATCGTGCCGTAGAATTACATACATAGAATATATACGATATGCCAGAAGAATTCGCTGCAAACCCTCCACAAGCATTGGTTGCAAGTCAGACCTCAAACCTCCCACTCTGCCTTAACATCATCCACATCCCTCGTCCTACTACCCTCAGATCTCGCCGTCCCCGGCCTAGACATGATTACACTATCCCTCTGCTCCGCGGCGCTATCCTCACCATTCCCCTTCTCCTCGTCCTTCTCCTCCTCCACTACAACATACGTCCTCCTTTTACTCGCCCCATTCGGTACCCAAAACCGCCGATCTACCCGTCCCAGCGCATAAAGATACACAACCACAACCTCAACCCCAAAATTCATGACATAGAACGCCGCCTTCGAGAAGCGATCCGGCATCGGCTGGGCGCGTGGTACGGGATCGAACCACGCGACGGCGCATTTATATGTCGCGCCTATGCAGAGCAGGACGGAGGCTGCGAGGACGAGCGCGGCTTTTGTGCGGAGGGGGCCGGCGCCGAGGGGTTCGATGGGGGTGCCTAGCTTGCCGGGTTGTCGGAAGTGGTGCGCGGCCAGCGCAGCGAGCGTGATTGGTATAGGCAGGAAGGACGCGACAGCGAAGAATGTCGAGCCGTATAGCTGGATACTACGACTAATACTCCTGATCTCCGGGTCCAGCGTGAAGAAGCTCTGCACCACCACCGTGATGACCATGATGATAGTCGCGGCGATGAGAATGTACAGCGCCTTGAACGCCCAGGACACAGGACGTGCCCAGCCGAAGCCGGGGTGCAGGGAGCGCAGGATGCGTTGCGCGAAGAGGAGGTTCACGATGAAGAGGAGGAGGGTGCCGGCGGCGTTGAAGATGGACGAGGCGATTGCAAGGTTGAGATTGCGGGGGAGGGCGGTGGAGGAGATGCGGAGGACTGAGGTTAGGATGCGGGCCATGCAGAAGCCTGGTGTGCACGTTGTTTGTCAGCACCGTTGCCCGCTTGACGCAAGGGGCCGGGTTAAGCCCAAGAGGAAAGGGAGCGAAGAACGTACCAAAGAGCAGCAGGCTGAGCACGAATTTGTGGCCGCGGCGCTTGTTCCGCTGGAAGATGGTCATGTGCGTGGCCGCGCCGCCGATGAAGAGGGCAAGGAAGACAGCTGTGACTGGAATGTCGACTGATTTGCTGGGCGCGCCGCCGAGCTGCCATACTTGCGGTGGATAGGGACCTCCGCTGGGAGGCCGTGATGCCATTGCGAGAGGCTGTAGAGTTTTGTCTGTGCAGAGGAAGGAAGAAGCTGTGAAGAAAGCGAGATGTAGGAGATGTGAGTGGCTATGATGGAAGAAAGGCGAGGAGGGTTGAAGTGCCGTACTCTGCAGACGAACTTGAGTGAAGAATTAAGAGAAGTAGGTTATGAGATTGTCTGAACTTAAGTGGTTGTCTACAAATACTTGCCACTGCTTGCAACCTCCGCGACCTGAAGTGAATATATGGCTACATTCCAGAAGGCGCACGCGACGTCAATGCCGCTGCATCGCGCTCGTACGAGCCGAGAGCCCGACAAGACAGCAAGACGCTATGCTTACAAAGTGCCACTTGTCTTTGTCACTCGCCTGTTCGCATTCCTGTCGGCCATTCATAGAGACCGCTGATCCGCGTGATGGTTTTTTTCTCGTTTTCCCCGCATGACGGAGGTTTCGAACTGGCCGAGTGTCATGGGATGCGGGCCGGCTCGTATTACGACCGTATCAAAGGTACGTAGCATTTCATACCTGAGCCTCCATTCGGTCTTGGGAGCTACATGAAGTGAGCTCGATTTAGCTCTAAGAGCCGCCCGCACAATACCGCATCTGTTCGCGCATGATGAGAGCGGTTGATAGGGGATCATGGCATTGCAGGACCGCGAGATAGAGCATCACGTGAGTTGGAAGAGGAACACCAGAAAGTTCGCCCTCGGCGCATCGGCGTTTGCGATTGCCGAACTGCCGATGACACCAAGATCCTAGCTGCTGGAATTGGCCAAGTCGTTCAGCTGTGGGTAAAAGGAAAAGGGACTCGGAAGACAAGACCTCTATTAGACATGGGATCAGAAGTTAGTAATTCGTGAACAGGTTCAGCTTCGTTGAGAGCAGGCTAAGCATCTACATACTCGGGCTGTACTGGGCGCCCTTGTGTGACGCGCTGCTGACCTGTGATATTATCATCTTCCCTCTCACCAAGATCCCCTTGCGCAGTGGAAATAAGCATTACGTCCTTGTCTAGAGCGTACGTTAGAAGGTCTTGTCTTCCGGGTCCCATTTCCGCCATCGGAGCAGATGGTTTGACGCTTTTGGAAGGGTTCGGTACAATGGGGCGACCGCACAAACAACGCACCGCACGAGTCCGCACAAACAACGCGTCCGCATCTGCAGACCGCACGATTACACGCAGCCAAGATATCAGTACAGGACCCGTAGCGAACCATGACAATCGGGTCTTACCCTTCCGATGTTTCTATCTGCATGGCTGGCGGAAGACTTCCGAAGGCGCATCCAGACCAGAGTGTTTAGCTGCCTCTTCGAGTAGATTAGTGTGCCGAGGGATGTAAGAAGAGCCGCGCTGAACTTCTGCAGTTGGGAAGCTGCTGGGGACAACAACTGGAAGATAGTATTGCATCATCCCTGAGAATCCATACCTGTGGGCCCTGTCACGAACGGGACTCTGCGGCGACAGCCAGTCATGCATGGAGGCAAGCCCATTCCCATATCAACGACCTCCGGACGTGACGAGATGGGCTGAGCGGCTGCAGACGCACGAGACGTTAAAACAACCTGGAAGCTTTCCATGCGAGGAACTACGCCGCCTGTTCCTCGAGGCCGGAAATGTACGAGTGACCGCTCGGATCCGATATCACCCCTGAGTCCGGCGCTCTAGCGCCAACTTATTATCTCCGAGTTGCCTAAGCCACTGGTACCGGGTAAGAGGATGACGGCGCACTAGTCTCAGTATCCTGCGTGTGGGTTGCTCTGGGCCTGAAAGATAGCATTCGTCCTTGATCTTCCCCTAACATGCACTGGAGAACAAAGACGTTCGATTTCGATCCGCTAGCGCCGGAGCCTATTCGTCCAGTTGCGTGACGTTGATAGAGGCCGACCAAGCCCATCACGCGGGAGGTTATGCATCGCAAGCCCTCGTGCCCAGGAAATGATAATGTTGACGTAAGGAGGGCGACAGTGAGTTCCAATGATTGGAGTGCTGAGGGCGTGACCTAGGACCGAAGTTACGTCAAGATTACATTCCACTGCTCAACCTAGCGCTCCAGTCTAGCATATATATAAAGCCATGGCTGACCTGCTCACCCTCTTGAACATTAGAACCAACCACTTTTGCAAATACCCAGATATCCTACATTCTATCACCAGACCCGATCTTAACTTCAACGATCGCCCTCTTCGCGCATCATGGCTGGCTGCGGTTGCAAAGATTGCTGTAGCGATAACTGCCAAGGCGGTTGCGGATGCAAGACTTGCGGAGTATGTCACCCTTCTGGGTCTGCATATCATCTCGCATCAGCCACAGTTGCGTAGTCGCATGGTCTCTAATATCTTGCAGTGCAAATGATGAGCTTCGCCGGACTCCTAGGGGGCAACTGCAGATTGACGCAGAGATTTGAATGTCTTGTTTGGCGTGGAAACGGAGGGTGGTCTTCAGTGTCGATCGTTTGTGGAGGACGGATTTCAGGGCAGGGCTCTATATGAAGCTGAGAGATCGTGTACCCTAATGGCCACATTCTGTTACTTGTCACCAGATGTATCCCCGTCACGCCGCATTCGCTACTTGTAGTATACTGCATGGGAAGTTCACTTGGCAGCCCGACACATGCCCAAGCCTACAAATGAGATTTCGCAGGTGCAGGGAATCATGACGCATTCTCAAGGGTCTCCGCCGATGCGGGCCATTTTCTACATAAATGCATTTCTGTTGGAAACAGGGTGTTCGATAGACCGTTCGGTCCGTCCGCCGAGGTTTAGCCAACATTTCCTATTGGCTAAAAACGTCCTCGTCCGTCCGTCAGACGGTCGGACGGGGTTATAGGCCAATCATAGATGCGCGCTTAAACTTCGGCGGCGGGCGGACGGTCTATCGAACACCCTGGTTGGAAGCACCATCTTAGAGGCACTAGGACTAAGCCGGGAACACGAACAGGGACTCTATTCCTCTCTTAGTATTAACAGCAAGATTGGACGAAGAAGAACGTCCGGATTCCCCAAGCTATGTTATGGGACGAATCTATCCTATCCTACAAGTCCAACGTACCCTTCCTCGTGTCTCTACTTCGCCTTTGTCTTGCACACGGTACACTAATAAAAAATAAGGATGACACCAAGGGCAGCAGCAACCAGGCGAGCCCAGTAACTATGCAGTGTATATGCGGAAGAGGCACCAGCCGTGGTACTGCCAGCTCCGGGTGGCCGTATCGCAGTCGCATTCACGCGGGCGCCGATTATCCCAGGAAGCTGTTCTTCGCCTTCTAAGAGAACCAACGCCATACCGCTCTGTCACGGTTCCCGATGGTCAGCGCATAAGCACCGCGACTGGTTGTTAAATCACTCACCACAAGATGCCATTGGATGTGGCAGTGGAATAGCCATGCTCCCGGATTGTCGGTCACGTACCTGCCTCAAGTCAATACTTGCCAAAGACTGCACGGTGTGATTTGAGGTGGGAGGGGAAGCTCACCGGATAACGGCCCACCCGGATGGCGGAAGATCGATGGTGTCTCTGTAGGGTGGGTTTCCCAGGTTGATGAGAGATTGGGGTGCGTCTAGGACAGAACCGTACGGAAACGTGCCGTTACCGGAACCGAGGTGCCAGAATTTGTGCCCGTGGAGATGCATCGGGTGACCCATCTATCGTACTCCATGATTAGCTCCTGACTCTGTGTCCATGGTCGCGGGTCCTATCGTGAAGGGTCTGGATCGTGTATTGCTTACCACGTCCAAAGAGTCGTTTGCAATATTCATAATGATATCAACAGTCGAGTTCGATGGCAAGTGGTATGTTGTATTTGCGTTCCACCCATCAGATGCGTTGCCGTAGAGGATAGGTCTTTCTGGCTCCAAGTAGGAGAGCCATCCACCACCCATGTCACGATGTCTGTTTGGTTTATCATAAAGGACAGAGTTGTATCAGCCGGTGTGCTGGGGGGAATGTTGCCATCGAACGCAGCAAGCAGCGTCACATCGAGTTCTGAGGCGTTCAGCTTCGCGGACCCGTTCGCGAGCATCCAAGTTGAGGCTTCGTCGAAGCGAACATTACCCAGATTGGTATCGTTGGTAGCCTCGACCTAAATAGTTAGGAACGTTCAGAAATAGGCCTAGGCTGAGAGAGGACTTACGTTGTACGACACGATAGCCTGACCTTCGATGACTTGTTGCATGTCACCCAGCGGGTAAGATGCGAATCGAAGGAAGTAGTCCCCAGGTTGCTGGTTGAGTTTGATCATGACTGAATAACGTTGGCCAATCGAAATATGAAGCACCTTTATATGTCAGTCGCTCCGTGGCATGACGGGTGCGGATTGACCTACCTTGACCTCCTGCAACGTTACGAAGAGCCCGTCGGCAGCATACACGAACATCGAGTGCGCATCCAGTGAGACACTCATTCTGTTGACGGAAGCCGCGTTGACGAGATTAAGAGAGAGCCAGCCCTGAGAATAGTTTGCGGGTATCATCAGCAGTGACGAGGTTGTGTTGGTGCAAGTTTCGGGCGGAAGAGACGTGAGGTTGTAGCCTGGCTTGAACATCATCGGTGGCGTGCAACCACGGGGACCCAGTGGAGATGACCCCATGTCAGACATGCTCGACATGCTGGACATGGGCATCATTGTCGGCATGACGCTTGGTTCGGTTGGAGGCTGTGATACTGTTGCGGAGGCAGTAACAGAAAGACTGGATATCATCCCTCCGCTTGTCTCCATACCAGGCATTGCAGAGTCTTCTGTGGCCGCTCTCTGTCGCATACTATGCATCTCCATTGTCATTGAATTCATCGACATGGAATCCATCGAGGTCGAATCCATCGACATAGAACCCGTTAGCATAGCACCCATAGAGTCCATAGGTGTAGGAGTAGGATCATGCGGATCGGCGGCAATCGGGGTCACGATTCCCAATCCAGCCCCGGCCTGAAGGATGTAATCTGGCAGACACTGCACTCTCCCGTATCCATTAGCCAGGAGACTATCGACACAATTGGGAAAGGCACCGGTCTCAAAATATTGCGCAAACACCTCGTCTGACAAACGGTGGTACCAGTCTGTCAGAAGGACAGGAGCCGCATCGCGTTCGGCTTGTAAGAGGGCACTGAGTTCGTCGTTGCCGCTGGCAAGTTCCTCAAAAGGCCGACGTCGTGACGGAGACGGGTGGATCATCAAAGGGCCGCGTGTGGCGTCGCTATAGTACGCTCGGAAGTGTGAGTGGTACCAGTAGAAGCCGTACTCATCCTTGACAGAGAATCGGTAGGTGAAGTTCCCTCCTGGCGGAACAGGGAACTGTATCGCAGGCAAGCGTCAAAATTCACCCCGAATAAGATGAGATGTGTTCTGACCTGTGAGACTCCCGGTACACCGTCCATATCAGGAGTGCCTCGCTGCAGGATACCTGGCAACGTACTCGCGTCAGCGTATCAAAGCTCGTGAAACTGCATTCATACTCCACACACTCGATGCGAATACGAACCATGCCAATGGATGGTAGTTTCTACATCCAAGTCATTCGTCACGAATACTTCGATATCGTCTCCTTCCTCGGCTTCGATGAGCGGGCCTGGTTGCCGGTCGTTGATCAGATAGACCTCGCGCGGGGCTCCGTCTGAGCGTTCATCAGCTGGGTTTAAGGATTTCGGGACACTCGATGCTCTACAGGCCGCCTACCAGGAGCCCGAATTCCGCGATGAATGCTAAAGTTGTAAGAGCGAAGTTCCGCATTCGAGACACTGCTCTGGAAGAGCAACAGTAAAGAGACGAGAAACAGATCAAGATGTACAAGCATCTTGACGACTGCTGGAGAGCGAGAAGATGGCATCGCGGAAAGTAGAAGTAAGCCAGTAGCAGGAGAATTGCAGAAATTGCAGATGGACTGGAGATCAAGAGAAAATGGATAGACTGGATCAGACTGGATCACCTTCGCCAGCCCGTCTTACGACGAAATGATTCTGCGGGTGTGGTTTCCAGCCGCCGGGGACCCTGACAGGTAGGCAGGTAGACAGGTAGCCAGGGATCCCTAGTTGCGATGTTTGTGCGGACCTCGGCAGGGGTGCTTGCGATGTTTGTGCGGAATCTTGGCACGCTGCAGCCATGAAAGCATTGGTCAGGACAGGATCATCAGCAGCGTCGGCTACACGTACGAAGTGAACGTGGTAAGTGAGGTCTGAATGAGGGTCCCGAAGGACGATCAAGGGAGTCTCGTCCCCATGCTGAGGGTGACTCTTCCAATCCAAGGCCTTTTTCGAGTATGCCGTGCAAGAAGTGGCCTGCAGCTTCTGCGGCTGCACCGTCACGAAATCACCGGAGAGTCTGCCCTGAATAGCACCAGTGGATGTAAATCTCCTTGCAAAAAGCGCCGCCGTCTTCTGCAAGGGGCAGATCATGTAGGAGCTACTCAGGTACCTAGGTATCTAGGCCAAAGTTACACTACTCCGTGCTTCAGAGCTTTCCCAAGGAGCTCGACACGGGCCATCACGGCCTGGGTCTCAGGCCTGTGTGCTTTCTGCGGAAGATGACTTGGCTGGCTTCCGCCAATTGTAACTATTCGAGCTGTCATCTGTGCATCTGTACATCAACACATTAGGTGACGCGTCCCTCTCTGGTCTTCCTCCGTAGGGGTTAGTGGAGGACATGCTAGAATAATTTCTCACCGCTTTCATCAAACGCACAATTCTCGCGCTATCTCCCAGCCAGGTCACTCTTAGCTTGATAGTGCCGTCATCTTCAATCATGCTCACAAGATCCGGGCTGTGTGGCTGTAACGCCGATGCCGCATTCCAGTTGGGAGAGTTCTGCTCCACTGGCGTTCAAATGCCGCCGCCAATCCAATCCTTAGTAGGATAGTCAAGGACTTGCAGGTTCCCTTCATACTTCACGTTCTGTTTCACTACCATCAAGCCTCCGTTGCAGCAACGCGTGGAATGCCTCGATCAAGATGGAGTCTTTCTGTAGAAGCGTCTATATTGCGCACGTTGATGCGTTTTGGCATGCTCCTCCATCGGCTTCCTTCCCCCAGCCGATGACACCTTCGTTCAGCAGAGATATTCCAACCACTGTGTCCCCCCGAAAAGGAACCATCACCCTCTTGTTCTACACCCCTAAAGGATACGCCGCACGCCATGGTGATACGGAAGGCTCGAGGTATCCGGTCTTGGTTAACTTTCACGGCGGCGGATTCACCATCGGTAATGCTGGCGACGACGCTCGATGGGCTACTGCCGTGGTCGACATCGTTGACGCCGTGGTCGTCAGTGTTGACTATCGGCTGGCACCGCGGTATCCCTTTCCTACGGCTGTCGAGGATGGCGTCGACGCGATCCTTTATCTCATACTAAACGCAGAGGAGCTCGATATTGATCCTAACAGGATCGGCGTGAGCGGCTTCTCAGCTGGCGGAAACCTGGCCTTTACAGTGCCGCTGAGATTACGGGAGGAGCTGCAGAGGAGAAGGGGACGCGGCGCCCAAGCCCTGCTACCAGCATATCTTGCGGGGAACGAGGGCAAGGTGGTTGTCATCGTGAGTTGGTATCCGGTCACGGACTTCGCCACCAGTACGAGAGACGAGCGTAGAAAATCCAACGTCAGACCGGACAGAGAGCTTCCGAAATTTATGACAAACCTATTCGACGCCTCCTATCTCTATCCGCCGCAACAAGTCTCTCTATCCGATCTGTACCTCTCCCCGGCAGTCGCTCCGCATGAGGTGTTGAGAGAGCTGCCCGAAGATATTATTATCTATTCTTGTGAATGGGACGGACTACGCGCCGAGGCCGAGAGATTCCAGCGCCATCTCGTGGAAGAGCTGGGAAAGCGTGTGCGGTACAATGTAGTGCCGGGGGTGCAGCATGCTTGGGACAGAAGTCCAAATCCATTCAAGAGTAGCCCGGTGGCGGAGCAGGCATACAGAGAAGCCTGTATCGAAATGAAGACAGTATTTGATAGTCAAGGAGTGCCAGGTTATGGATAGAACCAGCCGGCAATAGAGTGAGATAAGAAATGTGTAACTTGGTAGAATGATTAGCTCTACACGTGAATGTCCCGAATCAAGTACTGGCAATCCAGTCCATGGAGCTGTTAGAATGATAGACCCAGAGAGCAGAGTTTGGCATGACTTCCGAGATGATGCACGGCGCTTGAGTAGGGCGAGATTGAGACGGAGAGTCGGGTGGAGGTTGGGGCGGCGAAACAATGCAACGTGTTGATCCCAACCCGTTTCCATGCTTGGCGCGATTTCCAAAAGTCGAAAGAGACGATGGGATTTGCATGCAGAGTCGCATGTACACGAGACTCCGACTTGGAACGAGCTTGTACAAGTACCTCTAAACGGCGGTCCGGATGCCTGTTATGAGTCATTCGGTACTGCAAGGGTATCGTTATCCATAGTCGTTCTGTGCTCCTTGAGGAAACGCGCCATGCTCTAAGCACATTCGTGTCAAAACATAAGAATAAGTGATTTAATCAAAGAGCTATCTGATGGCGAGCGAGGCCTCTATATATACACGAGCCCCGGCCTCCCATTCACCAGCCATCTTGTCTGATATCTTCAACAATTCGGGTGCCTTGCTCTGCAAAGAACGGCGGCCGTTCCAGTCAGGCAAGATCTTCGATTAACAGCGCGACCTTAAGCGTCGGCGTTTCACTCAGCGCTACTTTGCCGGAGGCCTAGTGGCAGCTCTTGTGGGGAGCGCCAGGCTTGTGCGCCTGCTGGATGAGTTCGAGCACCCGAGGGAGCAGCAGGAGGAGCCCGGAAAGCGCAACCCGCGTTAGATTCCGGCGGTTAGGTCCATGTCGGCGAATGCTTCCTGCGTTGACAAGGACGGTCACGAGAAGAAAGATCGGCTGAAAGCGATGCAAGGCCGTGGCAGACGCCGATCCCACTGACAAGAAATCTAGCAGAGTCTGATGAGGACCAAAGTCAGCGCAGTTTGTGCTTTAGACGTAGGTCCCCATGTATATACGTACCGGGACCCAGCAGCAGGAACTGTGAAGCAGCGCAGCGATGACGGGCGAGAAGTAGAAGAGGTCGATAGGTGTTCTTGGACGCTGCTGTCGACTCGGATTTTCTCTCTTCTCGTTTGACCGCGATGACAAATGGCCTACTTCACAGCATGAAGGCATCACTTCGCACAGAGAAGCGTAAGATGTTTTAAGAGGGCAGAAAAGTGTTCTTTAGACAAGGTGGCAGGAATGCGCTGGATAATATAGGGAAACTGGGACTAGGAATGAAGGGCTTGAAGAGGGAGAATAGGCATTACATGTGCCTTTCGAAATCTTCCCTTCCTCCTTCATCTGGCTGCAACCATGCGGTTTCAGGGGTCTCGCTGGCCCCTACCAGCTTGAGCCATGCGGAAGCCATTCGCAGGGGTCGATCCGCAGTTGTCCTAGCCAAGATAGCTTTGCAATTTCGTCTAATGATCAGACGGAAGTTCCAACCGTAGCATCGTCAAACCAGGCTCATGATGGTCATGGCTTCAGACCTGCGTGGTTTTTGCGGGAAAAGCTTGGCATGGCATCCGCCACTAGTGACTGCTCACCAGACGCATGTGCCGCACAGATTGCGCGGCCTGGTATGGCACCGGACCGTGCAGTTGACAGATACCATGGCTGTAGCAATGTAGCCGAATCGGGAAAAAGCCGACTCGAGTTTCCTCTCCCGAAACGATTCTCGTCTCCTGTCGTAAACAGTTTGTACATTACACTAGATTCGTATTCCAAGCTGAAATCTCAATGGCAGGACTTGCCGTACTTCCGCAGCCGAGCGTAAGTATATGGAAGAGGTGCCAGGAAGCCTGCGCCGATGGAAATCGCGGCTGCCATCCAGAAGTTGAGATCATCCAGAGCCACTGTTCCTCCGGTCAGGTGGTAGTCTACCGCATTCTCAACCGATTCCATAGTCAACATCGAAACCATGCTCATCCCCATAGCTGTCCTCGCAGCTGCCGGCCAGGTCAGCCGATCACGACCGAATCGAAAGAGAAGTGTCTCAAGCAACATTGACGATGTCAAACCGGAAGCCACTAGCCACGTTGAAGAACCGTCAGCACCTCAAAATGGCTTTCTCGCACACTCACTAGAATAAGGAAAGGCTATTTACTAGATATTGCCATCATAGTCCCGACACCCAGGTTAGGGTAGAATACCTGCAAAAACCAGAGCGCCGAAAAGTCGCCCAACGTACAACCAACGAGACACCGAAAAGTGTTGATCGAGGCTCGTCTCCAGATGGGCGCCGAAGACCAGAATCCGAGCTTCGATTGCACAGCGCTGCTTTCCCCATGGCTATGACTCCTGCTGCATCCACGTTTGCCCGACTGTTGTCTAGACGTAGAAAGGCTCATGGCGGCTGACTGTGCAAAAGATCTTGGGCGGAGACTACGGAAAGCTCCCCGGTGAAGGAGGCGAAGCGTAACACTGGTTGCGGGGAGGCGAGGCGTAGAGATGCCTGCGCGTGATAAGACGTCCGCAATAAACTACCCATGGTAGCAGGTCTCATCGTTGCGATGGCTGGAAAGGGTACGCTTGTGGGTCGTCGAGCGGCGGCCTCTCACTAACCCGAAGGTCGCTTTTGCGATGGATGCCCTAATGCGTGGGTTGGCGGAGAGGCTCCAAGGGGGAAGAGGGAAATGCAGGGAGCGAGATGTGGGAGATGTTAGTGCTAGTAGCTCTTTGACTCGACAAAAAATAAGCTGGTGAGAGCGTAGGAAGGCTATTATGATGTAGTAGGAGCGTGGCTGGGAAACAGGCTCGAAGTAAAGCAGACCCAAAATGCGCAAGGGGTAGATGTGCACTATGCGTCGTATGAAGCAATGTTGGGTCAAGGCCGGGGGACGGTGTGTCTGCAGGATGGCACTACTGCAGGCGCACCATTTGTGCGGTTGGCTGTCGAGGGTTTAGGGTTACGGGGGGCGGCAAAACCCGCACAAACCCCGCAGAAAGCCCTAAACGCTATCACAAGGCCGCCGGGACCGCCACCTGAGGCTTATGTCAGCATGCTCAAAGAGGGAGCGAGATGCGCCAAGCATGCTTTGTCAACCGTTCTTCAGAAAATCAATTACCACACACTCTCAGAACTATTGTCCCCTCTGTCTCTCGTACTCGCCCGCTTTGCTGCGATACTACCACGCTATCGATAGTCGATACCCAGCTCGCAAGAGGTGAATACCACAGCAATGGCTCATGTGTACGAGTTCGACGTTGCAATGTCTTGCGCAGGTGGGTGTTTGGGTTTCTGTTTCCCTTGGCTGAGGTGTTTGAGCGGTCTTCTGACATAAGCGAGTCGTTTTTGCGCTGGCGGAAGGGGCAGAAGTCGCCCACTCGCACTAATCGCGCCGCCTGGCCGAATACCACCTTGCGTCACGGACCAGCCTGCAGCAGCCTGAGGTACGGCACGCACAAACCGCGCAGCCTGATTCCCCACAATTGATCATCACTGTCGACCCTGCATCCCGCCGGTTACGAACCAGTCATCTCTGAGTCCGGCCAGGTGGTTGACGCCACCCGGCCCTGCTGCTGACGGGTAACTAGTCGGCGCCACAACGTCGATCGCCGCACAAACCACGCAGCCCTAAGGATTGATTGTAGCCCATCCACAACGCGACTCTTCTGCTTGATAATGAGATGATCAATGATTAGTGATAACAGGAGGAGCTACCGACAACCACAAGCTTCGATTGTTCAGTAAGATTACCTGATTATCGAGTACTCCCGCATATATGCTTCGTCCTGCACCGTAGCTGTCGACCTGAACCATTCCACAGACAAACCTGATATCCTCATAAACCTTTACTCCGTTGTCACCGTTATCACCACTATCGTCACTATCCTCCGGAGCATCTCGCCAGCAGGATGGGCGGCACTATAACTCGCCAAACCGCTTTCCTCATTTCGAATCTACATTGCTCGTCGTGTGTATCGAGCATCGGAGAGGTCCTCAGTCGCCTCCGGCCCAAGCCCCTCTCCATCTCACACTCAATCGTTCAGCACACCGTTACAGTCGCCCATCCGGTGTCTTTGGCCGCAGAAACCATAGCCAAGACGCTAGAGGACGAAGGCTACGAGGTGTATAGCGTGATTGGCAATCCTCTCTCGGAACAGCCTACCATCATCGATAAGACCAGGCTCGTCCAGGACGGGGAACAAGGATCCTGGGTGCTAGGCCAGAGCCTTCAGCGGTGGTGGTCGAGCGGAAGCCTCGCCGCCGAGGAGAGGAAGAAGCAGAGACATAAAGAACATTGCGAGCAGTGTCGGTCCGAGCATGAAGCTGCAGAGAACGGAAAGGAGCGTGTGCCGCCTCCGACTGGCAGCATGGAAACCGAACGTGGCGCCAAGGCCGAGGAATTCGTCGTCGTCCATTCGACTTCAGCTTCAAAGAAGTTCGTAGCATCCCTCACGATCGAGGGCATGTCCTGCAGCTCGTGTGTTAGCAAGATCAGCCACAGTCTTGAGGACAAACCATGGGTTGAATCCGCGAATGTCAACCTTCTGACCAACAGCGCTACCGTCAACTTTGTGGGCGAGGATCATACGAAGGAGCTTGTCGAAATCATCCGTGACGTTGGCTATGAGGCCGATATAGAGCAGGTCGAGGAGGTTGGCAAGGACCGCCTAATCCCGAGTGCTCCGCGCCTGGAAAGCGACCTGTGGAAAGCGTCCTACACGGTTGGAGGCATGACCTGCAGCTCCTGCGTTGGAAGTATCACGAAGGCAGTGGATCGACTTCCATGGGTCAAGGCCGTTGACGTCAATCTTATCGCGAACAGTGCTGTCGTCGTCTTCGAGGGCAAAGACCATTTGGATGAGATCCAAGATGCGATCGAGAACGTCGGCTACGAGGCTAAATTGATCGAAGCAGTAGAGGCCAGCGGTACTCGCCAAGAACAGACTTCAAGGAGGACAGTTTCAATCCACGTTGAAGGGATGTACTGTGAACACTGCCCGGAAAGAATCGAGAAAGCTATCCGTGCTCTTGGCCAGGAAGTGGTACTAGACAAGGCCCCTACCGTTGGCGACCCGATTCTCAAAGTCTCCTATTCCCCTGGCGCACCGCAACTCACAGTTCGAACGATTCTCGCATCTGTTTCTGACGTCGATCCTGCGTTCAAACCCTCCATACATCATCCCATGACGATTGAGGAACGATCGCGGCGAATGCAAGCTCGCGAACAGCGTCATATCCTCTACCGGCTTATCCTGTCCGTCATCATTGCGATCCCGACCCTGGTAATAGGCATCGTCTACATGGCTCTAGTCTCAGAGTCCGACCCTAATCGCCAATACTTGATGGAGCCCTTGGGCGGGATCAGGCGAATGGAGTGGTCGCTGTTTGCTCTGGCGACACCCGTATACTTCTTCGCCGCCGACATTTTCCATCGGCGTATGTTGAAAGAGTTGCGCGCACTGTGGAGACCTGGCAGCCAGACGCCGATACTTCGACGGTTCTACCGGTTCGGCAGCATGAACATGCTTATCTCTCTGGGCACAACCATCGCGTACTTCTCCTCCATCGCTGAGATGGCCATCGCCGCGACCCGCAACAGGGATCCGCACATGGACATGGACATGGGCATGGATGACGAGGCCACTCCATCCTACTTTGATTCGGTAGTCTTCCTCACGATGTTCCTCCTAGCAGGGCGCTTGATTGAGGCGTATAGTAAGGCTAAGACGGGCGATGCCGTTGCGATGTTGGGGAAGCTGCGTCCGACGGAAGCTCTTCTCGTCTCCAGTGGGGCAGCCTACAGTCCCGAGGCGCAGTCCGACACAGCCGTGCAGAAGATCAACGTAGACCTTCTCGAGTCTGGCGATATCGTCAGGATTCTTCATGGTGGCTCCCCCTTGCGACGGCACGGTCATCGCGGGGTCCGCAAAGTTTGACGAGTCCAGTCTCACGGGTGAATCAAGGCTCGTGTCTAAATCGGTCGGTGACAAAGTCTACTCCGGCACGGTGAATCAGGGTGGTGCCATCTCAATCCGTATTACTGGGGTTGCTGGAGCGTCGATGCTGGACCAAATCATAAAAGTAGTCCGGGAAGGGCAAACACGCCGTGCGCCGGTCGAGCGGGTTGCCGATGCCCTTACTAGCTACTTCGTTCCACTGGTAGTTCTAGTCGCGGTCTCTACCTGGGTTATATGGCTAGCCCTTGGGCTTAGCGGAGCATTGCCGGAGTCTTGGCGTGACACGAATGTTGGGGGTTGGCCGTTCTGGTCACTACAATTCGCTATCGCCGTTTTCGTTATCGCTTGTCCCTGCGGTATCGGTCTGGCTGCCCCAACAGCGCTCTTTGTTGGCGGTGGTTTAGCAGCGAAATACGGTATCCTAGTAAAGGGAGGCGGGGAAGCTTTCCAAGAAGCTAGTCAACTTGACTGCATAGTTTTCGACAAGACTGGGACGTTAACGCAGGGCGGCGAACCTGTCATTACTGACTACCTCTACACTGGCGGTAGTGGCGAAGGCTTTGCCGACGAGGACACTGCTCTTGCTACAATCAAGATGCTGGAAGAAGACAGCTCCCATCCTATAGCTAAAGCGGTGGTCGATTTCTGCAAAGCACAGAACGCAAGTGGTTTCAAGAGAAAGGAAACTGTCGAAGTTGCAGGCAGAGGGATGAAGGGCTCGTTTACCACCACAGCACACCCAGGAAAACTGATCGGTGTGCTTGTAGGGAACGAGACCCTGATGAGCGATCATGGCGTGGTCGCACCAGAGAACGTGGCTAGGACGTTGAACACTTGGAAGAGTGAGGCGAAGTCGGTTGTTCTCACGGCTATGAGGATCGTTCCCGAGGACGCGGCGGTCTCTGTATCTGACGGATGGACTCTTTCAGCTATCTTCTCCGTTTCAGACCCGCTCCGACCAGAAGCAACCAGCGTGGTCAACGCTCTGCAGCGCCGCGGCATAGACGTCTGGATGATATCCGGAGATAATCCCGTAACAGCGTTCGCTATCGGAGACAAGATTGGCATTCCTCGAGATAATATCATCGCTGGGGTGTTACCGGAACAGAAGGCCGAAAAGATCAAATATCTTCAGAACGCACTCCCGAAGAGACAGAGCAGCAGATTCCGCAGGCGAAGCAACCGGACTCGGGCAACGGTGGCCATGGTTGGCGATGGGATCAATGACTCGCCAGCTCTTACCATGGCCGATGTAGGAGTCGCTATTGGATCTGGCTCCGACGTCGCCATCTCCGCTGCTAAATTCATCCTCCTTACATCCGACTTAACTGCCCTCCTCACTCTGACCGATCTTAGTCGGGCCGTTTTTAGGCGGATCAAGTTCAATTTCCTTTGGGCGTTGATCTATAATATGGCGGCGGTACCTGTTGCGGCTGGAGTCTTTTACCCGCTTACGAGCAACGGAAACCATATAAGGCTTGATCCTGTTTGGGCGGCGCTTGCTATGGCTCTTAGCAGTGTCAGCGTTGTATGCAGCAGCCTACTCCTGCGGAGCAGGCTGCCTCTCGTGGGATTTCGGGCGCAGAAACAGAGAGCCGACTGAGGCTCCGCAGGAGATTGATGCTTATGATGAGTAGCAGAATGGCGGACCGTCGCATGCTTGATTTCAAAATGTTGTTGGTTTTTGGGCTCTCGCTGTACACTCTACAGTTCGTTTGTACTCTCATCACATAGTTTTGACAGCTTTATTATGCCCTTGTGTTAGTTTAGCTATGATCGTGATAGGTTTTGGAAGCCTATTGTCAAGAAAGACGCCAAAAATAAGGCATGTATGTCCTTACAACTTCTGCCTCTCGCATACCCTCTGCCCATCGTCCCCTTCCCAAAGTGACGTAGTTGTGTCCTTGTAGCCTTCTATTGCGTCTCCGTCTCCTCCGACATTCGTGTTATGATGTGGTAAAATGGTTGGCTAAGAGCTTCATTGTCCTATCAACTATGGGAGACAGGCTGGCTATATATAGAATGCCAAGCCCTCCTGAGGGAGCACGTGATCCCCTTTTTCGGTTGACACGGGATATTCAACATGATGGAATCCGAGAAACAGCCCTCTGTCTTGTCCTGCCTGCATAGATTAATCTGCCTACCGAGGATTAGGATGCAGGTACACGCAGTTCATTGTCGCCGCTTCGGCACTTACGACCGCCGACACCAAAATCTAGCATCAGCAGGTTGGGCATATGCAGCAAAGTGGGTTGCTGTCATATCGGGGGTCCTGGGGGTCGGAGCAGAGAGTCTCTCCGACGTGAGAACCTACCAAGTCAGCTCGCACCGGTTATCTGGACCATATAAGTTCGAAAGTAGTCTCCCAACGCAGCATGGTCACGTGCAGGCATCTGGCTTCAGCGGCGAGCTTGAGAGCCGTCAGTTGTCATTGCATTACGATTTATTGCGAATTCAGAATATGGATACGCAGAGTAGATAGAGTAGCATGTTCAATATGCAAGCCGTCATAGAAATCTTCCTCACATCCATTTTGCGCAGAGATTGTCCAGACCACGGCGACAAATCGGCAGCGAGGACAATAGCCAAGCAGATCATGCTCGGCTTCATGGCGCTTTGCCTAGAGGTGTGGTTGGCCGCTTGCACCAGCAAATTATTGAGCTTGCTGCGAGTACAACATTAAAGGTAAGAAAGCAACGGTCAGGATGGGATCTCGTCCTGGTGAGTAGAAGTAATCAGCAAATAACCTTAATTCTGTTTGCTTCGCAGCAGAAACGGCGTTGTGTTAAGTGTTGTAAGATGTCGAGATTGCGGGTGTGAACGTTTTTGAACTCTGTTTAAACCGGATGATTCCGCGATTTGCTGCATCCCTGGTGGAGTGTCGAAGCACCAGTCTCATAAATCTGCTCGACCCTTTATTAGCAAGAGGACGGGAGCAACTGTTCCGTCTCCTGTACCGGCAGCGTGATAGGCTCTGCCATGAGATGAACAAGAGAAAGACAGAGGATAAGGTGTGCCTCCTTTCCGGTCAAGTCAAAGCGGCCGCTGTACGGCTTTGTTACCTCTCGTTCCGTCTGTACTCTGCAATGACTCGTAACGAAACATTCGGTGAGTTGCGAACTGTTCAGCCTGCAGATGGTTCATAAAGACATGCTGTTTCTGTGTCCCTTCCCTGAGGAACCGCTGCCAAACGTTTCTTTACAGTGCCGCTTCCAATCCAGCCGCCTTATGCATCTGTGCTTATTCGGCGGCGGATTAGCTTGTCGTGTAGCGGTATGAACGTTGATGGCATCCAGAGACAGTTTTCTGGGGCTAACTTACTGCGGATGATTCGCCGTATCTGCTCCTGTTCGCGGAGGTGTGGATGGCAGTGGACCAGCTGGAACCTCTCAGTGGGTGTGGGTATGAATAATTCTCTTTTGTTGCATTTGGAAGGGGGACTCAAGACAAGCTTTCTAACAGCCGCCGGCCTGAAAGCTTCTGCAGCGAGCCGTGGTCCCCGTTGACGGCAAACGCCATTGATGCACGGAGCCGTCCCCCACCCTGCAGGTCCCGCCTCTCAGAACTTCTACAGCTTCATGCCGCTTCGCCCACCAAACCCACTCTTCAACCCCCTTACTCAACAAAGGACACTTTGAATCGGGGTCTTTTGACATGGATCAGCTGGAGAGACGTCTTTGCAAGCTTGGCAGTACTCTTTTTTCACTTTCCCGACCGCCTTGTTGCCCATGCCATCGACCTGAAGCTGCGGTCCGGCGTCTTTTCGATCTGCACCACTTGCCCAACCCCCAACACCACCATCAACCACCATCCTTTGGACACTCTTTAGCAGCAAGAGGAGTTGCATCAGCACACCAGGAAGCTCCGCAGCATGCCAGATACGTTGTCTCGACGCCGTGGCGCTGGTGTTGTGCAAGTTTTCAACCGCCGAAGCAAGTCGATCTTCCCTTCCTCCACCACCTCCCTCACAATCACCAGCCACCAGAACATCTCTTACATCTTTCAGTAAGCTTAGAAGCTTCGCAAAATACACAGCAAGCTCCGTCATCAAGTATCTACACTCCTTTGACGCGTTGCGTGGAGTTTGGCCGAGGTTTTGGTGGTCCGCCGGTGAGATCGACTTCCAACTTTTCACCCTCTTTTCCCTCTCAACACCACAACAGAAGGCCTGCAAGGCCTGGAAAGAGTACGGGCAGCCTCATTTGGTACCGAAGATCGTTATCTACCTCGCAAACCTCACTGTCTCGATGGTTGTTGCCGCCGCCCTCAGGGGCCTCCGGTCGCACGGCTGGCTCTGCACATCTTATCCTCACCCACTGCACCACAACACAAGGCTTGACGGCCTCATAGCCTTTCAAGGAGCCACAGAGGATACTCAAGATCGTTCGCGGGCTCGAAAATCTCACTATCTCTATCGTTGTCGCTGGCGTTCCCGAAGGTCTCCGGTCGCACTGCTGAGCTGCTCATCCCCTCCGGCACTTCACCATCCATCAACTACAGGGCACATGAAGCTGACAGCTTGATTGACAGGTCTTGCTAACATGAATTGACACCCAGTGATATCCATACCGCCGCCAGAAGTCAGTACCTCGCCGGCACCACGAAGATCTTGACGACAGCCGACCCTGAAACCGAGACACCATGCCTTAGCAGTCGGTTCATACGGGCCTGGCTACCGTGCCTTCCGGTCACCTGTCTTGATGCAGTACCCCAAAGCTCAAGAGCTTGGAACCTTGCCGCCGTCGACATCCACAATTGCACGTTGGCTCTCCGGTCTCCCACAACAAGGTACGCCTTGACGCCCCCTCATGCCATGTCCCTCTTGGTCTAGTGGAACGTTGTTACTGATACATAGAAGCCTCTCCAACTCCTTGTGCATGGCGGAGCTGACGCCGAGAGAATATCTGGGATTTTTCTGCATCCAGGAAAGGAATTCCATTCGACAGTCATGGCAAGATTGGACGTTTCCTTCGCAGGTATAACAACAACGCGCTCTTGTATCTTGAGATGGCTATGAGTTGACTGCTGGCTTCAGGATAACCTCCGCTCTGCCGTCCTTTCTTCCACCCACCACGAGACGATGACTGCTCAAGCCGAGAACGACAACCACCTGACCTAGCACTTACGACCACACAAGATCCATACGTACAGACACGGGTTCCTTCTCCTGGATCTTCAACTGCGATGTTTGACGAACACTGCCGCCAGTGTGTTGAGGCGGAAGGTTGTTCCAGCTGCCACAGAATTTGATGACCGGCCGCTGGGAGTACCACTGTTGTCATTGCCCTTCCCTCAAAGATCTTTGCAGAAGCTGACATTGGAACTGTGTGTTCACTTGCAGAGACTCGAGTTTCCGCCGCCCTGCGAAATTTGTCTCGACTCCCCTTCCGCTGGCACGCACAGAGCATCAAGCCTCTGCCTTCGTACTGACGCTCAACACACGGCGAGGATCCATGAGACTGATCTCAAGGGGTCTGGTCACATCAGTCTCCGTCTTTTCTGTCCCTTGCTCTGCCTGCGGCTACTGTTCACTCCTCGATTCGGCAGCCGCCTGTCCAGCATGTCCGTTTAAACAAACCATCCTTTTCCATCGGTGTCCAGCACTTGATGGGTTGCCCTTATGGGTACCTGAGCAAGAGCCGACAAGAAGATTTCACACACCTGGGAGGCCGCCAGTCCATATGCACTCGAGTTGGCAGATCTGTAGCGGGACGTTCACAGGCCTCTCCCAGTGTTGTCAATAAGTAGCTACAGTATATATTTGTTCCGCATTGGGAAAGAACGATCCAGTACCGCCGGTATTTCGGTAACTTGCTAAGCCAGCCTACGAGGCCCTTGCAAGACCCCCTAGGCCGTATATAGCTAGAAAACCCTAGATCTTGGCATGGTCAGGTGTTGAACCTCAGCTGCATCAAAAAACCACGACTTCCGTTAACCAATCACCGCCGCGATGATACACCAGTACCATAGAACTCCAGAAATGACACCTGCCAAGAGCTTGGATACCACAGTTCGGCGGGCCCGGATATCCTCCAGACGGCTAGCCGCAGTACCGCCAGTATTGAAGATCCAGTATCGGTCCAATCCAGTATAAATAATTAACGATTCACGAACTACTTGTTGACAACACTGGCCTCTCCTAAGTATCTCAATGGCGGGATGGCTAAGGGGATTGCCGGTATCAGGACTGCATGGATTCAGCCAGGAGGGAGGACACTGGACTACTCCGGCTCCTAACGACAATGGCACCAGGAGGTGTCAGATGATTGAGGAATAACGCAGTCAGTACCGATATTCGTTCTCACTCCAGTGCAACAACCGCTTGTGAAGCTGGTCCGGTCTTCCGTCAACACCATTGACGCGTTTGTTGCATTATGGGTTCAATTCAGGCCCCCATTCACCGTGCATGGTGGAAAGAAGCGTTCGGTTCTTGACTAGTGGTGGCTGGATCATTGCAACGCTGGCCAGGTGATCACATTCGAATGGCACCGCAACGCTCGAGCGGCTTGGGATGACATCCTCGATCCGGTAAGCTACCCTCTCTTTAGGGTCGAACGCCTGCTAAGCAAGCGACACAGTCCCACCGCGGCCCTGTGGTGACATACATCAGGGACCGAGGTTCATCTCATTTTCGAAGTCATGGAGAGCGGCCGGCCACATGCAGTGCCATACGTGATCTTGCAGGACATAGGCATGTGGGACGACTGGAACCGCGCAAACCGGCCTGAGCCGGCGGCAACGTTTGGGTCAAGCTGGCTGAGGAGGGTTTCGTGGGCTACCGACAAGCTCATCGAAGACCGGGGAAAGCACTCCATCAAGGTGCCAGATCTTGTGCCCTGGATCCAGTCGCTGAAGGTAAAGATCAAGTCCCTCGACGATGCAGACGTTGCAGGTGTGGACTTCATCAACTACAGCAGAGACGCTCTGATGAGGAAGCTCGCCCGAACGGACGAGCCTGATTCAGCCGCCGATAAGGCCAAAATCACTAGGCCTACAGCTGAGGCGAAGCCCATGCTAGTTAACGTTAGCCAGGCAGGCAGATGTGTCGTTCTGAGCAACATGTTCGATCCCGCTGAGTAAATCGCCATCTGCTTCACAAAGTCTCTCTTCAAGTCTGAGCAACAAAAAGAACAAGAGAAGCATGATTCAGCCCAGCTCACGGCAGCTGAAATCGCCATGCTCTACCCACCCCAATCTCCGTTGGCGTCTATTTGCCACGGTAAGATTCGGATGAGGAGACCTTCCGCTTCTGCTCTACTGAACCTAGTGGCACCCTCGGATCTCAAAGAAGACATGAAGGATGTCCTGGTTGTGTAAAAACTCGACTTAAACAAGACCTTTCCCGGAAGGATTCACCGTCGGGATGGCAAACGCGATGCCTGCGCTGATGAAGGCAATCGACGAGATTACCAACAACAATGATCCCGATGATGGCAGTGCGTCTGAGCTCACCAAAGAGGAACGCTACCCCAAGTATCTCTGCGAACACAATCGAGACGTTGTCCGTCGGCAAAGTCCAAGGGAGGACGTAGACTGGTTGTACACGTGTATGGAACCTGGCTGTGGGTTTTCCATGTGCGAAGGTCCTCGGTGAGTATCCCAGCGTTCTTTCGTGCTGAGCGTCTGCTGATTACGATGGAGGCAGCGGCGTCCAGGGATTCCTGCGCCGATGGTCTTCTTTTCGAGCTGTTCTTTCCTTCCTGCTGGAACGGAAAGGACTTAGACACCCGCGACCAGAAGTCCCGTATGGCTTACTCCTCTCTCATCATTGATAGCGACTGCCCCACTGGCTTGGATGTCCGGGAGCGCGGCGGGTGGGCTTTTGAACCGATACTCCAGCCAGCAAGAGCTTGGAGTCCTTCAAAACTTCGATCCAGCATATTTACCACCGGTTAGCGAGCAGGTATCCGTTGTGAAAAGGCTTGTGTTCTGGTGGGATCGGGGGCCCTGCCGACACTACCTTCAAGGACACCAACGGATTGCTAATTTCGCCTTACGGTTCGGTGCGGTGTATGGCTGGTGATGGACGAGTTCTCTTCGTCCGCTCCTTTAAAGCGTGCGTGGGAGTTGGCGAGGCATTAGATGAAATCGGCCGCTTCTCGAATTGTACGATGTCTTCGTCCGCACTTTCGAAGCAATTCCCTTCTCCGATGAGCTCAAGCCTGGGCAACGACCACCCGACCCTCCCGCGCTCTCTCCACAATCTTCCCGACACTCCTTCTGCAACATGTGCTGCTGACTTTCTCAACAACTGTTCCCGGACGAAGACTCCAGCTTTGATCCAGATGTCCCAGTCAAGCATCCCTTTGCCGGCGATCTGATTCTCAGGCGCTGCACGAACTGAGCCGCCATTGCCAATCGTTGCAGGACGGAGGGAGTGCCAGCTCGTGGGCGATCTTGATAAGATCTACACAAGGCCAACGGCCTCTCACGTCGGTTTGCTCTGCTTCATCGCCGCCTGGCATGTTCTTCTGCCACGACCGTCGAAACGCAAGTATGCCGAACATGCAGAGCTACCAAAAGCACAGCTCAAGTATTATCCCACTCCGGTCCTCACATCCTCAACCGGCATGCTTCCGTCCTCGCCGCCAGCGCGTCCGGCGCTCGAGCAGACCATGTCCACGTTCTCTGGCGGAGTTCGCGACCTGACTGCCAGCTGAGTTACGGTACATATTGCCTAGGTGTCTCAATGGCCCGTCCCCGCGTCCTTGCGCGACACCGGCCGGCATGTCTAGGCGCAATATGGAGAGCGTGGGGAAGGTCTGCACGCAACTTCTGGCCAGTACCCGACCCTCCTAAGTCGAACTGGAGCCCGGAGGAATCTACTCAGTTCGCACTCTCCCAGAGAACCAACGCTCTATCGTCATCTCAGGCCCGACAAGCAGTATCTTGATGCGAACTGCGCCGATGGTCTTCGTCTTGAGCTCATGCCTTGAAGACTAGACGGCCCCTGAGGCTGCAGTCAGGAACCACGTGCACTCGGGATGTACTGCCGAAACGGTCTGCAGAGCGTGCGAGTATGGAGCAGCGATGCCGGGTGGAACACCGTCGACTTCCCGCAGTCCCGCCGGCCCTTCGAGTCTGCCAGCATTCCCTATACCGTCATCGAAGGTGTTTTGAAGCGAGCGCTAAAATCTACTTCCCTTACTCTTCCACTACTCTTTTGCAGCGCAGATGCACCTCAAGACCTTGTACCACCAGTGTCATAAAGTATACGCTAGCGGCATTGCCTTCGGCCGACTTATTAAGCCTTGCACAACTCGAAGGTCTCTTCGTCCATGTAGGCAGCCGTGCGAAGGCTTCCATTGCGACTTCAGAAGTTCTCTTAGATGGAGTAAAACCTAGGGCATCATTCGAGGAACCGACCGTCTCAAACCCGTACCTAACCCTGCACGTGCGAGTTCTCCACGGCTGGTTCAGAAAGGTGTATCAAGGAGACACCACCATTCGTCATCTTCTTGGCCTGGGACACGGGTCAAAGCCTCCGTCGATGAGCTCTCCCAAGCCGACAAGGTCTTGCTGAAGATGAAGGAGGTGAGTCCAACCCACCAACATCGGACGGCATCACCAGATGGCACCGTTATGATGCATGTGATTGCAGCGATCAAGCTGACACCCCCGCAGGCGGGCAAGTCATGGGCCGAGATCAACGACATGTGGGAGATGATCACCGGCAAGAAGCCCGCCAAGTCAACCCTCCCGAATCAGTCGTTGGAGCCCCGTCTGCATAGCCAGCTTCATACATGCAGATGCTGGTACGTCCGGACGAGCAGTCGGTGCACCGCTACGCCCGCCCCAAGGCCAACATCGAGGCTGTGAAGGAAGACGACAAGCCGAAGCTGTTCGAAGCCAAGAAGACGGTCGAGGAGCGCCTCGGGCTGAGGAGCGCTTTGAGAGGGAGAAATGGAACCAGATCACTGTATCTTCCCTGCTTTCGGGTGCCGCGCAAGTGGTCGAGAGGTTTAGGTGGTGGCCCTGGGACGTCTACGATACGCATACCGCAGAGTGTGTCAACCTCACAGAAAGTCCTGCTTGTTTCGACAGATCTAAGGATGTCGCCTGAACCACGAGATTTCGCTGCAGCAATGGCCTCGGCTGAGGCTGAAAAAGCCAACTATGCTGGAATGCACTTCGACAACGACCTCAACTTCGGAAGCATGAAAAATGACATGATTACCGGCACGGACGTCGTTCGCATGATGACCATACTCAAACCCACACGCGACCTGAAATCCCGCCTGCTGAGTGCAACAAAAGGCCTCGGCGATGTAGAGATGAAATAGCTGGACCTCTTCGCCGATTTCCTCGACAAATGTCTACATTTGAACCCGGAAAAGCGATGTACTCCGAACGAAGCGCTCAAGCATCCATTCATCAACCGTACAAAGGTCGCGACAACGGATCAGTCTTCATCCAGCTTCCCAGATCAGCTGGATGACGCGCAGCGCAGGAAGACTGTACTTGCTCGTCCCGGTACAGATACAGCGTTACTCGTCAAACAAAGCAACAAGCCTTTTTGCAGAACCTCACGGCAATGGAAAAGTGCTACGGCACGTACATCAAGAGCCATGAGGCTGCGGATCAACGCCTCGTAGCACTGCAGCAAAGGCCCAAGGTCGCGGCCGGGAGGCCGTGAGATCTCGACGGAGCATGCACCAGAGTAGGCTCTCCGTGGCCGCCGTAGAAGCTCTCACCATCAAGCCGTCTGTCTACCCCACGTCACCATCATCATCGTCCAGCCTCAGCAAACCGACGCGGCCCACTCACCGAAAGGCATCAACCGCTCGACGTTGAGATCGGCCTCAAGCACTTCGAACTGCTAAATTGTCTCTGGTGGCACAAGACAGCAGATCCACCATCGCCTAGGCGGAGTGCCGAACCAGCCTGGCTTGTCAGATAGAGCCGTCAGTCAGCGCTCAACTGAAGCCGGATTTGCCCTGGATTCCAAACGCTGCCATGACCTGTCTCCCCGACAAGCCGAAGAAGCTCAAAGAACTCAACATCATCATCCCGCATCCTGGCGACCTGATTGCAAGGCGGGCAAGATCTTGGGAGCTTGTCACAGAAGAATGGTGCCAAACCAAGGTCATCGACCAGATCCTGAAGGCGGCATTTGGGTGCATTAAAGCCCACGACAAGGTCTTGGAAAAAGCCTTCGTCCATCAGATCTATCCAGCCTCCTTCAAAGACTCGAATGGCGGCGGACTGGGCGACATCCCCGGCATCATCTCGAAGCTCGACTACATCAAAGCCCTAGGTGTCGACCTCGTATGGGCCTGTCCGATCTACAAGTTCCCACAAGTCGATATGGGCTATGACATCTACTCCGGGAAGAGCTTAACACACTTCGAGCATACCCTGCCGCGCTCGCTTGTGAAGCAACTTATAGAAATCGGGCTCAAGACGGGTAAGATCTTGGGAGCCAGTGCCAGCTCCCCCGTAATCTTAACAGCATGATCCTGTGCAGGACTTTGCGCCCTTCTCCTCTCAGCAAGATCAGATGTTGTCCCTCTTCAGTAGGTCTGAGGGCCTGACGCCGACGAAAGCTCGCACGGTCATCATACTTAATCCCCTATGAACCCGTTCTCACAGGAGCAGGTGCTCGTATGAGCACCGGGAGAGATGAACTTCCGGGTCCTAAGTCTCAACACGCGCTTCATCCCGTTGCCCTAGTATCAACCGGAAGATCTTTTCGTCGGCCCAAGCAGCTTGCCGATATTGACTACCTCCGGACAGTCTTCACCCCTCTGGAAGGTGGCGCGGGTTTCGACATGGGAGCGCTGCCCGAATCCCCCTTGGCAAGCCGAAGCCGCAGCTTCGATGGGTTCCCTACGCAGCAGTTCCTCTCCATCATCTGGTATGCTCGCCGGGCAGACGTCGACAAGCTCATTCCCTTGTGGGTCGTCAAGGTCATCGTCAGCAGTGTCATCGCCAGTTATACAGTAGCGGGTGACTGGGTCTGAGGCTTGCCCAGCCGAGGAATGAAGTCCGTGATGGATCTGGCGGTTAATCACACGTCAGATCAGCATAAGTGGTTCCAGGAGGCAAAGAAGTCCAAGGATAGCGAGTTTCGGAACTTCTACATCTGGAGAAAGCCCAAGTACGACGCCAGAGGCGAGGAGGTCGAAAGACAGCAAGCTCAGAGATCTGCCCAGTATGCGCAACTTCGCATAAAGCTTTACAGAGAACGCTCTGCATCGCGTCTTCCAGGCAGCCTTCCAGACAAGATGGACTCCTCACCGCACAAGGAAGCCGGTCAGTTCTCCGTCACGTCTCCAGCACGACCGAGCATGGCGCGGCAACCGTCGCTCCAATCCGCCTTCGAGCCGCTATCCTCCTCTCCACATTTGGTGGTGTGCGGAATTTTTCTGATACTCTCGCAACCACCGAGCGCTGGGCCGCCTTTTCGCATGCGGACGTCACCGATGGCGCGGCCGAGATGGAAGCCGACTCCCGTACCGGTCGGTAACCGTCCATTCAAAGCAAAATCTACTCTTCGCCTGTCTTCGCTCGGAATACTCCAGCTCTAGACGAGGTTCGACGAGTGGATTTTGCGAGAATAGTCGCTTCCAGTAACATCATTTCGCGGGCCGCGGTCGCTGCGCTCATTTTATCCAGCAGGTGTCGAGAAATGAGACGCATGCTACGTCACGGTCGGGGTTCCACGCATTGGTTCTCTCGATGACACCGGCGAGATCTCTGACCATGTGCACGCCATCCACAGAGGAAGCAACTTTGGCTTCACCACGGGCAACGACGACTTGATGGCCTCCGACTGCATTTCTTACTCTGTGGAGGAACATAAGCCGGCCCACTGGACCCGTCTCTGCACTTCATGTAGGCGGTGGCAGTTCTTAGGGCCGGCGACTCCGAGATTGAGAGTTTCACTCAGCTGAGGGGCCTATGTATACAGAAAGAACTGCGGCGCGGCCTTGCCGCCCGTAGCAATGAGTACCTCGTGGAAAAGATCACGAGCATGTGTCGCTAGGTGCTGTGCGTTTGCGTTGCGGATGCTTTTGTCCTTGCGTGTGCCGAGGCCAGGGGCGAAGAGGCCTCCACCGACGAACCCAACCGTGCTGATGAGCTGGTTTTGGGGGGGGGCGGCTCCCGCATTCACTTTCATCAACGCTGCCTCTGCTTCAACCCCTGCCGAGGTCAAGGACGAAGAGACTCCGGAAGATCGCCCTGCCGCCGTCCCTCCAAACAAACGGGCCAGCGTCTCCAAGAAGAAGGACAGCGAGGCCGACGAAGATAACGAGAGCCCGAAGAAGAGATGTGACAGCCGACACATCCACCACCGCCGCGGCCATGGCCAGGGCCTGAAGGTCCTATGATCTGCTCCGCAGCCATGCGCTGGGCTTTGAATCGGCGCGTCCGCTACATTATCCCAACGGATTTTTCTGCTTCGAGGTTCGACGCCGATGGCAAGCGCCAACCGCCGAACAGCTGGGCTGCAGCTTGGGGAGGTACGTTGACAATCAGACACCGCCCCTGTGGCCTAGGTATCTCTGAACAGAACGAATACGGCTGACACATGGACAGGAAGTGCATGGGAGCACGACGAACCCTCAGACGAGTATTACCTGCACATCTTCGCGCCAGAGCAGCCAGACCTGAACTGGAAGGAGCGACCTCCGATTCGAGAGACTGATATCTTATCCATCATCACTACGCTCGCTGTGGCTCGATGTCCGGTCCGGGTTCGGTCTTGATCTTGCTCTTGCTTGCTTCATATACTGCTTTGCACATGGAGATCGGCCTGGGTTCGGCGCATTCGCGTGGCTGTGGGATAACAGCCCTCAAAACAGCACCTGAATATGGAGAATATTCGGATGCGGATCAAGAGACCGCCATGTCGGCAGTATCTACAAGCCTCCATGACATAGTTTGAATCTTCCTTGTAGCAGAAAGCACATGAGGTGTCTCCGAGAGTGGCAGTGGAAGGGCAATTCTCCAAAATCATCCGCTTCTGGCTGAACAAAGGGGTGGACGGCTTCAGGTGAGCTCCAGATACCGGGCACCGCTTTGATAGGGTGTGTCTGACACCTCATTCCAGGATGGACGTGATCAACTTCATCAGCAAAGCTCCCGGTCTTCCGGACGCACCGCCTTTGCACCCCGGAAAGGAGTACCACAGCGGCGCGGAATACTTCGCCTGCAGTCCACGACTACATGAGTGCCCGAAGGAGAGACGGCATCCCCAGCATCAATTGTCGGTGGCAAGGTCACGAAAGGTACCACGCTTTCTTAGTTGTGATGATTCCGCAGCCGCGCTGACTGAGAAGAGCAGCCGACGACGAGCACCGCTCCGTTACATACGGGCAGCCTCGGATTCCATCAATCAAATTGAGGGCGGCCGTCCCTGCCCCGGAGTTCGCCTTGGGCGGGGACATCACAGCGATCATGTATGTACGTGTTGTAAGGGATGAGCAGGTACAGCAGGCCGTCCATATCAACAGTAGCATGCAGAGATAAGAGACCTTGCACAGCACTTGCGTGCGGAGCGGGATGAAGCCAAAGATGAAGGCTGCAGAAAGAGAACCGAGAGCTCAAAGCCAAGGCGGATGCGGGGGTGGAATAGGCTGTCGGGATGAGCGGGATGACCGGCCGGTCAATCCAGCAGCACTCTGTCTGCCTTCGTGAGGATGTTACGCGGATATTGAAGGAATATGATGCCTTCATGAGCAGCATATCAACGGATGCTACCCTATCCTGCTGCTTTGGCGGTACCGATCGCAAATCGACTCGGCCGGGGCCTTAGCACAACCACCCTAGGTGGGCGTCCTCGCGCGCCTCCTACGGCGGAGAGATGAGGATTTCTTGACAGCATTGCAGTCTCGAACCAGACCGCAGCATGGCTGAAGCGTGCCGTCAAGAACAAGATCAAGTTCAACCAGCTGCTCTCTGACGCGGACACCGCCACTGACGTTGGAGCGGCGAGGAAGGAGGTCAGCAAGGTCAGCGAGGTTGAGGAGACTGGCTTCAAGGCTGTGGACGCGGGTCGTTGGCGGCGTCGTTACCGGTCTCGCGGTAATTGGCGTCGCTCTTTTTACCCGGTTGAAAGTCTACGCCGGCAAGTTCATCTGACCGAGTCTTCAGCTGATGAGGGGCCTGAGGCTCCTTCCTTGCCATCGACGATGCACGGGGACCACGGTTGACTGTGACTTCCAGCCATATACGATCCATCCAGACGACTATCTCAGCGGAGCTTACCGTTTGGATACGATCAGTATCAACTTCGAATTCCTACTGGCTCTCGACAAGAGGATCCGCAATAGGAAGCTCATGGAAAGGGCGATCATGATCTACACGAGGGACATCCGGCCCGCCATCGATAGGCTCCCAGATGCGCCGCCCGCAAGGCAGAGGCTTTTCAAGTGTCCTGGATGTATGTGGAACGACACTACCCACCTCTACCAGTTTCATGACCTTTTCAAGCACATTCGCGACAAATACGCATGTTTTGCTGGCGCTTTCGACAGTTTTTGGTGGGCTGGAGGCAAGGACGCTCGGCCGCTGTGGTTCGCTGTGCCCTGGCCGCGCAACTTCCCTCTCTTAACAAAAGACCAGAAGGCGGACGGCAAGTATGATCCCGACGATGCGACTCCGTACAAACCTGCTGTACAGATCACCTGAGCCCACCAGCGACGCTGCTGTCCTCTCCATCACTCACTTCGAAGAATACATTGTCAGGCGACACGCCTGCACCCTCGGTAGATCTGCTCACGCCGATGCTGAGAAGCCATAAGGAGCCGAGGGGCAGGTGGAGTCGGCGGTCGGGCTCAGTGAGGGAGGAGCTCCGCTGCCGTATCGAAGAGTAGGAACGCGTTGAAGATTATCCTGGACCTGGATGAGAACAGCCTAAGAGTCGAGCATTGCATGACATGCCGTTCGACACTCAAGATGTTTCTTGACAAATCGGACGAGCTACCCAAAGACCAAATCCACATGTCTCTGTGGAAGAACTCCGCATCTTGCCAACGATTAGCAAGACGATGCATAGGAATAAGCTTGTCCAAGCTGCTCATATTGTTCCATACAGCGTAAGCGAGCACGGCCGCCGTGCACTTCAAGCTCCAATACAACATGCTCAGCATCGATAGCACCGAGGCATCGAACCGCATGGGCGTCGAGCTGAAACTCGTCCAGCGAGAGGTAGACGTCCTCCAACAGGCCGAAGAGCGTCGTCGAGGTTCGATCGTGGCATCCGCTCATAGGGGCTTCAAACAAGCCGTGAGCCAAGCCAATGCCGAGACGTTGAATGAGCTCAGCCGCCACTGCCAATCGCTGCAAAATGACAACGAGGAGCTCCGCGCGGTGCTCGAGCAGTTCCAGAAGGTGCCACCAAGGTTGCTGGCCTGCGGGTCAATCTACGCTGCTGTCCTCAGATCCGCCTTTACCAAAGAAGTCTCGGACTCGTCAGGGTGCGCGCTGTTGGACGACCTCCCTGTCAATGGCTCCTTACAATCGCGGAAAGTTGCCTACGTCTACGACTCCGATGCGGGAAGCTACGCGTACGTCGCGGGCCATCCGATGAAGCCACACCGCATACGGATGGCGCATAGCTTAGTCATGAACTATGGTCTCTGTACCAAGATGAAGATATGTGTCGTCAACAGCAGCGTATTCGTCATGTCCGTTATGCTTGGGAGCTGGAACCGTTGCTGAATAGCCAACGACGACAGCCGCTTCAACGGCAAGACCGTCGCGCCCGTCATGATCAACTTCCAGAAAGCGCAATTGTACGATGGGGTTGCCTATCTTTCGATCATTTCGCACACAGCTTCTTCCATGTCAATCTCTTCTTTCGCACCACGCTCTCACACGCAATGGTTGCTTCGACAATCGAACGTTCTTCAATCGCACACATTTGTTCAGCTTCATTCGCTCTCACTACCCGCTCCGCGTCCGCCTGATTTGAATTGCATCTGAACGATTTCCTGAGAGGTACGCGTCGCTGCAAATTCTGCTTTCGCGCTGGCCGTCATATAGCGCGAGCTGCAGAAGGATATCCTCGAGGAGCTCTCCACGCTGTGCTCTCCGTGCTGTTGAGCTCCCTCTACTCCGGCGAGAAGCTGAGGAACTGGCCCACCGTCTTCACGCTTGCGGCCGTTCTCCTCGTTGGAGGGTGGAGATGCAGTTCGACTGTGTGGTTGCGGAGATATGATTGATGAGCAGAAGGAGACCGTCTGCTCCGGGGAGAAACTGAAGAACTGGCCCACGATCTTCGCGCTCGCGACCCGAATGTTTTCTCGAGACCAGGTCGCTGGGTGAGTCATGCTTCATTTGATGCGTTCCAGGGTCGCGAGAAGTCCATCCGTTGTCATTTCAAGAGCACAGCGATACATATTCATGGTCGGCAACTTCTCGTCACGCTTCAAGTATCAGGCGTAGATCTGACCGTTCCTAACCAACATCACCTGGAGTGGTTGACTCCTTGGCTTGGTCGGACAGGCTGGTGGTCAAGATCCTGAGCGATGCTTCAGGGAGGAGGGTGCACAGTCAAGAGCTGCCGTACTTGAAGGTGCTCTGGGATCGCAAGCTCCAGGAGGATGATTCTGCGACAGAGAAGAAGACAGAGACAAGCCGGAACTGGGACGACGACGGCCAGCCGACCTGGACAGATTGATTGGTGCAGCTGCTTATACCGAAAATCGGATTCTTTGCGCTTTACATCTGAGCTCCAGCTACGCCACGCCGAAGATGGCATTTGAATTTCAGCAGCAAATTCAGCCATGTCGTCAGAACTGGCAGGCATGGAGCGACTACCAGTTCTACGACACTCAGCTCCCATACCCCGGCAGGAAGCCAACACATTCAATCACTCGCTCCACGTTCAACTTAGCCGCCACCTCTCGTCAGATCCAATCTGAAATCGGTGATAGATTCTACGAGAAGAACACTTTCGATTTCAACCACAACATGAAAGACCTTGTTCCCTTCATCGAGTGCCTCGAGGCGCGCGGCAAGGTGCAGTCCCTACAGAGGATCGTCTTCTCATTCCCAACGGCAGATCCTAGGGTGTCCTATGAACGGCACAGGAATTGGACGTCAAAGCAGGTGACTCAAGTGTATCTGGAGCAGCTCCTGAGGGATGCAACCGGCTCAGTGGGAAGATTCGAAATACCGTAGACCTCTCCGGTGGTAGACATCTCGTTACTTGGTCCTGCCGGTGTTCGCGCGTAGAACACATCGCCGGACGATAGGTACTTACGCACTCACCACCACGTATCGCTGACTCTGTTCCTATGGGCACACCCCATTCTCGGCTGGTCGCGGAAATATGGCCAAGCGAGCGAGCACCAAACTCCGGAGCTGGAGTATCCACCATACTACCCCGATGCTCTTGCGGCAGGTCTCAGACTCCGTCAAGATCTCGCTCGCCCACACCTCGACGTCGTCACCCGTCGCCCAGCGCGTCACGCTCACGCAGCCGACACAGATCACCATCACCAAGAAGAGACATGAACAACGATGGGACCTGGACCTCCCAGAGATTGGAGCTACACGCCTAGTGCGACAGGCTCCCATGATGAGGCTGCTGAATTGACTCCGCGCGCATGAGCTGATAAGTCTCCTCGCCACTATTAAATCTGGGCTTGCGGGAGCGTGAATTCGGAGGACTAGGCTTTCGAAGCGGCAGGCGGACCTGTCCTTGACGGGCATGCGCTGGTGAATCTTTTTCTGTATGTTGCGAATTGGCCGGTCGTGCTTGCGATGACTGACATCTTTTCCAGGAAGGTGGCTGCGGAAATGTATTTGAGCACTCGGACTTTGTGCCCAAGGAATTTCAGCATTTTTCCTTCCTTCCCTAAATCGTGACTCTTCCCTCGCTCGTGCAAACCGTGCCTTGACATACGGCAGTCGATCCGGACCGTAGCCTCTCGAGTCGACGAAAGCATTTGCTTCTACGGTAAGGCCGTCTGGCGGCGTACCTACGTTTCGAACTCGTCTTCTCGAAGCGTTGTCGGCTTCCGGTCCTGTCTTCGCGTGTCCTCCTACGTGTTTCCACACATATATATCTTCGATAACTTCCGTCTCTTACCAGATTGAGATCCGTGCCTTCTCCCATGCCATTGGCCACCCGTGACTGCCGCGCCGAGATCCATCTTTGCTTCCAGCGACCACCGTTCAGGCTGCCACAGATCCAGGTAACTTCCCATGCTCTTTCAGTCAGATGCCTCCCGCTGCATTGACCTTCCCGCAGTCCTGTTGTGTCCGCCTTCTCCATCATACCGCTTTTTCGAGAGTGGCGGCAAAATTGTGTCCGCAACGGCCGCAGTTGTTCAGGAGCCGTGGCTAACTCGTGGTGGGTGTGGCGAGTATCTTCGCTCCGGTGTGCTCGAACTATGGGGCGAGGAGTTGAGGGTGATTGGCTGATGGCGATTTCGGGAAGAGCAAGGGTGGCGGGATGTCTGTCTCCATGGCTGAAAGGTATGAGCTGGATACCCTCGCTGTCATAAAGAGCTGCCAGCAACAGCAGGTTAACGGCCCCATTCATTGCTCAGGACTGCATCCGCTGTGTTGGCTGCAGTGGTGGCCGGCCAGTTGTCCTCGAGATGTTCACGTCAAGCAAGTCCCACGACTCCTCGGCGGTCACTCGCGTCTCTTCAGCCATCTTGTCAGCTTCCCAACATTTTTCGCTGCCGTCCTTCTTTTTCGCAAGGGCAGATGCTGGCTAGCCCGTTTCTGAAACGTTTCTCGCCTTGCGATGACCCGCCCGGTCTCAAACTCCTTTCGGACAGTTTTTCTGCTCTGTAAGGGGGGCATCTGCTGCGCAAGCTTTCCAAAGGATTTCAATCGAGTGTGCCTCCATACCGCTCACTGGCCCCGGCTGGTGTCTTCTGATCCTCTGTCGAAATGTTCTTCAGCTGTCGCGAGTCGCGACGCCGTCATGCTTTGTGGGAGCGTCAAGGTGACCGCGTCGACAGAGCTCCACCGGCAGAGCGTTAATAGGTACGTGGATATCCGACTGAAGCGTCCTGGTGCTGAACGCGGCTGAGATGTGAAGTCGTACTGAGAGCTTGACTCGGGATCGGCCATCCCGCAGCAAGGAGAAGGGTGTCGGCCAAAGCATCCGGTATGTTGTTTCTTCTCGTATTGCTACTCGCATGACTGGTCTACTTGCGTATGTCGCGTTCCGTGTCCGGAGATCTTGTCGGACGCCGGGGACCTGCGGTATCGTTTAGTGAGGGAGGTCCCGACGGTCGGCTTCGGCGGCACGTCATGAGGATGTCAGGAAAGAATAGTTCAGCGCGTCTCTCGCCACCATCGGCTTGGAGGGTGAGGGTTTTGGGCCGGAGGACCTTTGTCGGCCCAGCTACTACTAAAATTTACGAGCTCACCGGTAGGCGGGCTATATCGACGACTAGGAATGAGAGTCACTCAAGGTAAGCAGGCGGAGGTCGGAAAGCTGTCGTGATGATGTGAAGAGCTTGCACTGAGATGAGTTGAGACCCGAGGCCGAGCTTTGATCGTGCTTAATGCTGACGACTGCTTCAGTAGACGAGTTCCTGCTTGTTGCGAACGGAGCGAGGAGCGAGGGCGCTTGGGAATGGCTAGTTGGCGTGAGGTTGTTCGGAAGTGACGGTTGTTTCTTGCGGCGGTGTGCTCCAAGGTTATAGGGAGCGGTGAGAGGCACCTCCAGCTCTTCGGACAACCGCTCGATTTTGCGGTGGCTTTTCCATGTGTTGTCTTGCCAAATGAGGGCTTCCGATCAGTGGGAAGGCACTCACAAAAGTGCTAGGTGGTTCAAACGGTTGGGGTGGGGTAGAGTTGGGAGGCAGGGAGGATGTCGGATATACGTAGATAGATGTCACATAGTCAATGCAAGGGATGTGCACTGGTAACCGGCCTCCGAGCCGCGCCAAAGCGAATGCATGATTACAAGTGGTGATCTGCTGAGCAAGAGTTTATCACATACCGCTGCTGAGCAGTTCTTGCGAGGCGGTTGGTTATCTACGAATTTGACCACAAACGCAACATACCACATTTACGGGCTCCTTGGAATATAACACCACCACCAAGAATACAACGTTATTCCCCAATTTGCCTGATAGGGTAGCTAAGACCACAGAAAGGTCTGACAAAGCTTAAATCTCCTATCCTTCTCATTGTCAAACCTCAAGTCCCACCATTCCGCAGCAAGTAATATCCCAAAAGCCAGTCCATCAAGTCCAACCGCCCAGTATCTCCTCCGATCCTCCACTCAGTATCATCTCAGTCCTTGCGCTCAAAGTCCTTCTGTTCAAGTCTGTCCTTCTAGAAGCCCTCTTGCTTTCAAGCTTTCATCTTTCCATCCACCAAGACCCGGGTCTCACGGACTATCCCTTGCTCAGCTCCGCCGTCTCTCTGCCATACTTCTATTTTCAGGACTCGTTCCACCCAAGTCATCTTCCAAGGTCGAGTACTCTCAGTCCTTGCTCTTGCTATGCTTCTTTGGAGCTTCAATTCTTTCTGGTGCTAGCAATAATCTTTCTCATCTCTGAGTCTTATTGCAAAGCTTCATGGTTATCCTTCTTTCTGACGGCTGAGCCAGGTTCTTTCCAAATCCTCTGAGTGTTGACCAGTGCGCTCAGTGTCCAGCAATGATGGGCGAAGGCGCGTTGACTCCAACCGTCAGAACCGCCAGACGGTGAGTGACCTACCATTCCTCAGTGGTCTTCGCCTCGCCGAACTTCTCCATCAGCTTCCCTGTCGAGAGGCGTAAGCTCTGTATTGTCATGGTAGATCTGCCTGCCATGGAGGTTTCAGCCTCACTTGAAACCTTGGTCTTGTGAGCCGTCTTCGGCTTAGCCTCCTCGGTCTCGTCTTCGGTCTTGCGCTTGCGTGGTGTGGTTGGGGTCTTGGGCATTTTCGGAGTCTTTGGCGTGACAGCTGGAGTGTCGGTCGTAGTGGCAGCAGAAGTCTCGCCGTCGCCTTCAGCAGCTCCGAGCTTGATGCCCCTCAGTTTGCGAATCATGTTGCTGTGCAGAGTGCGGGTAGAATGGACTGAAGCAGAACCAGTTGCGTTGGCGGCTTGCATTGTCGATTTTGATGACGCCGGAGCGTGCATCCTGTGGACTCGGCATGGCTCCACAGGCAACAGTCGTCCTCCAGGGTGCGCTTCTTCTCGGCTGCCCAGGCCGAGGGTCCAGAGCCACGCTCCCCTGTACGCCCAACAACAGCGTACAGAATCGAGCAGAACCTCGAACACCTCTCTGCGCACAAGACCGACAGAGGGAGCGGCAGTAGGTGGAGCACAGATTGGAGTAAAAACAACTGGAGGACCAACTGGCGGAACAGCCGTGACGGAAGCACCAACAGATGGAACACCCGTGGAGACAGCGCCAAAAGGAGTGTCAATAGACATGACACTGCCGTGCTGAGTTATTATAGAGCCAGCATCACTCAGGCAAACAGACGGAACGCTTTCCGAACGCCACGAGGCTGTGCTCGTCTGTGCGTCCGAGAACAACACACAGACCGAGGGAAGACTTTTGCTTCGACAAGGTAGCGAGGGCCGGTTCGTTCCATCGGGTCGAGATGAATGGAGAGCTTGAACAACACTCTCGAAGAGTGCCGAGCGAAGTTGTGGTTGACTCGCATGAAACTACGGAAGACAGTATGGCGGAGAGTGGCAGAACCATCTCTGCGGATGGTGTGGAGGTAGGGTACGAATCCCTGCCTGTCGGAGCGGACGAAGAACAGCAACCGCAGGCCATAGTATGCTGAGGACTGGGGAAGAGGGAGGACCAGTTCCCTTACTTGAGTCCATTAAGACTTGTGTCTTGTTCGACCGGAGCTCTACTGAGTCTTTCCGGTTCTCTTCTTTGCGAGATCTCTCCCGTTAAGTTATTTCAGAGGTATCCCTCTTTCATATCTCTTTCGAAGCCGATATCTGCTTTCGATATCTGACTCCCAGGTCTCGATCTCCAGCTGTGGGATGGCGGGCTGCCACCGTAGTCGTCGTTCCACTCGTAGACGGCTGTCCCTTTCTACTTCTCTGACGAAAGTCTGCCTCTCGTCTTTCCGCCACATTCGGCTATCGAATTTGTTTCTCGTAAGACCATCCTATTGGACGCGGTCTGGTTTTGTGGAGGTTGAACGGACCAGGACCTACCGGGAGCATGCCGTCCTTCTGGCCGATGTCGTCCATTACTTTCATTACCTTCTCCGCCTTTTCCCAGTACTACGTCTCGCCAGTGAGCTTCGACAGGTACTTCATCCGGGAGTGAACGGCCGCCGTCCGACTCCCCACCATGGATGGGCTCATGGATGGACTCATGGATGGACTCGTGAATGCTTCGGAAGTCTGCGCATCCACAAAGAATCGATGTCTTGTGGTGTTCGAACACCAGATGGCGGAGCAGGCTGCGGTACTGGAGGCGGTCCTCGTTCGCGAGAGCCGACAGTCGCGGCCGACTCAGTCGAGCTTCTTAGAGCCCTTCCGCAGTTCGGGTATTCGGTAGTTAAGAGGACGGCCATCAACCCGACAGCTCATTGAGATTCACCTGTCTGAGAACCACCTCCGCCTGGCCGGACACCAGCTCCTGCTTCGACATCGTCACGTTGATGTAGCGGTTCATCTTCACATTGCCGCCAAAGTGCGTGCTTGTTGTCAGTCCCTGGACGGGACCATTCGTTGTCGAAGAAGTCGGACGCGAGCCGATGTTACCTGAGGTGCCGGACGTTACGAGACGCGATCCAATTGACCCTGAGCTGCCCGAGGGGACGGGGCGAGAGGATTACCCATGGTTGGTCGTGGGTTGAACGAAGCCGTAGTCATCTGGGATGGAGCCTGGGATGAGGCATGATACAGGGGCTGCTGGCAGCTGATGGCCACGACGGCGTGCTGAAGAGTGTCCATCTCGACGGCGCGAAGCCGCAGTTGGACTGGAATAGGGTCTTGGCCATGCAGCCGCAGTCCCGCAATTACGTGCTCCCGGAAGAAAGAACAGCGGGTGTACGATGCTTGACGTATGGCGTTTTCGACCTGAGTCTTCGGCCATAACGTCTTGATACTGCCCGGTCTGGATCTAGGGTGAAGAACTGCAAGATTGGTTAATTGTTCGATGCCGTGGCGACGATAGGGCCAACTGCAGGGGAGGTAATGAGGACAGTCTGTTCTTCCTGAGGATTGGTAGCAACTACTTCTTCATCAGCCTCTTCACTTAGATCGTCCACGGCACAATCGCTACTGCTGGAGGCGTGTGACGGGACTTGAAAAATCCAGCGGACACCTCGTGATAGGCGCCGCAGTGCGGCCCTGGAGGATGTCGCTGTGTATGAGATTGGCGCCATCGGCCCGCGTGAGACATTCATGAGCTGCCCGGTTAGTGGCTCGCTGAGGAGCGGCCGACCAATACGGATCTGGGTAATGTCGCTGGAACGAAGCATAGGTGTCTAGACCGCAGTAGACACAGTGGAAACCATGAAGATGAGGCATTCTAGAACTCTTCTCTTCACTCGACTCTAGCACCGGAACCCATGACTCTGGTCCATGGGTTAAGGAACCGTGGCGCGTGGTATGTCTTCATACGACCTTAATCGGGTAGCAGTGGAGGACTGGCGATGATGATCAGGATCGTCATATGTCTTGGAGCCCACTTCGACCTCGCCATTGATGCTGCGACCACCGTGTTCCTCACTCTTCGCTTCCTCTCTTCATTGCCTCTGTGGACTCCAAGAATCCCCAGTTTGGTAACTTCGCTTGCTGAGTCGGGGTGGTCTTCAGTAAAGCATAGGCTGCGAGACCCTGCAAGGGATCCTTCCTTGGGCTTGCGACACTCAGCCACTTGAACTGGGTGGCGAGACTGGCGAGCGAGTCGTCCCGCTTGTGAGGCGACTGTTTCGCGCCAACGAGATTTCCGTCCATTGAAGCTCGACGGGCCTTGGTTGGGGTGGTCGGCGTAGCCTCTTGTTGCTGCGTGCCCACCGCCACTTTGTTGATCCTGAGTGGTGCAGGCAACAGTGAGGACGTGCCCAACGGCCGCCCGGTGCGGCCTCTGCTTGGCTTGTGAGGATATTCGCATCGACAAAATCTCCGCCGGTGGGGGCAATGTTAGCTCATGGAAGAACCATGGTAGGATGGTTGATCTCCGGCGAAATCCCGAAACGCCGCTTGAAGAGGTAGCCGTATTCATGTTGTTGTGCATGGTGCGGGTGGAATTGACTGAGGCAGAACCAGTCGCGGCAGCTACCTTCTCCCAGTCACACTGAAAACACAAGTCAGTATGCCATACTTCATTTCGCCTGTCCTTTGGGACAAGTGGCAAGGTTTTGCAGAACTTAGGTGACGGGCACGGTCGCGAAGCAGAACATCGCGAGGATGGGGCGCTTCTCAGGCTCGGTGAGCATGAGCTCAACTGGGCCCAGTTGTACTGCGGCATCTTGAATGGCTGGTCGAGCAAGAGGCGAACCTCCACTAAATTCGAAAGTCGGCCAAATCCGTCAACTGGTTCAGTACGCTCCTCCTGCTACCTCCCGGCAGCTACGTTTTGTGCTTTCTGAGTGCTTGCACTAGCTGAGGCTATGCCTCGCTGAAGTGGATGCCTAGTGGCGGCCACCGAACTTTGCATAGAGATATTGAATGGCGTCTCTATTTCGCCGTTCTGAAATGCCCTTGGTCTCGTCTCCCGTGGACTTTGTAGAGTATGAATGGTGCCGGAAGCAGATGTACAGTTCGGAATCGAGGAAAGAGTTGATCAACGCGAGGGCCTTGTCGGCGAAGCGTGCTATCTCGAACTTGGGTCCCTCATCCTCACAGCTGCTCCGCAATTGTGCGTTGTGGTGGTTGGTAAGCATCGGCAGCGAGGTCTGGCGGAGGGTTGCTGCGGAAAAGGTTCCGACAACGTATCGAAGAATGCTCAAAGCTGGGAGTATGGAGTGTAGTACGGGTTTGCTTGGACTTTCTGGGGGTGGAACTGACAAAGCGGATTATCAGCAGTGCTCTGTGCGCGGCAGGAGAAGCTTGACATACTATCTCCTTGGCCTGCTGGTGGGCAGGCATCTTCTCCGCCTCCTGTCCCGCCATTTTCTTACACTCCTTTGGAAGGGGCTCCAAGGCCTTGAGATAGAAGCGGTATAGAGCAAGTGGCAACACCGCAGCATGCCAGCATGTCATAGTCCAGTGATGCCGACACTTCATACACCAATATCAAAACGTAGGCGGGCGCTGGCCGCATATCCGGCGGCAGAGGAAGCTGTGCGAATCCAGCGAGAGAAGCGGCGTCACTGAAGAAGCTTGCAGCCTCGCTTGTGCGAGGGGTGTAGTGATTTGCGGAAGGAGCGGTGGCCAGAAGGGACGTTGGCACTCGGTCTGGAAACAGAACCCTGGCGAGCGGCTATATTGCTGGGAATGGGGGAGTACGTTCCGGATCTGGTGACATGAGTTTTCGTCAGCACACGAAAGAAGAGGCGGATACGGAGGTGATGTGCAAACTTACCTTGGTCATTAAGCGGGAAAGGATGGGGATGAAATAGGCTCCAGTCTTGCCCGGACCTACAGAGAATTAGTATTAACAGCTGCTGATGGTTGGAAGAGGACTCGTACTCACCAGTTTGAGCAAGCCGATCAGTAGCAAAGGCAATACCTCGCATGGTTGGCACGACGCTCACGAGTTGTACCGTCTTGGAGCCGTCTTTCGGCCCTTTGGAAGATGTGTTAGCAACAACGTAGACATCATCAGCCGGACGTAACCCACATCCATTGGCGTTCTCCGGAAGGCTGAATACACCGTTGTTTGGAGTATTCGCAATTGCTCCAGAGATCTGAGCTGCTGCGCTAATGCTCGAGCTTTTTGGCATTCGCCGGACTCTCTTGCGCGGTCGACAAGGGTCCTCTGCGGCAAAAGTTGGCTACTTTATTACGCAACACGAATAACCTCCTCCAACTTACAATTTTTGGGTTCTCGTATCCTCTCGGCTTGGAAGAAAGTGACGTGGCGATGGTTGCCCTGGGCGAAAGTGTGGTAGTCGGATTGCATTGCATCGTCAAGCTCGGAGGGTGTAAGAGTGAAGCACTCCTCGCGAGTGGGCGAGGAAACGACCTCGGGATCATTATTCGATTTTTCGGGGTACTATGGGGGTATGTTGACAAGTAGGCGAGGCAACAGAGTGGCGACTATTCCCCAGCGCTTCTCAGGTTCGGTGAGCATTAGCTTGAATTGCTCCCAGTCGTATTGAGGCATGTTGTCTGTTGGTGACTGCTTTGTCGGTATTCGAAGGTCGTCTGGGTTTGACCACCGATGGGGAGGAAGGTCAACCTGGACATTCGACGGCGAGCATTGCCTGAGAGCTGCTTCGAGCAACGTGTGGAAGTGGGCAATTTCTTCCTACGATACTGAGGTGGGGTCGAGTTTGCGGAGGCCTGCTCCGAAGGAGGCTTTTGCTATCGCGAGTTGGTGCGCCATGTCGGCTGGCACCTTGTGTCTTGGACACGAGCAATCGCATCGTACGATTGCGCTTTCTGGATATTTTTCGGGTCTTTGAGGTTCTCGGCGTGCATCGTGGCGACCTTCTCGTGCACGAGGACTTCGGCTTGGGAGTTGAACTTCCGGAGACAGAGGCGTCAGCAATTGTCAGTCTCTCTGTCTCTGTCTCCATCTCATTGACGTCTGGGACCGTTGACTGGCTGAACAAGGGCTCATCGTCTCCGTAAGGTTCAGCCTTCGTGGCGCGCGACCCAGTGCAACCGAAGAATCCAGCATCAAGTTCCTCCACAGCCATCCTTCTCCGAGATTCGCAGGACAAAGCCGTCATGACGCGGCAGATCTCTTCGCCTTCCCTCTCACGTACTTACGGTCGGCACCCGGATAGAGGTGGGGACCTATCAAGATGTCTAGGACCAGCATGTTCGATAAACCGACCCGGCCAAACGCGCGGTTTGATTGAACGGTTTGATTACATAATCAAACGCGGTTTGTTTGATTCAAACGGTTTGGCAATCTGATTGGTTTGGATTGCATGGTGATGCTTGGCATGGTGGAATGGTGGAAAGGTAGAAAGGTGGCCGAATCTACTATCTACATATCAATGTCTATATCGTCACCCATTTCCTCGCCTTCCTGGCCTTCTAGAGGCTTATTACTGAACACTTCATCCCCATAAGCTTCCAAATATGCCTCTATATAAACCTGATTGCGTAGTATCCAGCTCCTGAGACATTGTACTGCTTCCGCTGTCGATTCGATAACGCGGGGACGTGTACGGTTGATCGCTCGGCCGGCCGCGCTGAAAACTCGTTCGCACTCTGCAGGATTCGAGCTGTTAGCGATGACGTCACCTGGTGTTGACGCTCTACTTACCTGAGGACATAGCCGGCACAGCGAATAGATCGAGCGCCATGCGTGAGAGCCTAGGGTACTGCTCCTCCCTGGCAAGCCACCATTTGATTGGATTACCGCATGCTTCGCGCGGTTGAGACACATAGTGCTGGTATTCATCTATAATATCATCCTCGAGCTTCATAAACTCATCAAATTCGCCCTGCTGTTCTTCCTGAGTCTCTGACTGCATTGCTGGAGGCCGGTGAGGTGAAGGAAGAGCTCCGCGATACTCATTCCATAGGGTTTGTACATCCTCACGCGCCTTTTCTAGCCACTCAGGCCTGTCTCGCCAATGCTTGTGAAAGAAGGACCACTTGAATGATGGATGGAGAACTAATGCGGCTCGGTATGCGGGTGTTTCGTCGGTAAGGCGATAGTAACGTTCAAGGACTGCCCAGGAGAGGTTGACGCATGCCCGAAGGTGGCGAGCGGAAGGGTGATTTCGGTGTTGAAGCTCCTCCTTCTTCTTCTCAAGCTTATCGAGACAGAACTCGAACTGAGGAAGGACTTCCCAGAGTGCTCCTTTTACTCCTTCAACGGCATTGCCCTCAAGCACCATTGTAGCAACTTTCAGTGGCTTCAACAGCTCTCTTATCTCCTTTAGGTCCTCCCATTCGTTCGCCGTTAGATTGTCGGCTAGGATAGAGCGATCACCTTCCTCAGCGATAGCGTTGATGTATGCGCGAAGGGCCTGTTGAACGTTGACAGCTCGGTCGATCATATAGTACATAGGATTCCAACGTACGCCGCCGTCAAGCACGACTCGATAGAGAGTCTCAAAGTCGGGAGACTGACGCTGAAAGGCCTCAAATAGCTGCCGACGCTGAGGTGAGGCCCGAATATGCCGTACAACGTTATGAAGCTTACCAACAGGGCCTTTCTTCCTCCACTGAAGCATGCGAGCTTCCTCGTCGCGAGCATTGTCGATTTCTTTCGCCGCATCCTCGATTTGCTGGCCACTGACGTCAGTGAAGGCCTCGATGTTCCGTCCGATAAGCATGGCTTTCGCAACAAGGTTGATAATATGGCCAGCACAACGGAGTCGCCTTTGCTTATATTGGAAGCGAAAAGTCCTTGCAAGGAGCTGTACCGCGGTGTTGTTGTTCGTAGCGTTGTCAAGCACAAAGTACCCAATATTATCGCCAATATTGTACGTTCGAATAACGTCGGTAACAACTGAGGCGATATTCTCGCCAGTATGGGAGCCGTATAGCATCGGAAGGGCGAGTAGGAGTGATAGATATGTGCCGTTTTCGTCGATAAAATGGCCAACGATGCCACAGAGCGGTAGATCGTTTGAAGAAGTCCATGCGTCAAAGCTAAGGTTGATACGACTCTTTGCTCGCCGAAGTTTTGCTGCAATCAGCCTCTTGAGGCCTTTGTATAGGCGTATTAGCCAGCGGCGTACTGTGCCAGCACTATGAGGTATAATCTCGTCGAGATCGGTGTCTGAGCCTGCCACAGCTTGTAGAACGGCGATATATGCATCTGAGATGATTGTACGGAAGGACTGGTTGCATTTGATGCAGAATTCGATCGTTCGGGCAAGAAAGCGATTCCGATCAAGGCGGCGGCGCAGAGGTAAGGGAGCGTTAGGTAAGGACGACTCCGGACTGGAAGAATCGCCGGTCGATGATGGAGTAGTAGCTTCGCCATACTTGGTAATACGGTGAGTCTGAAGTAGATGAGTAGTTGAATGAGTTGTTGATCTCGCGCAATACTTAATAGCTACGCCTCTGTCGTGACAGTAACGGCATGCCCAAAACTTCCGTCTGCTAACCCTGTTCTGAATCATGAAGCCGTAGCGCCAGACATAGCTAGTACGCGGCTTTCTCAGGTTGCCAATAGGCTTCTTAACCAAGTCGTAGCCCCGGAACAGGTCTGGATTGAAGATATAGCCATCAGAATCGCGAACACGCGGCTGGTAGAGGTGTTGCGGGAGCTCTGAAGCTGTATGCATTGCGGTCAGATCATCGCGGATAGGGAGGTCGGAAATGGAAGCGTTTATAGAAGACATTATTACGAACTTATGGCTGTCGAGTTTCTAAACGAAGAATAAGTCTAACGGTTGAATCTATCGCATTCTAAAGGAGGATAAGGAAGGACTCCGTCTAGGAGTTGTGTTAAGTAGAAACTGCCAGCTATGTTCAGGAGATTGGGTTGTACGCCATGTACGCAAGCGAAAGATTCTAACAGGTGCTACCGCCCTCGCTCTAGCCAATCGGAGTTCTGAATCTTTTGCCGATCTACCCCGTTGGAGCCTCAACACCATGATCGACAGTGTAGAAGCTTCTACAACCAATTAGATTATGCCCGAAATAAACCCTATGCATCGACTGGCAATGCGCGTTTGTTTGCTTACAAATTTTCAAACCAATCTAATCGACACGACTTGGCAAACGGTTTATGTAAACGGCTCAAACCGGTTTGATTGTAGAACACACTGTCTAGGACAGTGGTCTTTTTGTCAGGAGCTCCTTCGAGGAGCCGTGTCGTTGGAATGGACCTGGTCGCTGTCGAATAGTGGTGGAGGGGTCACTCTATGGCCGGTCGGCAAGCTGAACGGTGCTTCATTCGTGCGCCACTTGGTCTAGCTGAAGACTGCCCAAGGATAGATGTGACCGAAGGGAGATCCATGTGCAGAGTTGCAGGGAGATCCACACAGGGGAAGAGACCCTGGAGGCCGAGGCGCCTGATGCTGCGTACCTGGGCGCCATGCTCGAGCGAGAGAATGTGGTTGATACCAATTATGGGTGCAGCCGTAACAAACTCTCGGTCGTGAAGTTGGACGGTGAGGCTCCAGTGCCTGCGGACGAGCGACCAGCACAGCCTTGGAACCGTCTCAGAGACTGGCGTCTTGGAGAGCGGCGACGGCCACCGTGGTTCTGGCTTGATGAGCCCCTTGACCTCGGTAGGTAAGGGCACGGAGAGTGCCAGCATCGAATGGGCTTTGGTGGCCAAAGATGCCAAGGTTGTTGTGGGAGTTTGACGCGGGGAGTTTAGTAGGCGGGCGGTTCTTGTTTGGAAATCCGTGCTCCTTTAAGATGCCCAGCGGAATCCCATCATCCTCGTCATCACTCGAGGGTCTACTTCGATCTGGTGTTACGCCAAGTCCAGCAAGAAGATCGTTCGCGCTCTAGAACCTTCCGTCCGAGGAAGGCCGGAACTGAGTCGATGAGAGATCTGCAGTTTTCCGCTTCGATGTGGTAGCTCCGTCAACGACGGGCATAGGTGTGGTCATCATCGGCATCTTCCTGCATGGCAGTCAGCTCAGACCTTATAACCGGTGGACACCAAGACATACCTGTTCTTGCAAAGCGGCTTTCCCGCCCGCTTTGGGCTAAGTTGTAGACGGGTCAAGATCCTCTAAATTTTGAAGCAAGATCCGGAGATTCGCTGGTTGTCGAACCGCTAGTGCAAGGTCGACAGTGCTCGCTTCTAGTGCGAAGCACGGTTTGTAAGGTTGTGTACGACAATTCGGTCTTGTGCGGCGTACTTCGCACTTTGTGATGTACTCTGCGTACTCCCAATCCTGCAGACGCAGACCTTGCTCGATGAGCTCCGCATGGTATGGAGTGATCGCTCGACGTGGATCGGGGTAGAAGTCGAAGATGGTGTTGTGCTGGTCATGCGATATCCGTTGCTGGTGTACTTGATGTTGATATCGCTGTACTTGACCGTGCAGTTAGGCGCCGGTTGAGGAGGTGCTGCGTGGGTAGTTGTCCCAGAGGCTTAGGATACCTCTTGGACACCAATGCCGTGCCGTTCGAGGATTGGATTGAAGATATGGCCGGAGATACCGTTGCAAGCCAGCGCTGGCTGAGAGAAAAGAGAGGGTTACTGGGCGCAGGATCATGTCTCCGAAGTCCTTGGCGGCTTGTCTAGCTACGTCGGGGTTGTATAAGCTTGGTTTGCCTACAGCCGGAGGTGGGATAGTGCCATCCTCCTCTGGACCTTCAGCGAGGACACTGCCAGCCTGAGATGCAGTGGATGAGGTTAGGCGAGGATATTGTGGACTCGCGAATTCGCCTGCGTCGTACGCCTGGTCGGGTCCAACATCAAGAGATTCGGCTGTCATGCTCACCTCGCGAGAAGTGATGCCATGAATGATCTTGCGTGAGTAGCTAACTTCCACATGGCTGGGAGTGAAGACCTTGCGCTGAATGACTGGACGGTATGCAAGCAGCACCTGCACAGGAGGCCCGGTCGATACGGCCAGAGTTTTCCTTGACCTGCCAATATGTCAGCCATGTCCAGAACAGTGTCGGCGTAAAGCGAGGAACTTACACGCTTCGAGACTTCGGGCGCTAGAAGGAAGGCAATGTGTATGTAGCGGTGTTTCGCCAGCCGACCTCACGTTCGAGGTCGAAAGTGCTCGCATCTAGTGATGCAAGCTTGAGTTGTTAAGATTTTCTTAACTTGAACCGGCGACTAGTGCCGGACGGTTGTTTAGATCTTTGGCGAGAGCTAGTGCTGGCGCCATTCTGCATCTTCTTGGTGAAGAGGCAGTAGAAATGTTTGTGTTTGTGTACTGCCGGCTGATTCGTTGCGGAAGATTGGCTTGGTGGTAGACGAGAAAGTAGGCGGAAATTTTGACCTTGCCGTTGACGTAGATGTTCCGGACGGTTGCTTCGATGGTGACCATGAACGGCTTCGTGGCATCTGCACAACTGGGAAGGTTGCCAGGCAGCAAGTACCATGAGAAGAACCTGCAATCAGTCAGCATCCTCTCAATCTGCATTCACAGCGGACAAGATCTACTTACGTCATGATCTCCTCGTCCGTGATGTTGGAGCGGAGTTAGACAAGGCGAGATGGCGCCGTCTGTTCTCTTGGTCAGCGCATGGAGTGCTGTGCAGAGTGCGGAATCTTACCTTTGCCTTCGGATTGTGCTTGATGTATTTGGTGCGAAGAACCTTGGCGCATTTAGACGGGGGGACGCCTGAGGTTGAGCTTCAGGTGTTGCGCTCCAGTCTGCCGGACGACGACTGGTGGCACTCCTACTGGGCGCGGCAGCGGCCGGTTTCCCTGGTCTTGCTGAGACCCACTGCTGATTCGAGCTTCCGGATGCGAAAGGTGTCGAGTTAAGGGTATAAGAGGACCTTGAGCAAGAGTGATGAGTGGCTGCCCACATGCCGAGCTAGTACTCTGGACATCTTGGGTCGAGGTGGGTGCCGACGCCGCGCCACCTGATCTCATGCAGGGAGATAACCAACATGGCCAGGGCATCGCTTCTGGGATGTGGTGAGATCAGAGTTGCCTTCAATCGATCATGGCGGAATATGGCAGGCCTTGCGGCTGTTGACCGCGTCGAGATGGGCCTGTTCTCGTCTGGACGATTGGTGAGCGTGCCAGCACTTAGTCGAGAGTTAGCTACTGCAAAGCAGCGCTTTTGCCGATAAAGCAGGTATTCCTGGATTCGTAGAGTGGGCTAAGATCTTTCGTGCGGTTACTTCTGTAACTGAGAAGCAAGTCAGAAACAAGTCAATGAATCGGGCTTCTTGTCTTACCGGCAATCCTCGAGCCTTTAGATGACCTCCGTATCATCATGTAGCGCTTGGCAAGCCGGCGGGCTTCATTGGGCGAAAGCTGACCCTTGAAGTGAATAAGGAAGATGCCGACACAGCGCCCACGGCATTAGGTCTGAGAGCAACTGCAATGCAGCGCTTGTTGCCGATGGAGCAGGTAGTCCTGGATCCTCAGAGTCGGCTAAGATCTTCGTCGAGCTTGGCTAGTTACTTCTGTAACTGTCGGCATCCTTGAGGCTGCGGAAGATCTTGTTGAATGAGTGCGCATGAAACCGGCGGACAACAGTTAGTTGCGGAAGCCACCTTGTCCCACTCGTACTGGAAGAGAGGATTATCAGCAGGAGCTCAACTTGAACATGAGGGCCCGTAGAAACCGAACTGGTTGGACCACGGATTGGAGCAGCTTATAAGCGGTGGCGAATATCTCGAATCGGTGGCGGAATCGAGAGAGAGATGTTGTAAGAGGTTGAGGGTGTGGTGGTGGGTTGGAGCTGTAAGGGTTGAGTTGGGAGAGAAGTATCAAGGCGTGATCTTGACTATGGGCAGCGCCTTTTTGGGTCTGCGGTAGTAGTCAGATCTTCTGCACTGCGGAGCATGGAGGGCTTGGGCAGTGATCTTACCTGCTCAGGAGGAGAGCTCCGGCAATTCCGGGCATGGTGGTGCGCAAGAAGTTCGTCCTGCATCAGTGGTCAGCTATATGAAGTTTTGTGATGCTTGTCGAAGCGCTTGAGGGATAGACCCTTCGTGACATTGAAGATCCTGCGGAGGCAATGATAATGGAGTTACTTTGCAACTCGAATACGATAGCTATGACTGGCTGGTGGTTTAGGCACTAAGGACTGATAGCCTGCCGTGGTGGTTAGCTATCGCTAAGGGCTGATGTGGATGTTGGAAGACAGGAAGGAATGGTGTTGCAAAGATCTTTGAAGAAACATCTGCCGATGGTCAAGATCTTGGACTCACCATTACATAGACCATCTCTGGCTAGTGTCCCATACACTAGAGGTCTTCGACCACCACCTCAACACCCCCACACCACCCTTCTGGAGGCGTATCCGAAGATACCCAAGGGTGGTGGTGGAGGAAAAAAGTTTGGAGTTGTGGAAGACGAAGGGGTTCTTAAACCCCTCGGGCAAGCTAAGCGATATGCACGCAGGCTGCAGACTCTGATTCACCGAGTGCAGTGTGACGTGCGCCCTCGCGGCCACAATAGCTCGGGGCACATGCGAACAGCTAGTCGTAGGCGCTGGCGGCTCAAAGTGAACTTTTGGGTCATGTTAATGGGATAATTGACCGGAATAACACGTTGTTCAGTCACAATCATTGAGGTTTTCCACCCCTTGCATGAAGCCGTGGCGAAACGGTATCCCTTACAGCGCCTCCACCCCAGCCTGAGTGTAAGGCTAGCAGCGGCTGAGGCTTTCAGTACGGCTTTCAAGGGCTTTCAAGAATTTTCTTAGCCTCCTACAAGACAGCGATGAGCGTACTCAGCTTGAAGTGCTATTAGATGACATCGATGTCTCACACACGTGCATTGCCATCGAAGACGCTCTGCCAAAGGAGCAGCGTTTGAATTTTCTCGAGAGCGCTAACTGAATTGTATCGGGGCCACCGATACTCTCCCTTCCCTCCGCTTCTCAGGGCTTCGCTGCAATCGACGGTCTCCCAAAACCTCCTGATTCTAGCTATCCCCCACGCTCATCTGATCCCTCGACCCTCCGGCAAGCGTATGAAGCGTTCTTCCCTCTAGGATCGTCAGCCAGCTTCTTTCACTCCGAGCCAGTATCTTACCTTACGTGTCGAATCCGAGAGGATGGCCCTCGCTGCCGGGAGTATGGTATGGTATTGAGGGGAGATCTAAATGCAAAGAGCTCAATCAGCATATGTCTTCAGCAAACATGAAACGGTGCGGTAGTCTGACCGTGAAGAAGTCAATGCCACCAGCTCCCTATGCTCCTTGGATATGCCGCCGTGTCTTCCGATAGAAGCTATGGTGGCCGGCTAGGGGCTGTGCGGATGGTCTCGTAAAGCTTGTCATAGATCTTGGGAGCTGGCAGCATCCATCTGCTGGCATTTCTGAGGCGCGACATGGGGAGAGATAGGACTGTAGGCTGATGATGGAGTTGATGCTGGAGAGCAAGCCGCCGTCAGATGCACGAGTGTGATATTGTTGAAGTACTGTCGCCAGGTTTGATTTCCGAGAAGATTATGGTTGAGGGAATTGGCAGTGACAGCCACACAAGGCGTATGGGGATGAGAAAGAATCGGATGAAATCGGCGCCTTGCTGCCTGCGCTCCGCTTCTGCGGCTATCACGCAATAGGTGCGCTCCTCTTGGCTCGGAAAGCGCAGAATGATGGTCTGAAGACTAGCTGGGGATCAGATGTTTAATCGTGAACCAGGGAGGTCATTGCCTTGTTGCTATCTAAAAGGTGACTGCAGCATTGGAACCTCACTACACCGACATCATAACATCTCCGAACTAGGTAGAATCTGTTCCCAGTTCCAAGCCTTTGCTAGATATGGCTCCAGCATAGCTTCTGATCCGGCAGCGAGAACCCGTCCGGTAAACGCCCTACCACTTAAACAACTCAAAATTCACCAGCGCGTCCAACACAATATGGGCGCAGTGTGCACCAGCAACATCTCCAGCTACCAAACCACACCGAGCGCAAACGAGTTCACCGCACGAGATTCGGCGGTCCCACCTCTACGACCTCCAGCCATCACTCCTGCCGGAGCGCTCAATAGGCACCAGCTGGAGCGACAGCCTGGGAGTGGTGGAGATGGGACCGTCGAACCTCGTGCGGTGGACATGTTCGCGACAAAGGTAGTTCTCCGCGCCTGTTATCATCCTTGTCAGCCGTATGCATCAGAGCTTGGACTGATCATCAAGAGCATACCTCGATGTTGTTCGCCACCGAGTTTCCGCGCGCCGGAAGCGAGGGAAATTGTTTCTTTGTCGAAGTTGTTCGTAAACATGATCACACACATCAAGGGCGTGTCGAGGTTGTTGGCGACAATGTTGATGCGGGCGCCTCGCGCGAGTAGGTTTTGACGACCGAGACATCGCCAATAGGTGTGGCCCAGTGCATCGCGTTGTAGGATTTTTCGTCGATCGCGCGGTCGATGTTGAGGTGCGCGGGAGGGATGGGGGGATTTGGAGGCGGTCGTCTGAGTTCATGAGCATGAAGTAGTTGAGCAGGTGGTTCGCCCAAAGCGGTGGTTCGCTCAAAGCGTTCCCGCCACCAGGGGCCGGAAAGTTGGTCAAACTTGGTCGTTTAGAAGAAATAAAAGTCGTAATGAGTTCAGTTGGGATTCTGAGCTTCGAATGACAATCGGACGCTGGCTTGGACAGATGAGACATGTGAGGCCCTTCTTTGTTCTTGTCTGTATGAACTATCGCAGCGGCAGCGGCTCAGCTGGGAGCTTCCTCGACACCTGCTTCGCTTCGTTGTTGTTTTTCTCCTTGTGGGGAACTGTCCGTTGTTGTGAAACCCATCGGCCTCTGAGAAGCTGTCCAACACTATGCCAGAAACTGTAATAGCTGAGCACAGAGGACACCGCGTCGTTGATTGAATCTTGAAGTGAGGATATGCCGCCGGGTGTTTCATTCATGGAACCGGAGGTTCATGCAGTCGTGACGCTTTTCGCTGATCAGGCTGGCATCCTGAGGCACAGTCGTGTGGCGGACTGAAGATGGCTATTGTTGGTCAGCATTCGAGATCGCGAACCACAGAGTACTGGAGGCAACATACAGTCTGTCCTTGCACTCCATATCTCCCAGATCCACTCGCCATTGTGCTTGTCCTTCCGGTCGTTGATCGAACACGCGGCATCGGTGAAGTGCTGTCGTGAGTAGCAAGTACGGAGAGTCCAACGCATGCCCGACGCATCAGTTGTAATTGCCAGAGGTTGTGCTGCTGCCATCAAAGAGCTCCAGTTCCTCTGCGTGCCAGTAAAACCTAGTCAGCACAAATGCTTTAGGTGAAGGATACAGCAGACGTGTTCCACCGCGAAAGAAGAGACTTTTGAAGAAGCGTGCGCTCAAGAGAGAAGATGTTCTTCGTCATAGCCGAGCAGGAACCAGCGGCGAAGATCAGGTTGCCCTTCACAACACAGCTGATTCTGCTCTAGCATCAACGATAGATTACGATACATTGGTTTTCATCATTGCACACGAAGCTGAGAAACGAAGCGTTGTCAAAGGCTCACCTACGATAGCCGCATCTGAGGCAGATAAGCTCACACCGGCTCTTCCTGGTTGAGTCCAGGCAATGAAATCGCTGATGTTTGGCGTTCCGCTTCTCAAGGGCTGCTGGTCGCTGGCTGAAGTTTCACAACGAGAACCTAGGTGGGCCGTCGGTTGGAGCAGCAGACATTGGATTGAGCTCAGCTGAGGTGTTCGTGATGTGAAGAATCGGAGCAGAGTAGATCACGGTGTCTGCTTCGCCTGGAGGAGATCCTTGAAGTGAACGGCGAACCGAATGAGGATAGTGTTTCGATTGTGGCGACGCGGGATGCAGCGCGGAGGACGTCTTGACGGCGAAGTCGTAAAGGCTGTTGCAATCCTGAGCTTGAAAGAAGCGTCTACGGAATTCGAAATTATCAGTCCACTATCAAGTCCTCGCAGGCGTCTTGGACGCAGGCACGATCAAGAACACCACAACTTACATAATATTGAGCTTGTGGCTCTTGAACGATTGACAACCGTCAAGCTGGCGAAGCCTGTACGAAGGAAGGAGCTATGAGCGGTCTGCAGAAATTTCGGCTGGCGAGCTTGCTCGTAGGAATTCCTAAAGCATGACGGACATGAAGCTGAAGCTGGACAGCTGCCAATCGCAGCTTTCGCCCCATCCGCGTGCTCGGACTGAGATCGGATTTTTCGGTCACAAGCACTTCGATAAGGTGAGAGATCCTCAGACGGTCACCTCACCACGCCAAGCGAATGTGTTGGGTCAGAGAATTATCAAACATTAGCAGTGGCTGTAGTTGTCCCGCTTGGGCGGAAATTTATGTTGAGTTTTGCACACGGGACATATCGCAGGCCCGAAGGCCTAAAGGAGGCACCTGCACCAAGTTGCTGGCCGTCATTTGCAAGCTACACTACTATCTGTCTAGGAGATATCAAGATCAAACTTCTCAATCTTGCAGCCTACAAAACGACGATACCCAGATCTCGATGCCAGAGTCTGCTTCTCCCAAGATCCTGATCTGTGGAAGGCGACATACGCAAGGCCTGTTCCGATGAGTATCAGTCTTGAAACGTTTCAAGTAAGACAGGCTTGCAAGTGCATTGCCAACAGAGCACCACAGTACATCTGGATTGAAGTCGGAGTCCAACGTGGTGGGGACCCACTGGGTATTGTTTTGCCGTCCGCTCCCGTGGAACAAGGGTTCGGAACGTGGGCAGCTCCAAAGGAATCAGAATTTGGCTCATGGAAGGCGACATATGGCAGGCGATCTGTGTCGGAGGGAGACTCAGCAAGATGCTCAGATCCAAAGTTCTAGCTTGAGCGGAGAGAGTAGCTGATAACATATCTCAGAGACACAGCTCATCATGTACGGGTCTGGCTCATAAGCGGCGCACGGACCCACGATATCCCTAGTCAGGCGGCGAGGCGTTGAAGAAGGTCACAATGTCCTCAAATCGCACGAAATTGATGAACGCGTAGCCGACCTTGCTGCTATTGTCGAAATCCATGCGGAAATACATGAAGTCGTAAAGACCGCGTACCTTTTCGTCAAGCAAGCCCTTGAACTCGTCCTGCAGGGGTCAGCAGTTGAAGTGAATTAAGTTCATGTGCTGCAGGGACGTACACGGCGCAGCTTGTTGGGAATGTTCCGTAGCATGACCAGGATACCATAAGTACGTGCAAGCAGTGTGATTCAGATTGGGAAGTTATGCTTACCTAAGGTCGATGCGGTTGTCGCGATTGTTGGAGTGTACCTTGGTGTCATGATAGTGGCGAGGCGCGGTGTGACGAACCAGTGGACGGGGGCCGCGTAGTGGTTTGGCCGCGATCCACAGACACTACGACTAGTTAGACATGGTGCCTATGCTTCTGATAAAGCCGTGCATAATATGGATGTGGATTTACTTACACCGTCATACACAACATCCTTGTGTGCACTGAAGAAGCGCTTTCCGTCTGCGAGGGAGTCGAAGTCGACAAGGATCCTGGTTAACAACGCCAGCGCCCAATATCTTCTTTACGTTGATTGACATAACCAGCCGACGGCGCCTACGATTGGAGCAAGAACCCGAGCATTTAAAGCGGAGACAGGAAGAGGAGGCGCCGCCGGCTGGAAGGGGATGACTGGGCACATCCCCAATTCCCAAGGGATATTGTCCTGCATTGAACAGTGAGCGAGCTGCGCAACATCGTGTAATGGAAAGAGCTCTCGACGGCCATGCACATCGCGGGTCTACAGCCTCGAGGGGTGATGCGTGGCGAGAGGGCTACAGAAGAAAACAATAAGGAATGGTTGCACTCACCTAGGAATTTGGTACACTACTCGAACATGCAACTGCGATTCTTGCTGCTGTGGAAAGTCGGTTTACAGGTTGATATTGAAGAGGAAAGTGTCATCTGGCGGTTGCTGGTCAGCATTTGGTGCTCATGCGATTCCAGTTGCAGCCGGGGCAAACTCACCTTACGTGTCGCTCTCCTCGTCTCAGCGGTGGGGGTCACAGTTGCAAGGGTCTGGAGCCTAAGAGGGGCACACTTGCCATTCTGCTATCTAGCTAGTGGTTACGTACCTGCTGGCTGCTTCACTACAAAAATATGATGCTGTTGTGGGTGGCTTCAGGCTCCCTGAGATGTGACCTCCAGACGCCTCTCACACGGCATTATCACGACAGGCAAAACCCGCTTCGTCGCTGCGCATCGATGCAAAGAAGGAAGATGTCCAGATACCGTTGGAAGGACTCAGCGGCTATCATGACTCTAGCCTGACAGCTAACATCAGCAGTGCCTTCCGAGCCGACGGTGCGCCGTTCTCGGGACGACCGTCTCTCCAGTTGCGTTGAACACGCCGCTTCAGACCTCCCTGTACACCCAGTTGTCCAGTATGTGTGTCCATCCAGCTCCTTCCCCTCGCCTGTTGCCGCCGCCGCGTCGTTGCTGTTCGTTGTGAACCGGATGAAGGTGGAGGAAGGACAGGAGGGAGGAGGAAGGCTCGGAGGAAGAAGAGGAGGCTCGAAGAAAGATAAAAAGGCTCGGTGGTCTGCGATGCTCGGAGGTCTGCGGAGCTCGACGGTTAATCTGTTCGGTCATTCAGAGGTGTCAGTCCCTGGTGCAGTCCCAGGAAGATCCATACCTGAAAAAGTTCACTTCTGCCCGTTGCCGGCAGCGATGCGGTGAGCGAACGTAGGGGCAGTTCCTCGCACCTTGGGATTTTTCGCAGTCGCCGTTATCAGTGTGGGAGCTGTGTTATTGGATGATTGTGCAGAGAGAAGATCTCCGTCAAAGTCACCAAATTTGCTCCGACAAACTACATGTGAGGAGCTGAGAATTGACTCTGCCGAGTGACTCAGAAAGCTTCTCCCTGGCGGTTGGCTGCGGTAGATACTACATTCTCGAGCTCTCGAGCTCGAGCCAGAATTGTTCCGACTTACTTCTGCGCGCAGGGAGCGGGGATCATCATTGTCAAAGAGCTTTCACCAAGAGGGCTGAGAACAAAGAAGGAAACACGTACTTTTCAATCGCCTCCTTGGAAGCTGGAAGCGCCATTCCGGTGGCAACCTCGTTAGTCAGCACATTTCGCTCAGTCAACGAAAGCTGAGGGTGGATAACTGATAGCGACTCAGACTGCTGCACATCCGCGAGCGGTTACAGATCCTACACTACGAGCTAAATTCCCATGGTGGTGCGGAGCATGGTAAACTCGTCATTGTCAAAAGGCAAGAACGAGAGCCGGAATGAGAGAGGGGATGATCCTTACGTTTTCATCCATCTTCTCGAGACCTGTGGTCGTTGGGATCTGTCGGAGTACCATTCGTCAGCGTCTCCCAGAGCAGTGAGTGCAACGCAACTTCGGTGGCCGGTAGTAAATCAGAAATTGCACCTCCGCGAGCAGGTGAAGAAAAGAACAGTCTACACAATTGGGTGATTGGGGTGCGGAGCGTGCGAAAATCATCATTGTGAAGAATGCCTCGAGGATGCTTGAGAGCTCACACACCTTCCTTGATTCTCTTGTGGCACGCTCACACATCTGCAGTCTTCACACCGGTCAGCGTCAGATCGGTCAGGTGTGTGACAGGGAATGAATGATGGATTATTCGGTGACTCAGACGCTGCAACCTCGCGCTTGGTTTTTGTGGCGCACCTGCACAGGACGGACAGCTCATGCAGAGGGTGCGAAGATCATCATTGCCGAGAAGGATTGATGGGGATGGTGCACATGCTGGAGGATACTCACCAAACTGCCCACTCTGGTCGCGGATGAGATGGCAACCTGAAGCTTAAGAGTTAGCGTCTGATCCCCAAAGCTGTGCTGAATGAGATCTTGTGAAGTCGGGGGACTCAGAAAACTGCACCCTGGCGCGCGGTCTCACGTTCCCTATGCGTTGAATTTGCCCCCGGCACCCACTCCTTTTGTGCTCAGGCTTGCGGGCATCATCATTGTCAATAGTTGTGGGTTCAGAGAAAGATCTTAGCGGTAGAAGGAAACACAAGCGTACCTTGCAGTCCACCAACTCCGGCCAATGGGATCAGAGAGTTGCACTCATTGAGCAGTCCAGCCCGCTTGAGAAGGAATGTCGAAGTCATGGAGCGCGGCGGCGATTTCGGGGATCGACTGCACGCAGGCGACGAAACTCACCGTCGTCGTGAAAGCCATGAGGAGATTGACGCCAAGCAAGAGCGCGAACCCAAAGAGCGGTCAGTTCGGAGTCCTCTTAGCTGTGATATCTGCTCAACCTGTTAGCGGTACCGCTTTGCAGAAGCAATGAAACGACGAACAGCGCCTGATTCAGACTCAGAAAGCCGCGATGCCGAGCGGTTGGCTGCCCGTCTCTGTAACGCTGGGACTTATCTCTGCGCTCGGCTTGGAAAATCATCCTTGTGTGGAAGTAAGGGAGGCTCTGCAAGTAGAATGACTATTCACGTACCATGCTTCAAGAGTATCGCGGAGGGTTATAGCGACCATCTATTCGCCGTATCAGCGATTGACTTCTCGCGAAGAAGGCGGGCTACAGTGAAGGTGGCTGCGCCAGATTCAGAATGCTGCAATGCCGAGCTGCTGGCTGCCCGGCTGTGGTATATCCTGGGACTTACTTTTGGGCTCGGGACGCGGAGGTCATAATTGTCGAGCACAAAACTGGGGTGAATCAAGAAAGGGATGGACACGTACCGTGGGGAAGAGACTATCTGCTCACTATGTCAGCAAAGGCCCGCTTGCGACCATCGACAAAGCCAAATAGTGCATGTCCGGACTCAGAACGCTGCATCCGCGCAGTTGGCGCCAATCATTTGCTGTGTCCACAGTGAATCTTTTCTGCGCGCGCCATGCGAATTTCATCATCGTCGTAGTATTGTACGAGAATACAATTGAAGCCCTGAACGAAGGGCACGTACCGTTACACATCTGCGTCCATAATGGACAGACGTGCGGAAGCCGTCAGCCGCACCGATGATCTGTCAGTGGAGGGTAGGAAAATAGCATCGCTGCTTGGCTCAGAAGCCGCACCCACGCGGTTGGCTGCCCATTCTCCCTACCTGATGCGGGACTTACTTCTGCGCGCAGGCTGCCGACTTCATCACTGGAGGAACATGGTACAGAAAGAGGGAACAGAGATCTGAGAAGAAGAGTGCGTACCGGGGATGCGGACACGCTGCAGACTGAACACCTCTGTGGAAGACGTTAGCTGCACTCATGACCTGTGAACAACAGGCATAGAGACGGGATACGTCTACAGCTCAGATCTTTCTCAAAGCTGCGAGGTACGAGTGAACACAGTTGAGAACTCAGTCCCCCGTGATGGCTGTGGGAATCATCATTACCATGATGGTGCGAAATGTTCAGCAGGAAAAATGGAAAAGGCTCACCTTGATGTACGTCTCTGAGCCGTGATGCATCTACTCGCCCAGTCAGCGGAACTGTATGCAGCAGATCTCGAAGCGGCAAAGAAAAATCATGAGCGATGGAGTCAGAGGCTGCAACCCACGCGGCTAGCTGGCTGTGGACTTACTGAGTTCAGGACTTACATCTACGCGCGAGCTGCTGGGCTCATCATTGAGTCGAACACTGTGTAAAACGAAGAAGCAAAAGCAACTAACCTGACGTGCGTTTACGCAGCGCGGGCACATGTGCATCTGTTCCTGATGTCAGCGGTGCTGAGCCTGACACGAGGAACATCAACGCAGACAGGGATGGACGAGCGGCTCAGAAGCTGCGATCCGGCGGCTGGCTGCCCCCTTAAGAAAATCTTCGTGGCGTAGGTCTTACTTCTGCGCGAGGATTGCGAGTTCATCATCGGGTTGACGATTGGGGAGAGTCAATGGAGAAGTACTTACTACGACCCTCGACTTTCCAGGCAGGATGCATATGCTGCTGATGTTAGCGATACTGTCGGTTGCAAAATGTAGGCCCGTTTGGAAGCGAGCATCACCACCCCCTTTCGCAGCTTCATAAGGCTTTTGCTCAACACTTAGTGCTTCTACCTTCATAAAATACACTTTAAGGCTTTCTAGAAAGTATGCGCAATACTTCTAGATACTTATTTAGGTGTATCTAACTATCACATGGTTGCAAAAGCCTTATGTACTAGAAAACCCGCTACCAACTTCTGCGGCTCGAGTGCTAAGCTGGTGCAGCGTTGGAAACGACGTTTATTAGCCTTCACGCCTCACTAAAGGCCTGCGCGATTAATATATTACGTTAGATATCTTAGGGCAATTGGCCCCGATCATTCCACAATGTTTGGCGATATTTAACGCTGAATTGGCTGCCTAGTTCTAGTTGTGGTGATTTCATGAAAGGGGGTGGAAACTTTTTCGTCGCAAACGGGCCTACATTTTGCAACCGACAGTATCGGCTGGAGCTTACCAAGCAGACACTGAGAAAGAAACGATTGGCGATTCAGACACTGCATTCCCACGGCTGGCTGCCACAAGAGAGCTTCTTGGACTTGTTCGTGCGCGCGAAGTGCGAGATCATCAGTAATGCGATTTCGCTAACGACGATCCAATGCAAAACCCATCTACCTTGATACCGGGTCTTCAGGTTAATTTTATTTACTCGTGTAGTCAGTGGCACCGTCAACATGCGAGACAAGACGAAAAGTTGCGGGAGAAAGAAACTCAGACGCTGCAGGTCTCGCGCGGTTGGCTGCCAGGCAATCTTCGGGTCCCCGGACTTAATTATGCGCGCGGGTCGCAATGTTCATCATGGCTTGAGGATGGTATGGGAGACTAGAAGAAAGTACTTACCAAGAGACAACTGCTCGAAGCTCGGAAGCCGGTGCACCTGCCCGTATTGTCAGATGGGTCCATTGTTTACGAGAGAGATGTTCGAGACAGTTAGAAGTGAGTTGACTCAGATGCTGCAGTTGCGCGCGCTAATATGCTAATCTTCGTCCCGTTTCTTTGAAGGCCGCCCCGGGTCTCTTTTGTGCGGACTACGAGAATCATCATCGTCGATGGTGTTGTTTGATGTGCAGATGGCCTAAAATGAAAGAAGATGAAACGTACCTTTCACACAATCAGAAGGTCGACCGAGGCATGTCTGGCGAGAACTTCCTGGAGATTGAAGTTCGTCAGTACAGACTGTCCTCGCCGTGCAGGGAATTGAACTTACCTCATTTGAGGTTAACTTACTCACCGCGATGACAGAATACGGAAGCTTTGTATATATCCGAGAATCAATGGCTCAGGTCATGTGTTGTAAACCGGCTACTTGATCTGCTTTCAAGCTACACTGCGACAAAACGGAATACATACGACTTTTCGAAGCTCAGTTTTGCTACTGTCGCAGTGCAGTACGGCCTGTCGAATACAGGCCCCGACCGCTGCCAGATGATCACATGACCGAGAAGTGAGCGCTTCGGATCCCTGCTCAGCCGGAAAGCTTGATCTCACCTCATCCTCCGCGCAGCAGCCGCTTCGCCCTGTATCCTCAACGTCCTGCCGGGTCATCGCGTGCGCTGTGCGGCAGTCTTCGAAGGGAGTGCGGAAGGCTTGCTTCGTTTGTGTGGCGGGCTGAGCATGGGAATTGGTGCGTTGGCTTGCGAAGAGTCTGCCGGACTGGGCATCGCGGAGACAGTGGGGAATCGTTTGCGGCATCGCGAGATGATCGCATAAGATGTCTGTGCAAACTCCACAGTGAGCACTGTCAAGCTAAGGAAGCTTCTATGCAGTGAAAGAAGTGAAAGTCACCGGCGTCAAGCAACGAGCCTGTGTTGGGTGGGAAATTTTTTAACTCACCTGCGTCTTCGCTTGGCCGACTGCAAGTTGGGAAGGTATATAGGTTGCAAGAGATCAGATGCGTGAAGAGGTTTCACAGCCGGGCACAGTTTTGGGTCGCCCAATGTTTACGGCGGTCATATCCGGGAGAGAGCAGCTGCAGAGCAGGCATAGGTCGCGACTTCGGAGTATGTGGAAGCGAAAACGACTGGCATTCTTGAGACAAAGAGCTGAAGCTACGGTCGCAAAAAAAGAGCCAAAGCCAAGCAGGCAATACAGAAGATTTGCTGCCGCGGCATCAGACCTGTACAATGATTATCTCATTCAATCGTCAATGCGCGAGAGGAAGCAGGATGGCAACACACCTCAACTTGGCTACCCTCAAAATTTCCGAAGGAACGAAGCCATCCACCATGAACAGAAAGACAGACACTGATGGTTTGCGACGTCCAGTACCAGCGAGCAGACAGCAGCTGATCAGCACCGGCGTGCGCGACACGAAGGAGTCCGCTCTCGATCTCCTGCATGTGTCAAACCAGTGTCATGAACAACACAGAAGAGAAAAGACAGAACGTCAATATTTGGCTCAGAGACTCTTTGACATAATCGGTCCCACCGGTTCTGCCCAGTTGCCCAATGACCAGAGGCCACGAGAACCGAGTCAAATCCAGGCGTTACCTCATTCAAGTGTAAAAATGGGGCGTAGCCCCTCATCATCGCCAAAGGGAAGAGAGAGGAGGAACGAAGTAAGAAAGGGATACTTGGCTGGAACAAGTCCAAGCTTGCTCCAAGCCGCTCTAAGCTGCAAGGTCGAAGTGTAAGGTCGTGACGCCGTTGTCTCCGGTCGCATCCGCCGTGAAGATGGTCAATGATCTGAGCGCATCGCCGCATAAGGTGTCAGCAATCTGAGTAGCATGCGCATGGCGGAGATGACTTACTTAAAGGTTCCAGGCGAGAAGCCAACATCCTGTCGATCTGATCTCGGGTTGTCCGTTGGTCTGATCTCTGTTTTGGTCTCAATGTCACGATCTTCCCGACGAGCGGGCAAGGTCGAAGGTCCCGGTTGCTCCGCAAGCGGAACGTTTGTCTCTATCTCTGTCTCAATAGCCCGTGCGGTTTTCGCCCTAGATGACAAGCAGCTGTAATCTCTCAATTTGGTTATGACCTCTCCGACAAGCGGATAAGGTTCGTCTCTGTCCCTGCCCCGTCAAGCGGAACGATTGATGTCGGCCCCTGGTGGCGTTTCGAAATCGGTCGCGGTGAATCTGTTGGTCTTGGTCTCTTTGTCACAACCTCTCCGACGAGCGGATAAGATTGAAGTCTCTGCACTCCTCCGACGAGCGGAAGTTGTCTCTGTGTGTATGTGTCCTGGATCTTCGGAATGAGCGTGCAGAAATTTAGCAAGCTGCTCTTCTGCTCGTGAACATCGTTCGAGTGTGCTTACAAGCATACTGCATAATATGGTTGAGTGTGTGGAGTGAGGAAGGTGACGACTGGTCTCGAAGGAGGCGGACCCAAGATCGCGAACTTACCTCACTGAGCTTTTGATGCGCTGCAAGATATGCTTTAAGATGCTGAATGGAGGAGGACGCATGATGCCACAAGATCGTTAAGACGCGCAAACAATGCAGAAGAAAGTTGTCGTTGTGGTGGTTGTTGTTCAGAAGAGGAGGTTGGGAGGGCGAGGTGAAGCTTCTGTAGCAGAGAAAATTGGCCGCCCGCCTGCGCCGCCTTGTGCGGGAACGCCAAGCACCACTCAGTGTCATTCACGTTGCCCGAGCATCGAAACCAGGCTGTACTCCATGGTCTTACAAGGTGCGATGCTGCCTGTGTCAAGGAAGAGCATTTGAATTACTCTCCATTGATGGATTGGAGTGTTCATTCGCACGCTGCTATTGATACATCAAAATACATGGTCTGTGATCAAGCTCCATGGACAAGGGAACGCAGAGCGAAAGCCACTTGCCACGCGCGCTGCGGCGTTGCAAACAGTTCAAAATCACGGACTGAGCTGATGATGTGACCCTTGCACCAAGTCCAGTTGATCGTCAAAGACAATCGAGGACATGGCACATATCTTCACTTTCAGATGGACAGCTCAAGCTGTCCTATCTAGTAGAGACGCCGAGCATTAAAGTGCATGTTGCAATCATAGGAGCTTGCATTTGAACTGCCAGATATACAGATCGAATTACGAACGATGAACATCAATTGTCATTTGATGAGTAAATCTGGAACAGGCAGCATTGAGGCAACAACTTGAGCACCAAGCAAGCACAAATCCATCAGAAGTGCGCCCCGTTCACTAAGATGGTCTGCGCTGTAAGCTTTGTGCATTCAATGAAGGCAGGTTTGGGGCCAGATGATCAAACGCAAGGCAGGAAGCGGCGGGGCTTCTGAAACCGACCACGGACGTCACCAGGACCCTGTCAGCTGCCTGACAATAAGCTCCCGTTCCAAGACACCTGCCATGTATCCCCTTTGGGCAACTGTCAATCATCGTAGAACGACGCCTGGGGTAGCGCGCCGGGGTGATCCCTGTCAGCTGGGGTCAGGGTGATCACTTGGGAGTGTCTAGGCGGTGTTGGGACTAGCTCCAGGAATTATTGGCTGCCTCATACCTTGTGTCAGAGCAGCTAGGTCGTATCTGGTCAAGACCCCGCCTGAAGGCAAAGGTCTGGCGTTCCTGCCCTGCTGATATGCCCTCTGGAGAGATTCAGGGCCGTTTGCAGGGTTCAATTGAGCAGAGGATCTTTCTGAAGCACCTCAAGCGTCTGTAGAGACTGCCCACCGCTGCAATGCTTCAAGCCGTTTAGAGGTTACCACGGATCTGCATCGTTCCGCAGTATCCTAGAGTTTGCTCGGATGTGACCGTGTAATTCAACAGCATCTCCAGTGACAATGGCATTGTTTGCACCCGTCAAGTGTGACATTCATTTACATTGAGGGTCAGACAGCACGACCTTGGGTTTGCAGTCGTGAGTTCCATCAACGTATCACAACTGAGCATACCGAAGCTGGGCTCGAAAAGCCTGGCCTCCTGGCCTCTGGACTTCTCACATCACTTGCACTTTCTGCCAAATAACTTAGCTCAAACATGAGAGTAACAAGAAAGGCATGATGACAAGTTTGCCAGGCAACGGCTTACACAGAGTTTTCCGAATCCAAGACTCGAGCTTAAAACAATCCTGCTTCGTCAACCAGTCGCAAAACTATCTCCCCGTCTCCGCGATTGCGTCTCACTACCGGGAATGGTCGAGTGCCACAGTAATTTACAATGAACCGAAGCTCAAAACGCAGAGAGGTGAGATGGCCTGGTTGATCGCAAGTCAGATTACCGCATACTGGTCGCCGTGAGTAAGAGGAGGTATGACTTACCCAGTATGGTGTCAGGCAAACTATATCCAAAGATCCAGGGAAGGCTGTGGGCTGCCGCGAGCAACGTTCTTCCCCTTTAAAAAAAAAACCTCTAAGTTCAGCCTCCTCTGTCCTCGCTGGTCCGGAAGTCTAATCAGCGCAAGCACGAAGACTCGTACCGCACCAAAGCCGCCCTCCTCAGAAGTTCCTCGCAACATCCCTCTTCTCCTTCCTCCTCAACCTCCTGAGCCTGACCCACCGCCCCTTCCTCGGCATAATAGCTCTCATAATCGCATTAAATGCGCTTCCTGGTTCGAGCCATCGAATTCGCCGTGGGATTCGTGGGGTGTATTCTGCGGCGCTGCTCGGGGATTCGACGGAGTGGTGGGGACGCGGGTGGCGAACGCTACGCTGAGCGCCATTAGTTTGGCTTTTCTTTTCTGATCGAATGAGATAAAGTACGGAACGGTGACGGGAGGAGGAGATGCGGTAGAGCTCTAAGCTTCCACTCGAGCGGTGAGGCGAGAGTGCTACCAGAATCCGATTGAGGCAGGACCGAATTTGCTGCTGGGCTTTTCGGAGCCGTTGCAGAGGTTTGAGGTTTGGCGCTCGACGAGAGAGGAATTACCTCCAAAATTAGATGGTCAAACTTGAGGGATGACGGTAGTGGGTCGAGGCGGCGTTTCTTGTTCGGCCGTACAAAGAGAGTGCGAAGCAATCATGCTGCTGAGTTTCTTAAAGGTATTAAGGCACGCATTTCCTACATGGCAGCATGGTGTTAGCGACGATCGCAACAACTTTAGTGAGTGACCTTACAAATTTATTGACGCGTCTGCCGTTGAACGTCTACATTGCTCACTCGGCAGCATCTGGATCGTCGTATTCGACAAAGCTGTAGTTGAATCCTTTAGACTGAGACTTCTCCAGATCAGCACTGGGAACAGCGTAAGGGCACAACGTGATCGCACTTACTCGGCAGCTGCTCCTCTCAACACGGTCCTCGTCCGCGCTTGTCACACATGGCGACCGTATCCGTCATTCACCGAAGGAGCACGACGAAGACAACAACCGCATGGAACGCCATGCTCCTCTGTGCGCCCTAAAACAGCGCGCAGACCGAGCATGACTTTGAGAGCTGGTCTCGATTCAAGCACCGGAACTCAACAAATGCCCGTCTCCATCATAATGTGACGCTTGTCTCCAGGATAGATCCAAGGCACGTTTATGAGCGCGCAACGCAGATCAAGCGCAAAGGGCGGTACTAGCCTGCGGATTTCAGATCTTGACATCCAGTGGACCGTCCTCGATCTCCTTCAATGTGACCGGTGTGGGCCAGCGCCATTCCCACATCAGATGGAAGAACTTGTTGACTATAGTGGCGCCTGCTGCCATAGGACAAAGTTGACAGATTCGCGCCACCATCACCGCCCAAGGGGCTTCTCCAGGGCAGTCCTATGATGTTAGCATGAACTGTGCGAACTGTTATATGACAGTCAGCAACCGATGGATCGCCGACAGAGGGAGCGCCAGCGGAAGAAGCGCCACAAGAGGGAGTGTCAACAGACATAGCACGGCCGTACTGAGTGATTGTAGAGTCAGCATCACTCATATCGATGCCTGAGCAAGTGCCAACTCGGAGGGCGTGGGGGTGAAGCGCTCCTCACTCCTCACCAGTGGGCGAGGTGACGGTATCCCTTGTAACTCGGCTGGCAGTCGGCATTAGCTTGAGCTGATTCCAAGGTTGGACCAACTTACGCAGCAAGACAAGGAGGCAAGTTCTCTTGTTAGCATAGATTGCACGACCTACGACATAAGAGTCAGTGATAGGATTTGGTCGTTGGTGGCGAAGATCTTGACTTACGCTGCTCGAAGTCCAGCCGTGAGCATCAGATCATCGACAAAGCGATTTTTGACTGGGACATCTGGATCAAAGCTGGGGTCTTCAGCCATTGTCTTCTTGATAGCCATCAGGACCTGGGTCTGCAACGTCTAGCGAGCGTCTTTCGCTGCATTGTGCGCGCCTGCTGCCAGAGTTAAACCGCCTCGAGATCTCGTGCAACGGCCTTGACCTGCACTATAGAGTGAGCATCTGCTCAGTTGCTTGGATGCCTTTGGCGTGGTTCATACTGGTTCATACAACCGTTACGTAGATTGAGGATGGTGAGGTGTTCCTGTGGATCCCCCTAGGATGAGGTTCTAAAGGACGACGAGAGCGTGGTGGTCCGAGAAGAGAGCCCGCTAAAGTCACGTGCCCGTTCTGTCTCAGCACAATGAATCAAGGCTTATTGTCGTCCCGTAGATTCAATATAACCTCCTGAAGCTCGAGGTTACAACGGTCGTTTATCCATGATTCGATAAAATACACCCAGTCGGGCTCGAATCAATAGAAAAAGTGGAGATAAGAGCAATCAGCATAATCCGCCTAGTGTCTCGGAACCTTCAAGCTATCAACCTTGGAAAGGCCTATTCCCACGCAGCCACCTCAGTGTTTCTCCTCAAAGGAAGCCAAGAACGCCGATCTTTCCAAGCGGAGAAGCAAACGCCGTAACCCACGACCAAATTCCCTCGATTCCGGCACAAAGAGTGAGATCTATACGCGCCCTGATCTCCTAAGCTCCTAGATCACACCAGTCTTCCCGCCATCTCCGTCTCCAGCGTTCTGCATTGGCAGAGGCACCCCTCCCTCCTCATCTTCATCCTCATCATCAGCCTCAGTCTCTTCGGCCTCGGTTTCGTCTCCATCAGTCCCTCCATCAGTCCCTCCATCCTCGGTCGACGCCGACTGCATCGCTGTCCGATCCTCAGCGATAAACGACCCCCCAACAATCTGCGGGATCCCCTCACATCTTGAATCCCCTGTGAGGCATGCGGCGCGATGAATGACCCTCCCGCAATCTGAGGAGTACCACGAACGTCTGTGATACCTGGATTCGCCTCCATCTTGGGGGCGTGAGAGGAGCGTCGCTTAGGTAGCTTAGGAACTGTGAGGAAGTTGCCGAAGGTTGGTGTTCGGGCAGCTGAGGCGGCGAGGTTAGAGTTGCCGAGCTCCTGATGAGATGGCTTAGGAGGAGATACAGCTCCTTGAAATGAATCAGCTGTCTTAGAGATGCGCTTGCGGTGAGCGCCGACTGGGACAGCTTTCTTGCGAGGCTCTGGCGCGTTGTCGGTTCCGATGATGATCAAGTCGTCTGGCTGCTCTGCTTGATATCGCGGGGCTGGGCGAGGTGGTGATGTTCGCTCTGCATCGGTGTGATGAGCACGAGAATGAGCGGTCATGCTCACGTTGCCGGCGGGAGGCGTTGATTGATTGTTCATGATGGGAGATCTTTTTGTGTTTGAGGATGGTAGATCTTGTTGAGGAGTTGAAGAAGGAAATCCTTTGGGTTTGAGTTGAGAAGCAAGATGTGATAGAGGGTTTTAGATGGATGGGGTTGTGAAGAGATCTTGTACGTGAAGGTAGTAGTGAAAGTCACGAGATAGTAGTCGGATAATGCAGGTGAAAAATCGCTTAACTCATTCACTATAGCATGAGGAACTTGAATGACGATTATTTAGCCGAAGGTTCTTCTATCTCACAATATAGAGTCGCCGGTGTCACGTCTACGGCTCAAAAAGAAGTATGTAATATCTGTCAAAGAGGTGGAGGTCGACACTGATCGCCGCAAGAGCGCTTCACAAACTCAACGACCATGTTTGGTAAGAACAATTCAAGAAGCAACAACAATTTGCTATCATGAAGCGGAGTACAAACAACCAGCACGTGGATTTCAAAGCCGCCTTCAGATCTGCCACAACCGCGCACCTGATAATCGCCTATCAACCCGCTCTGGCGAACTTCACGATTCCCGGTTTCTGTCCTGATATCCGCGTCGGCCACAATTTCGCCTTCAAGATCTATGTCGTCGGTAGTAGTGGACGTTGAGGATACTCCTTCGCGACATGAGTACACGCGTACTTAGCGGTTCCCTGGGCCATGCTGACCAGCGTCTTGAGATCTTCCCCGTGCAGGAGCCCTTGAATCCGTCAAGCTGGGCATCAGCGGACGGATAGACGATCAGACGTCCTGAGTCGTCTCGCTTTACACATGCGGCTCGGTCGAAGACGACTTGCCTGAGTTGAGCCTTATTAGAAACTGTCAGGCTCACCTCACGGTCACGGAGCGCGCCCGGGGTGGTATTGGCATGGGCTTACCCCCGAGTGTCTTGCGAAAAAGCGATGGCGCCAACGGCACTGTTCCTTGTTACCCATGAAGATGCGCACTTGGCGCGCTGTCTCAGCCATGTCTTGGACTTCCACGAAGATAATGCCGGTGGCGCGTTGGTTCTGCATGTCCAGAAGGAAGTAGATGCTGTAATACGCAGACGGTTGAGGATACTGAGCCAGAACGACATCTTTGGTGAGAAAGGAGATGACTTCATTCCTAGTGCAGCCGTACGGTGCCTGTGGAATACCAGACCAGGTTTGCCTCGAGCCTGGCCAGGCCTTTCTTCCGGACTCCTCAGGACACCGTCTGTCCCACCCAAGGAGAAGCGGAATCTCCAGTAGAGCAAAAGGGCAAAAGTCCCCTTGATTTTGATTTTCATTGTGAATACAATCCATGAAAGAGTGTCTTGAACGGATGATTCATCTCCCAGTTGAGTTATGGCGTGCACGTGCAAACCGGCGCTCCACTTCCACTATGCAAGTATCTCCGGGGAGCGATGCGGTCCTCGCGGGCAAAGGGTTCGTTGCGGCGGGGTCTGAGTGCGGGGCTGGACAATCAGGCGCTCTCATGCCGGAGGTGTGAAAAGCTGTGAAGGGCAAGAGTCAGTACCGTGCACAGCTTTCGCAATCTTGACTGCGGACGTCTGAATGACTTACCTGGATCAATGTTCCGCATGTCGATGGCGTCCTCGTATTCGAGGAATCCGAAGCCATTCATGAATCCGATTTCGGTGTTTTCGCCAGTGCCATGCAACCAGAGAGCTTGAATCGAAGCATACTTAAGCGAGAGGTAGAGACGCAGAAAGACAGAATTAAAGCGCTGGCCGTGGAGGACGAGGTCCAGTTCTGAGTTCCTGGACAATTGCGGCAGCGATACGATCGATAAGGCGGTTGAACCAAGTGGTGAGTATCGTGCCGTTATTATTTGGTGGAGTGACTTGTCTGCTTAATTGCCATGACGATAGAGACCTTGACGGTTTAATGCGCCTGAGTTTGGCGAGTTGTTTTTTGACTGGTGCAACTGTTCAACATGTGTAATGAGCGAAACGAAGTGTGGATGGGGCGTGAAGGGCACAGCCAAGGCTGCCCGAAGCGATGCACAGATCTAGCCATCCTAAGACTATCTGGGTTTCCTAGTTCGAGGCCTTGGAGAGCTAAGCTATCGCTGGTGGAGGATGCGGTAATCTGGGATCGAATAGTAATCTGTGAGTGGGGTGCGCAGCTGGAATAAGGTTTTTAGAGAAGCTGGGGAGATGATTCTCCATCGTGGCACTGCCACTCTTTAAACCCTTTAGTGGAGATAGTAGAAAGCCACTGTATCAGCATTTCTGTGGCGTCGAGTGCCTTGGATATTGACAACAGAATGAAAGCGCGAACCTTTGTGTGAAGGTGAAGCGGTTGGTTCGCAATCGGTTTCGTTCCGTCTTGGTAGCGGTTAAAGGTGGAAAGGGCGATGGCTGTGGGCGTTCGAAGCTTTTCCGGCACGTCCAGGAGCATGCCTGTGAAGCCGCCCCTACAGATCTGCGAGCGAAGTTTGAAGCAGCTCATATTCAGCTAGAGTGTCGGATTCAGCGCTGCCACACCAGTCAGCTGCACCATTGACGCAACCTGAAGAGCGAAAGCAGAAGGAAAGAGTGTTACTCACACCATCTTACAGATTTCGCTTCAGAGAGACGTGGTGTGATGCGCTGCACGATGAGATCCTTCACAGCATTGCTAGCTAGCTCCAGCGCCTCGGTCGTCAGGTACACGAGCACCGTCTTGTACTCCACAGTGAACAGCAAATAGCTGTAATGGTCTTGCGTGTACGAATGCCATCCAGGTTAACTTTCGAGACGGCCATCCTTAAGATCGATCAAAAAGAGGTGATATAAGCGCGTTCGGGTTGGTGGATGCCTTCATGCTGATGCGCGACCGGTTGCGCGTTATGGTTCGCAGATCGCACTTTACGCGCCTGCAGAGGACTGTAATGCGAAGCGTGTAAGTGGAAGTCAATGCGAAAGAGAAAGCAAAGGAATGGAGAAAGCGCGCAGGGTGCACGTGGAGGTACTTACCAATGAGTGAGAGTACTGCTTCTTGGCCTGTGTTCAGGAAATGAACTGGAGCTGTGTCCGATTTAAGATCTCCGGAAGGAGCTTGTGAAGTGCTGCGAAGTTGGGCCGAGAGACGAAAGCGTATTATGGGCTTCTCATCCCTCGCGGTAAAATTTCCAGCAATGCCTAAGACGGTCGAGGAGATCTTTCGCAAACGCGGCCCACTTCACAAGAAGTGAAGCGCTACGCGCCGTCTATATCTCTTGAGATGATTTTGACGTCTTTGCAATGACTGTCAACGGGCCTGATCTAGCTGGCCTTGACAGCACCGCGATGGTACTTACACGACATAAATCTGGCTCTGATTCTTGCCCGCCACATGAAGCGCCAACGCGTTCGAGGTGTGGTGGTCCGATATGGCTGTCGACAAGCTTGTAAAGTGGTAAAATCTTACCCGCTGCTGGCAGACATCTCATCCTGTCAGATCTATGAACGTCAGCAATTGAGACGATCAAGACATAAAACTCTTGGTATGCCTACGATAGATCTTAGGTCCACGACAAATAATCAGCACCATCTATGTACAAGGAAGTCGGCCATCATCGCGAGCCATTAGACAGGAAGCGGTCCGCGAGGCACCATACCCCTTGGCGACTTGAGTGCGCGTGTACTTCGCGGTTTCTGAGGCCTTGCACGCCTGCGTCTTGAGATCTTCCCCCTGGTGGATGGAAAGAGCAAGACTGAGGTTGCCTTTTAAGTTGCTTTTTTCGAAAGTCTTGGCATGGAAGCAAGCTTCGCTTCAGGTCTGTCGTTCCCATACGTCGTTTGAGCGCGGATGAGGAGTGTTATGAGGTGATTGGGAAGCGGCTTGCGAAAGAATTCGATTTCTGGCTTAGTAAGTCAGTAAGAAATGCTCAAACCACTGCTTCAAGTCTACAAAGGTGAGACGTCTGAACGGGAACCTCAATCGGCAGACGAACCTCTTAATACAGAGTCTCGTGATACATGTGTTGGAATGTTTTTGGAAGCAAACATTTCGAGATGTCTCAGCGGCCTATCAGAACGTCCTCGCTGAAATCTCGAGTTTCAATAATTTTAAGCCTGCGTGGAAAGTGATGAAGACACACTCGAGGAGACATGGCTTTCCTGCAACGTCAGATGAGGGCACGAGGCGTACTAGAATCAGCCAGGAAATGACCGCGAGGCTGAAAACCCCTGTAGGCGCGATGTAATTTCAATCTCCCCGAGCACGCAAGCTCCCAAAAATCCTGATTGGCATCTGCCCTGGGCTCTGCGGTGCTTCGATACTCACAGACAGAGATCTAAAATTATCTGTGAGGCCTTGCTGTCGCCGAAGTAATGTGGACAGGTTCAACGTGGTTCAGACTCGCTCCCACTCGCTCTTCTCTTGCAGAGGCGTTGGAATGGGAGAGAAGGTGAATGATGTGAATGACGACTGACCCACTATGAACGACGGAGTGCTTAGTTTCTTGGTGAAGCGAGTTGACAGATAGCTATCGCAAATCTCGTTGTCCGTGGGTTGATGGTGAGGGTCTGAGCAGCCTTGCAGCTTCTATTCACTGTCTGAAGGGTCAATATCGGCTGATACGTCTGCATAAAGTGTTCGTTGACATACTGTACAATCAATTCTTTGTTTTCGTCTTTGTCCAGCTCCGCACTTTCGACACGGCGTCGCAAGTAGCCAGGAAGCAGACGACAGCGACGGTCCTGGCGATAACCTTCAGGCGGAGCCCCGTAGCCATCACGGCAGGCTCTTCGACGGGGAATGAGGTTGGGATCCGTTGCGAGGACGCTCGACTCATATCTATGGAGTGTTAAGCATTGCATATCCCTCTTGGTCGCAGGACGGAGGAATCTACATCAGTGATGCAGCGTACGGCTTGGTCTTGATCACCTGACACTCCCAGTAAGAACAAGAAGCTGAATTTGTTCCTGATTCACGGAACGCTGGAGAATGGGGACCGAGGAATTGAATGGGATGTGGCAGTTTGCTGGCTATGGTTCACTTTGGCTCCGGTCGCTGGAGAAGGGTTGCTGGGCGCCAGACCTCTAGTCATTGTATATTAGCGAACGCTACAAATGCTGGTCTCTAGATGATTTTGCTTGAGAAGCTCGAAATGAGCGGAAAGAGATTTTCTCAGAGCATCATATAATATGCGATCGACTTACAGCTCTCTCGCCCCGACACAGAAATCTAGCGGGAAGTAGACGCCTCTAGAACAGGAATCGAGGCAGAAACAAACTTTTCAGCTGTGCAAGGGTGTGAGGCAGAAAATGGTTTTTAGCAGAGTGCGGTTAGATGTGAGGAGTGCGCAAAGTGAGATCTTTGCCAAGAGCTGCCGCTGACAAAGGCACAGCTACTACGAATTTAACACCACAGAAATCTATCGTGATACTCTTAATTCAACTGATGTATCAACAGCTCTTGTCTCCTGTTTCTGCGCGTAGTGTGTAGTATCGGCTGAGACCGTTCAGTATTATAGAAGTCGAGCAACATGCTTTCCGTGACCTCAGCTAAAAGCTTAAATCCAACCTTATATGCTCCTCCATGGAAGTAGCACAAGAAACCAGTATCTAGAACGCCACCCTTCACAGGTTTCCAACCCACAGCTTCAGTCCATTCACCATAGCATCCTGAATGATCTTCGTCCACCCAGGCTCCGCCGCAATGACCCTGACCGTCTTTGCCATCCTCACGACGTCAATCCCCTGCAGGTATCTCCCGATCCACCTCGCCACCGCCTTATCGCAATCCGGCTCCACGCGATTGTACGTGAAGCTACTAAAGTCCAACTCGAGCAGCTTGAGGTTCTTTAACGGGAGCTCCTTGAGGGTTCCCAGGTGGTATTCCGCCTTCGCATGGGTAAGCTCTGGCTCCATCCACGATAAGACATCAGTGGCGGTGGCATCGTGCGGTAAGAAGAAGTGCGTGAGCTTGGCGTTAACAGTTCCTTCTGCCGCTGCTGCAGCAGCATGGTCGCTCCAGAGCCTATGTATGCGGACCAAGGGCAAGTAGATGCAGATGCGGACTTTCTGGATCAAGGCCACAGGATCCGGGATGACCTTCAACAGCGATCGACTGTAGGGCCCTAGTGCGAGTACACCTTCGGTTTGATAGAACGCAGAGCGCTCTGGGAAGATCTCTAGCTCCAGGTTTCTAGTTGAGGGCAGCGCGCCGACGGCTGGGGGCAGCCATGCGATGTGGAACGTGGAATCGAACTTTTGCATCACGAAGGTGAAAGTCTCGTGAGTGACCAGGGCCCGCAGTCCGACCTTGAAGAATCTCCGCGATAACAATAGTAGTGGTATGTCTCCTATATGGCATGGACCGGAAGTGTGGCAGAGAGCGAAATCTAAGATTCGTTCGAAAACTTCGTTGGGGAAAATGTCGAAGTCGTTGTGTAGGCGGTAGTTGGGTGTGGGACTGGAGACTTGTGTACCGTTGTCATTCTACTGCTGGTTGCTGTTGAGTGCGGCTCCTGAGGCTTTGTTTTCCTTCATCGCCTACGAATATATCATGTTAGTAGAGGACGGTATGGCGTCGGCGTGGATAAGGCTTCGACGCACCGTTCTAGATCTCCTCGCACCCATCTTGCTCAAAGCCGAGAGTAGGACCGACTTCCTCTTGCACATCACCATGTAATTATAGTACGAGGTCATGTGGACCTGCCGAGTTTCGGGCGAAGGGGCCCTGTACGCTGCCCGGAACAGTAGGAGGGTGATATTGTGATCCGGTCGATTTTCCATCTTGATGCTGTTCGTACGGTTTCTGAGAGGTTGATCCCGATAGACTTTCAGAAGTTGTGGATCTCGGAAGACGCACTGTCAAAGAGTGCAACAGGTAGGAAATAATGACTGCACGGATGTCCTCACCTTTTCTTGGCAAGAATTCACTGCGGTATTAAGCGAAGTCAATGGAGCATATATTCACGAGAATGGTGCCAAGCCTCTCAGCGACGAATGTTTCTTCTACATGCTCCTTTTGAGCGTTCTATATCATACCGAGCGCCACGTCTGAACGTCACCTAGGACCTCGCACAGCCGGAGAGATCTTAGTATAGGCAAGAGAGCAGAGATATTGCCACGTGTTGATGTGCAGCCAGCTGAAGCATAGTTCTCTCTTCGACGCCTTAGCATATCGTACTCAACAGAAAAAGCGTGGAGATTGTACGGCTTCGTGGATGATTCTATCGATGTAAAGAACGATATCAAAGAACTAACTAATGGGAAATCGGGTGAGGTTAATGCGAATCCGAGCATATTGCCGCGTGTTTGCTCCCTAGGCTACCTATCACAGGTTCCCGTACCACGGCTCCCATCCATCATCGATCGTATCCTGCACCATCCCCGCCCAACCCTTATCCGGATGAATGATTCGCACCGTCTTGGCCATATCATTGATGTCAATGCTATCAAAGTACATACCAATCCACCTTGTCACGGCCATGTTGACACAGAGATCCGGGTCCGGCGTTAAGCTACTGAAGTCGACTTCGAGGAGGCGGAGATTGGTAAAAGGGATCTCCTGGATGATGCTGAGATGGTATTCAGCTCGTCGAGGAGTGAGATGAGGTTCTAGCCAGGCCATCACTTCCTCGCCTGAGGCGTGGGGTTCGAGGCGTGGGTGTGTGACTTGACGATCAGCAGGGCTCATTGCGTTTATGATGGCCGGATGCCGTATCCACAGGTGTATTCGAAAAGACAGCAGGTCGATGGCGATGCGAACATATCGGACCAAAGACAGCGGATCCGGCAGGAAGTTTACCAAGCTGTTGCAGAAGGAAGACAACGACAATGTCCCACCGGCCTGGACCAACTGGGACAGGTTCGGAGATTCCCCAATCAGGAGGTTGGTGAGATGTGGTAGCTGCGGTAAGGGGACGTAAAAGGTGTGGTCAATCCTGGAAGAGGAGAAGATGAAGTGTCCTTACGTAAGCAAAGCCTGCATGCCCATCGCGAAGAACCTGTGCGATACGGACAAGATGGTGAGATGCTGAACTCTGTGGATACCCGTGGCCTCAATGAACACGTAGCTCATGATACGATTGAAGGCTTCAGTTGATAAATCCATGAACTTGTCCAAATCGTAAGCGTCCGCCGGGAGATGTGTTGAGCCTCTGGGCTGTGATTGCTGTACGTCAAACGCATCAGTAAAAGCTATATCCTTTGAGGAAAAAAGACCCAGTATTACCGTTCGAGATAGCTTTTCTGCCGCGCTCTCCAGAGCAGATATGAGCGTGGGCTTCTTCTTGAAGATTGTCATGTACTTGGTATAGATGCGCATAGCCATGCTGCGCTTCCGAGGGGTAGCCGCTTTAAAGGCAGCCCTAAGGAGCAGTTTAATGATGTATGGATCGGCGCCCAAAACCGCAGTATCTGGAGTTGACATAATGCTCCTATGACTTGGATTTTCTCTTATGGTGACAGGATGCGGCTGATGGAGGAGGGACGGTTTTGAATAATGGAAGATTGATGCTGGCTAATACTGGGTAGAAATTGATCCGCTTCACAGATACTCTCACCTTCTCTTGTCAGTGATTCATTGAGGGGTACACCATTTCCAGCGGAATTATATACTCATGCATAGTGGCGCGCCTCACAGCCAGGCCAGCAGGCACAGTCGTGGCCGTAAGCTGTGATGTAGCAAATTCCAGATCGTTGTAACTTCATACCTTTGAAATGTTTGACATGAAGCAAAGCAGAGAGTTGACAAGCACTACCCACATTGTGCTTTTGGGGAAGCAGCTGCGGTTCGCAAAGCCGCAAAATCTGCGGGCTATACCTAATTGACTGAGATCTGGCAGTCACTGGGGATGGAAACATATCAAGCACTGGCATACGCGTCGTCTGATTGTGCGAAAGAGCGATTGGCAAAGCTGCTTGCTGCAAAACTATGAAGACCTCTCTCGCAATCCCTGCTTGCTCAAACCAACAGTATCACTCTTCAACCGCCCAGAGAGAAGCCGTGCCAACCCATCCCTAAGCCATGTAAGCATTGATAGCGGTAGCACCGTACAGGGATCCGGTGTCAACCAGCACTGTGATGACGCGCACAACATCCCGATCTTCATCCTCAAACACAATCTTCTCCGCCTTCCTGTCAATGCGGATCGACCGCAAGTACTTCGCTATACAGATCACCCACAGCCATGCGCAATCTGGCGCGTTGCGAGCTCGTAAGTTGCCAAAGCCCAGTCTGAGGGTATGCAGGTTCTTGAATGGCAGATCTCTGAGTACTCCGAGATGGTACTCCGCCTTCTCAAGTAGGGTATCTGCCTGGAACCACGGCACTCGCATGTCGAGACCAGCGTCGCTCGGTAGGTGGGGATGTGTGAGCTTTAGATTGCGATAGCTAGTTCCTGGTGCCGCCTGGTATGTTGAAGGACCGAGCTCGTGCACGATGGGCGGAAGCTCAAGATCGATCCGAACGTTCTTGATGTAGGTGAGAGGGTCGGTGAGGTAGCTGCTCGGCGGTAGGCTGGCCAGGATCTTACAGCAAGTAGACCGGAATGCTGGTGTAACGTGGAGAGATTCGGGCTAGAGATGTACTTGTACGTGACGTTTCCGTAGAAGGGGGCGGCAGCTTGCGGCCACCAGATGTAGGTGCCAGTCATCTCGCAGCGGCCGTCCATCTCAGATGAGTGGTAGACGATCTCTTGGCTAAGAAGGTGTTGGAGGCCGAACTCGAGGAGGCCGCGGCAGACAAGCAGCCCAGAAACGTCTTTGAGATGGCGGACCTCTAATAGTGGATTGGCGAAAATGAATTCGAAGATCCGATCTAGGGTTTCAGCAGGAAGTGACAGTAGCCGGGAGGTCTGAGGCACGATGGCGTTTGCCGTGTTCGCTAGCATGTTCTGTCTGCTTGTGGACTGGACCAATTCAGCAGAGATTCTACTATAGCAGCCCGATTGGTCATGATTTACCAGCGCTGCGATCCCCGCAGAGAGGTTTCTCAGGTCTTCTAGTAGAGGAGATCTCCTCTTGTCGGCAAGCATGCGCTGGTAGTAAAGCACCATTTCTGCACGGCGCCTGGCGGGCGTAGTAGCGCGAACGGCATCCTCCAGCAGAAAGGCGTGGTGGTTTTGGACCGCTAACGACATATTGGGTGATGAATGTGAGATGCCCATAGCGAGAGATTGATGTGCGGGACAAGAAGTGGTCAAGATCTCTAAAGAAGGACGAAAGAGAGTACTAGATGAGAATCGATAGTGAAATTGGATGTTGTAGGCAGAACTAATGCTCTCACGATCACGTGTTCTTACTTCACAAGATCTCGGTGAAGCGCACGAATATCGGTCTATCACGGAAGTATAAGGACATGTATACCATGCAATCTGATGATGATATACTCAATGTCTCGACGAACTGGTTTAAGATATATTACTGGGTACCAGAGTCACGGAGCATGAGCTTCACAGCGTAGACGCCCAGGTATATCAGTACCACGACGCCCGTTCGGAGGGCAGAACTGTTCAATGTATAGAAGCTATCTACGGCCTGAAGTCCCATAGAGCTGTACGTCAGCCGCTTAATATACACTTCCCGATCACCAGTGAGTTACCAGCGGCCGGAGTAGGGGATAAGCCTAGCAAATCGACGATTGAGGACATCGAACAGTGTGGCATCAGCTTGCGCAGTATCAGGCTATATCAGGAGCGCGGGATAGTCTAACACTCTTACAGATCGGTTTGACAATCATTGGAGGGACATCAAACAGCTTGTGAAGCGTGATACAACTCCCGGTGCTCTGCTCTATGCTATTTCCAAAGAACCAATATCAATTCAAGGCTCAGCCAGCAGAAGTCCCTTCGTATCATCAAGTTACTTAAGCCACCAACGCTCGATCATGGATCGTGTCCCACAGCCTACCCGATGCAAGAGTGCTATCCTACTCTTTCGCCGGTCCTCCATTCTGGATAACATCCTCAAGCCAAGCCTTCAACTCAGGATGCTCATCCACAACCACCACTTCCACCGCCCTGTCGCGGATCCTCGTATGCCACAAAAACCACCCGATCCACCTCATCAACAATGCCGCCGGCTCCCTCTTGTTGCGCTCATCAAGGTTCCCGAAGTGGAGCTCCAGCGTCCGCAGCTTCTTGAACGGTAGCTTAGTGAGGATATCCATGTGATAATGTGCCTTGTCTACCGTAAAATCGGCGAAATACCATTCGAGCTTCTCCTCATATGGTACGGATGAGAAGTCCTGCGGATACGTGCAGAGGCGCTCATGGACAGTCATGCCTGGTCCTGCGGCCACACTGGGCTCTATTGGCTCGATTTTGAGAGTGGGGATGTCGATATTGACGCGTAGCCTTGTGATGTGGGAGAGCGGATCGGAGATCGACATGAGTGGTAATAATCTGAGCAAAGATCTGAGGCATAGCAAGCCGCCCGTCTGCTTAAACTCCGACGTCTCCGGATATCTGGCGATCTCGCAGCGGCCGATGGAAAATTCTGGCGGGTTTGGAGGCGCCACTTCTTCGGTGCAGAGGGCGTGGCAGTAGGCGTCTCTTTCGCTGGATGTTAGGACGAAGAGTTGGTTGCGGAGGAGATTGCGGATGCCGACATCGAGGAATCGATGGGATAAGATGAGACATGGGAGATCAGCAATGCTGTAGATCTTCTCCGTGCTTTCTAGGAGGAAGAGGCAGTCGTAGATGCGGTCAAGCATCTCATTTGGCATGGTTCCTAGAGAGGCCTTTTTCTTCTTGCTTTGCTCCGGCGACGAGATTTTAGGAGTGGTAGGAGCTGCGATCTATGTAACGATGATCTTCTTAGCAGGGAATCCTTGTTATTCATTCAAACCTGTCAAGAGTACATACCGTTGCTACTGAGTATGCAGCCAAGTCTTCGAGATCTTGAAGGAGTCGAGGCTTAGTCTTCTCAGCGAGCATGAACTCGTAGTACTTTTTCATCCGTAAGAGGCGCTCCTCCGCCGTGTCTGCGCGGAACACACACAGCAGGAACCACTTGGATCTGGCTTCGTAAGACATAGCCGAGGTATTCGTCTTGCACGTTGTGTTATAGAATTGTGTTGTGGTTGTTTATGTGTAAGTTGAGTGAGAAGAGATGGCACCGAGATTTGCAAAGGCTAGGAGATCGTGGATCAGATAGAGAGTGAAACAGGAGCTGGAAACAACTATAGTGGGTCTCAATATCATGTGATCAGGCGGTTTGTATAACCGTCATGGGAGAAAACAGTGCCCAATCCTGCGGTGTATGGGATCAAGCTGAATGGCAGCTTGTTGTTTCAGAATCAGTTATCGTCATTGGTTTGACTCTGTAAAACGTGTGCATTGAGAGACGGAAAAGCATGAGTTACACAGCCCGGCTAAGAGAATGGCTTTTGTAACGGAATACATCCCATCCCAACCATTCAATACCATCTAAGTGCCCGAAACGAGTATATCGCTCCATCCAAGCAGACCATAGAGCGAGATAACAGTGGGAAACACCTCTGAGCTGAGCCACTACAAGACCTCGGAGTCCAATTGGACGCCCAATTCTCAAAACTCCAGAGCCTATCCTCGATGCAGCTAGACCTTTTTCTGGCACAGGGCATAGGTACGAAGCTCCTCCTTTAGTCCTCTAAGGCCAGACCAACATGCCAATCACCAAGGATCCAAGCTCTTCCCGACACGTCTAAAGCATCCAGACGTCGGAACCTCAATCGTTCAAGGCTTCTCTCCAAGCTATTGAAAGCCGTAGCGTCTCTCGTCAGAGTGTCGCAATCCACGGCTTTACTCCATTGGCAGCAACATGCGTGACAATGTTCACATACGCCGGGTCATACACGATGGTCACCAGTCTCGCCTTGCTGACGATATTGACATCGTGTAGATATCTCCCAATCCATCGAGCAACTGCAATATTCCACATTCTAGATGGATAGCGGGTGACAGTCCCATTTGGAGCCACGAAAGCCAGCTTAAGCACCTGGAGGTTGCGAAAGGGGAGCTCCGCCAACACGCCCATGTGGTATCTCGCCTTTTCGGCCGTCAACTCAGCCTCCAACCACCGCCCGACCTCTCTGTTGTCAGCCTGGTGGGACACAAACGGATGAGAGACGCGGCGACGGGTAAAGACGTGTGTGGCTGCCGCTGCAAGGTTCGTGCGCCGTTTGAGGATCTGAAGGGGCGCCAGCTCAATGGAGATGCTGAACCTGGTGACCAGAGCTAGCGGGTCCGGCATGAGATGAAATGTCGAGTGGCTCAGAGACGGTAGGGAGAGCACACTACCGGGCTGTTGTTGGAATGACGAGAAGTACGGCAGCGTGATCGGGTAGAAGATAGGTGGGGCGATGAGCTTGGTGTTGGGGAGGGGTTGCCATTCGATGTCGGCGGTATCGGCGTAGTAGGTTCGATCCGCTTGGGAGGAGTGGAAGGTAAATATCTTGTGGGTAAGGAGGTATCGGACGCCTACTTAGAAGAAGCGGTGGTTTGCTAGGAGAGCTGGGAAGTCACTGGGACCGAGGAGTGTTTGAACACCATCAATGTCCGCTGCGTCGTTGGCGGCAACGCTGAGGATACGCTCCAGGATTTCGTTCGGGATGGACAAGAAATAGTCTCTTTCTATAGGCTGCGGCGCTGAGACTGCTGATAATGATAACGACGAAGCGGCTGTGGTAGCTACGCTGCAAGCAACGTCGCAGAAGTACTGGAACACTTTTCGCACTCTGCTGGGTTGTGGAGTGGGTGCTCGCGGGATTGTGGGCTCATTGAAAGATCGCTACAATGCATCATCAACAAAGAACTTAATATATTAGTGTCAAGAAGAGGTATACCGAAGATTTCAGCCTTTGGCTCAGCGTTTCAAGGCCCCGGAACCACTCTGGTACTTTTCTAGAGGCCAACAAGTAGTTGTAGTAAGACCTCATGAGCAGACAACGTTCCTGCGGCGTAGTTGCCTCAAACGCAGCTCGATGTATCAACTCAACTATGCGAGTATCGGGCTGTGGCGCCATGGTCTCGTTTTTTTGACCCGATAGTTTTAAGAAAGAACTGCGGTTTACAGTCGAAGAAAGACGGATCGCATCGTGCTTGGAAATGGTATAGAATTGTCGCGGATGCACTCACTCAATCCGGGTACAGCTTCACCTGGAGAGGGCGAATCAGCCCTACCTAGGTACAGCGTGAAAGTACCGGGGCGCTAGCCTGACTTGTCTCGCCTGGGGATGCGGCCGAAAAATAGGTTCACCGTTCACCGTACACCAGACGAAATGCTATACATGGTATACAGAAGTGCGATGGTTCTGGGTGCTATATTGGGAGTCATTGCCTAAACTTCCTGCAGCCACTATGTAAAATGTTTCTGTTTACGAGGAGTAATGAGGATAGGTGTACACAGGATGTGCATGGGAAGAGCTGCCTCAAGACGGAGACGAACCATCTTATAAGAACCGGTTGGGTATGGAGATGCATACGACACCAACTACCCGATGCTGGCCAAGACATCAATCCGAACAGTTCCATCACTATTGTCAACTTCGTAGAGAGGATTTGAAGCCCAAGTCAACGCCGGGAGATCTTCCAAAACGCTCTAGTATCAAGCAAGAAGAATAACTCAATGCGCTGTGAGCCTCTTTCCAATGCTATCAAGAGCTAAATGGTCGTCCTCCAACCACTGTTGGTTAACGTCTCCGACCGCTGACTAGCTGCTTTTCGACCGAATCACTAGCATCGAATGCCCCTTCCAGTTCCATAGAATCAGCCACGTGCAGAAAATGCTACCAATTCCAGCTCTAAAAGGCTCCAGGATCAGCTGTGAACCTGAATTGAACCTCAGAAAACTCACCCCCATCTTTGCAAGACCCGGAACGAGATCCCATCACAGCGAGTCTGCTGACAGCTTGGACATTACGCCCCAAATAAGCCCCTCCAAGTTCGATTGTCCCATGCTGGTCGTAACCTTGACCGTTGTAGCCCTGTCCAGAATCTTGATCTTGAAGAGATATTGCCCGATCCAGCCTGCTTGTGCCTCCCAACACTCAGGTCTAATAATCCACCAGCCGCTGATATTGGCGTGGAGGTGGAGAAACTTTAGATTCTTGAATGGAAGATCCGCGAGAATCCCTAAGTGATATTCGGCCTTCTGGGGGGCAAGCTCAGCCTCGAACCACTTCTTCACTTCGGCCGCCGAGGTGCTGTCCTGTAGAAACGGGTGCGTGACATAGTCGCCAAACAGAAGCGGTGATAAGCTGTACATCTGGATGGCCGGGAGCTCAATCTCGATGCGCAGCTTAGTGACTAGAGGAAGCGGATCCGGGATGGGACGGAACGACATGTTGGGCAAAGAGCTCAGCAACAGAATACCGTCGAGTTGCCGGAAGCTATCACCTAAGGGACGCTTAACAGGATAGAATTTGTCTGGGGCCACGAGCTTCGGACCAGGCAGCCACTCGATATTGGTGATGTCCGCGCGGGAGGCACGGTCGTCCTTCAAAGATTCGAAGACAAACAAGTCGTTTGTGAGGAGATGTCGAATTCCGAGCTCGAAGAAACGATGCGATACTAGGAGGAGCGGTATCCACTGTAGACGATGGATCTTATAGAAAGCAGCGCTCTTCCTGCCGCGACGGCCAAGCTTGGTACTGAAGAGGACCAGATCGAAGATTGGGTCGAGAATTTCGTTTGGTAGTGACAATATCGATTTTTTCTGCTTGATCGCCTGCTCCAAAGCCTGAACGCCGTAATCTTACGCAGCTGAACGCCCAACATGCGCCCTATTGTCCCAGCGATTCGAACTCCGTATCGCCCTACTCTTCTTCGCTTGTGTCGGACCCATTCTCGCTCGTATTAGACTCTGTTGTCGATGGAGTGCCCCCGCCAACCGTGACGGTTCCCCGGATGCGTTCAGCACAATACTCGTTACGCACGCCACAGATGCGGAAGGACGACCTTGCACGAACAGGATGCTCTTGAACGAACTTTCGCCAGAGCCGCCAAAATTGCGACTCTAGGTTATCCTGGACCCAGGTGATCTCACTGCTGAGCCTCCTCCTCCCACCATACCTATTGGTCTTCCTACGGCGCGCTGGCCGCAGTACGAGAGTGAGGTTGCGGAGCCTGGCGAAGATATTAGGCAGTAAGGGGCTGAGTGCTGCACTAAGCGCCGAGGTATTTGCCAGTGGAATCTCGTACGAGTCCAGGTCGAAGATGATAACTAGATATCTGGGCTCAAATCTTGGCGCATCTGGACTGGCGAAGGCTCCAAGCGTAAGGGCTGGATACCCGATATCTTGAACTTCGAGCGCTTGGCCGTCGTCACTTGGCTCGACGAAGATCCGCATGATCTCGTTGTCTAGGAGATGCTGCAACACCGCGTAGCGAATTGCTTTGTTCAAGGACAGGAGGGTTCTCAGAGAATCCCAGTAAGCATCATCAAACTTGGTCAATGCCAGGTTAAGCTTTTCTGGGCGATGGTCGAGCCAGTCATCTTCCTCAGGCTCGAATTTATCATCTTTGGCAATATTTCCCAAGATCATGCGGTGGAGCTCCTCGGTGAGAGTGGAATAGACGTCCTTACGTTCGGGCTCAGTCTCGACGCTGTAAGATGTATCTCTGGTTGACTGTGTGTTGGTGGATGGTGATGAGCTGCCAATGCGTTGGCGCTTTGCAGGGGATCCGCTAAGGGATGAGCTTCGTTTGATTGCCATCTTGCGCTTAGTCTTCGATCTTGTCTTTGACTTTGGATCTGATTTTGTCTTCGATTCTGTCTTCGATTCTATCTTCGATTCTGTCTTCGGTCCCGTCTTCGAGCAGCTGTTGTTATCTGTAGACAGGAAAGAGAGAGGGATCGCAGCAGTGTATAGAATAAAAGAGGCCAGGCTGGTGTACTTTCACCATCGCCCCGTACCTGTGAAAATATACCATGTTGCACGAAAGTTTATACCATGTGACGGACAGCGCAGCCGTGACAGAGCTCCTCAGAATGCGACCCTCCTCTTACGGACCGGGCACGACGCATTTCAGTGTTCGGCGAATACTATCTCAGTGTGTCCACGCAGGGCCACTCTCTAAACTACGACAGACCGCTCAAGCAGGAAATCGGTTCTTCGTGCAAGATCAGGTAAATGCATGTCTCATCTGTCGAACCTGCCTTGAGCGTGCACAGGATGCTCCCGGACAAAGTCAAGCCATAGACCTGTGAAGCGGGCCTCTACAAGGGCTTGATCCTCCAGACCTAGTTACTGAAAATCTTGATGCGGCCACTACTGCTCTTCTTCGCTGTGCGGGTCGGACTATGAGCGTGAGACCCCAGAGCCGGATAAGCAAATTTGGAAACCATCGCCTGAGGGCCATCTCGAGCGAACAGCTGCTGCTTGAACAAGCGTTGACAGCAGACATACTATTTGAGATTGCTAGATCTTGCTATATCCTAGAAACCTGTCTGTGACTAGCGGTCTTGAGGATTAGGCGGCTCATCACCATTGTTCATGTCGAATAGGATGACCAAGGGTCTTAACGCGAATGCCGGGGCAGGCCAAACGCAGAAAGCGTGCAAAGACAAGCCAAGAGGGCCCATTGGTGTCTGGGACCCTGCACCGACATACGCATGATCTCTTCATCTAGGAGCTGTTGCGGCAAGGAGGTCAATGTACATCCAGTCGTCAATCCTCCACCTTCCCATCAGTCCCCATTATTCTGACTGGCAGGCGGAGGGGGACAAGAACGTCGATGTCGCGCTGCAGCTCTGGCGGATGCATATAGGGCTTCTGTATCCAGAAGGTAATGTTCGAAGGCAATGCTAGGGTGTGGGGAGCGAAACGGTTCGCCTATAGAAGTCTAATGGGGTTGAGCAGAGTAAATCGGATGGCTTGACTATCGTGTGATCTTTTCAAGTTCTGCGTCCGCTTCAAAGTCATAAGCTAGAGCCTACCGCAACATTCTCGTCAGCGTTTGCTTCCATGAAACAGGGAGAGACTGTACCGTGTACGACATCATGTGCTTGTCCAAATGGAAGTTCCAGATAACAAGGATGTGTTTGCGACGTGAGGTACAACAAAGGATATAGGGGTAGAAGAGACAGAGGGTATTTTTGCGTTGTCGTGAACAAAGCCCTTGGTTTTTTTAGCAGTATACAGGCTCCTAAGAAAGCAACCAAAGGAAGGGGACACTTTCGAAAAGCAGATCAAGACTATTGCCGAAACGTTGCGGGAGAGCACTGTTGAAACAGAAGACTGGTGGCCAGTCTGGTGCGTCTCTACTGAGTCAGATTCTGAGGTTCTTCATAGTGGACAGACATAACAACAATCAAGAAGATCACTCGAGCCTCACAAGCGAAAAAGCTGTGTTTGAATTGTCTTTGCGATTGAACCACCTCTGTCGAGCCACTGAATGCTGTAGAAGTACACCCATGCAAGAAGCCCCAAGAGAGACGCCCATCGCTCAATCCTACCGCGTCCCGACCTTGCCGCTCGAGAAGTGCATCCTGCCGTACTCTATCACCACCTATTCCAGCCTCCTGCGCTTGCGCTCATTGTCTCCTCCCTTCTTTCGCTTCGTGATCTTAGATGGCGTCTCCGTCTCCTGACCCTCGTGCTTGGCTTTCTTCTTGGACAGGGAGATGCGGTTCTCCTCAGGCGTGTTCTCGGTTGGTAAATCGGATAGAGTTTTTCAGCGGGCTCCAGTCGATCACAAAGGTGTAATCACTTACAAGGGGATAAGGTACGGGGCGTATCAGTTGGAGACTCGTCCTTGATGGCCTCGACTGACTCGATGTCGCGTCCACGGTTCCTTATTACGAGAAAGTTCCCGGTCGTACCAGCAGGAGGCTTGACGATTGGAACAAGACCGTCGAACTTGGGTGTCACGTCTTTGCCGCGTATGAGTGCTGCCACGTCTAGCGATGGATGTGAGATCGGTAGCGGGCTGAGCAAATGGCGGGATACATACCGTACTTGATCTTCACTGCCACGTACAGCTCACGATCGCGATCCAGCTTGCCCTGTGCGATCTCCCTGGCCCTAGTCACGGCTTCATCCTTGGCTGCAAGACGTGAACTTATCAGCGGCGCTCAATAGTTATTGCTTGTGGTGGTCATGCCAGCTGTCGCCATCTGCAGGACTCGTTCGGCTGATTCAACGTCGTGGGCAGCGTACAAGATAGCCTTTTCCGCCTTTGTGAAGGGGATTTACATTCTGCATCAATTGCTCATGGATCTTGCGTAAGCCCTCCAGCTGCGACTGGGTCGTTTCGAATTGCTCGGACTGCTGTCACATTACTCAGGCAAGCTGGATGGCCGGCAGACAAAAGTGCAGCGTAGCTAGATCAACATGGTGCCGTTCTGAAAAGTACTTTCTTCGAGTGGGAGCAGAAAGAGACAAGTGAAAAGCAAGGGTAAAACATACCTTAGTTGCCATGTTTGAAATCAAGCCACTTGGGACTGCGAGAACAGGTCTAGAAGAGGGTTTTGGGAAAGTTGAAGGAGGGATGGAGGGTGCAAATTGTGTTGATGTTATCTATGCCGCTTTTTTACACCAGGAATGACGTATGCACAACCTGATCGAACGAACTGAAGTTCCGAAACACTTCACTCAGCCCTATACGCATGCAGGGTGCTCTCTTGGGTGAAGCCCTTCTGCGTATCGAAGCAAGCCCTATCTACCAACAGTTTTTGAGATCGAGCCGCTCTTTCCTCTCGATTTTCTACGATATAAGCAATCCAAGATCCTTTATCACTTGAAGCAAGATGGCGAGTACAGTATTTTTATCTCGTTTAGTTCACACAGTCTGATCGTAGCCTCCAGGGAGGATCTGCTTATGGCAAGATCCAGCCGGCGAATGACAACGAAGAAGCCAACTTTCAGCTCTGGAACTACATCCATGGTAACGGCGATGGATCGGTACCTTACTATCACGACGACCGCGAGTTCCATGTATTCGTTGTAGATCAAGCAAGCGGTGAGCCTCCCTCTCCTACTATTCGTCCTGTCGGTACAGATCTTGAAGCGCTAACCAGTACTGCATGTCAGGATGGGCAAAATACTTCAAAGCCGCCACTTTCGCAGGGATCCCAGGACGCACTGTAGTCGCACTTCTCGCACCCGCACCCGGCCCATTCTATGGTCATTTTGCTGTACCGATTGACTACTCATACGGAACCTGGATGCAAATTCACCTGTTTCAGTGCGGCACGGTTCCATGGACAGCTTGGCTTGACGAGGTATATCCGGGCTGGAGAGAGCGTCAAGGTATGCAATCCGATAATATGGCCACTGGTATCCTGTCTCTTATGATCTGAACAGAAGAGCGGATGCGTAAGGTGCAAGAAGAGCAGGCGAGGGATGCGAGCTGGCGAGCGGCCAAGCGAGCGGCCAAGCGGGCTATGAGACAGAGGAGTAAGACGTTGTAGCAAACGGCTGGTAATGCGGATTGGAGCATTTGGGGGAGATTGGATTGGATTTAGTCTCTCCTTCGGCTGCATCGTACTATCGGATGATCTATCCTAGCGGCTTCGTACATGTACGATAGTTTCCTACGATGCTGCAATCACACCTGATCCCTCCCACATGATGTATACCTTGCCCCGCCCTCTCGAGATTGAAGCGCTTATTAAACTGGTGCAATGGGGCAAGTCAGAACGGCCGGCGGAGATCATGTTCATGAACTGCTCCGCAGTCAGAGATTTAGTAAGAGGTTCCATCTCAGTACCAAGCTATGTTCGAAACGTGGTCACACAATCCATCCATGCCACCTATTGCATACGATAGCTGCGCCAAACTTAGTTCGAAAGCTCTGTAGTTCTCTCCCAGGAGTAGCAGTTCGCTTGCTTAGATACTCCACGAAGCTGATAGCGCTGAATGACGAAGTGACCACAGCTTCAAGGGTCTATTAAACTCGGCGACTCTCCTCAACAGATTCGTCATTAGCCGCGCCTTCATCTCCATCAGCGTCCTTCGTATCGTTGCGCAACTTGAACTCTTCTAGCCAAGCCGCCCACTTCGAGAAATTCGACAGAGCCTCCGCCTCCTCAGGCGTCCGCAGAGCTTTATCAGTCAGCGCCGCCTTGCATACCAGCAGCGCGAACTTTCTGGCGTATTCATCCGGCTCTGATCGGACGGGAGGATGAGAAGCGAGCGGTTCCTCCTGTGCCACCGGCTTCTCCTGTGCCACAAGTTTCTTCGGTGCTACAGCTTTCTCTGGTGCTACAGGCGTTGGATTCATCTCTCGTTGCTTTCTGATCTCTGCATCCAGAGTCGAAACTTCCTTAGGATACTGCTTCAACAGCACCTCCTCCATCTGTTTATACCGCTCTGGAATCGGTAGTAGGAGGACTTGACCAGGAACGCCGGGTGCTGGCGTGGTACGTGCTAATATCGTGTAGCCTGGCTGGGCCGCGGTCGTGGCTTTGAAGTAGGTTGCTTTGCCTGGCGATAGTTGTTATTGGCGTCAATTTGGGAGACAGGAGAGGGAGCGAACCTGTTGCTTCTTCGAGGGCGAATACGACTTCATCGCCATCTTTATCGACACCAACAGGGAATTGCAGATGCAAGTTCGATTCCTGGCCGCGATCAGCAATTGATTCCTCATACAGTGGCTAATCAAAACCGACGGCGGAATTGAGACACTGAGATCTTACTCACCATTCCCTAAGCTCTTCTGCTGCCGTCTTACAAGGCGCTACAGAGTTCTGTTCTTTCTTCTTGTCAATTGGATCAAGGATACGAGGACGGGGAGTTTTTGATGTCGCATCTCCGAGTGCGAAACGATGTTCACCCACATTTACTCACGTGACATTAACGCCAGCATAATTCACTCAGCTTAGAGCACTCGCATGGAACCATATTTCACGTGCTCGTGTGTATTGAACTGTCGCTTTGCGTAAGGGTATGAGAACTGCTGAAATGGAGTCTGATTTGACATTCCTGCGGGATGCCAAACCCTCAGAACCTCCAAGCATATCAATCGCTCCTCCGGCCCGGCCAAGCAATTTCATGACCATCCAAGTAAAGCAACCCGCACCTCACATCAACCTATCCTGCATCTCCACATTGTCTATTTCCCTGGGCCCTCACTCCGGCGTAGACCTAAGAAACTCCCTCGGCGCCGGCGTCCGCTTCAGCCTCCGAGCCGGCTCTCCAGCGCGATCCTATAATCGTCAGTCCTGTACAATGCTGAACAAGCCGGCAGCACACCCACCTTACTACGCATCCCCTTCCCCTTCCCCTTCTCCTTCCCCTTCTCCTTCCCACCCCGATCAACCCCTACAACAATAATCACAGCTCTGCTCCTAACCCCATTCCCCGCAATCGGCGCAGCAGCATCATACTGCTCCACGACCTCCGGATCGATATCTTCGCGTGAGACCCACTCGGGAGGATGGTCTTCGTAGCCGTAGTACTCGATGGAGTACATGACTTGCTTGTTGTTGTTCTGGGTGGGCCTCTTGGTGACCCAGCTGGCGCTCTTGTTGCTGCTCCTGGTGGAGTTTGGGAGGATAGGGGAACGGAGAGCACGGCCTACGATCCGGCCGATGAGGTATTGGGAGATGTTGTCGGAGTCGGTTTTGACGGGTGGGATGCGGACGCGTGGCATGGTGCTTGATTTCTGGAGGATGGTTAGTGGAGGCGCGGTTGGAGGATATGGGGAGGTGAGGACTTGGTAAACGAGCTTGATGTTAATGATCGTGTGCTTGGGAAACTTTGGATATCTCGTATTGGAATCTCTGGGCTGACGGTCAGAGGATCGGGTGCTTGTTTTGATGTTGGAGTTGTGAGAGAGAGGAAGAGTTGAGAGAAGAGAGACCTTTTGTAGCATCCTGAATGCGCTAGAACGGAGCCGCGTGATAGAGGTAAGGTGAATCATGGCTGTGAAGCTAAGAGCTATAACTATTCATTGCTCAGAGAGAGATAGATATAGGAGAAACAGGCTGGTGATGCTGATATTTACTTTCAGATGTGACTGGACTATAGTGACGTGTTGCTCGAAGTGACTGTGTGCAATTTCCCGCATACTGAAATGGTTGCCTCAGAAAATGGCGCCCGGCGTTCTCTCCATCACCTCAACAACGTAGCAAAAATCCTCGAATCGAGAAATTTTTGAAACTTTGAGAACCCAAGCAAGAAAAATGGCATGTACTAATACTCCTATGCATCACAACCAGCTAGTCTCTGGCGTCTCTTATATGCCACGAACGGAGCATCTGTTTGCTTTGCCAAAGAAGCAGCTTGCTATTTGCCAGCCCACCATACGCGCTTATCCTACCACCAAGCTAACACAAACCTCCCCAGGCCAGCAAACTCCAACACGAGCACTCCTTCCGCGCCGTAAATGCCCCCTTCAACCTCTCAATGGGCGTCATCTAACCCCGCCCCAAGCTCGAAAACACAATTTCATACCTCGTGGTGGACGAAGAGACGGCGGAGCGCGTGCTCCAGATGGCCCCTGCGGGTACGATGGCGCTCTATACCAAGACGTGATCCCCGCTAATGTAGCTGTTTGTGTAGCGAAAGCGTGCGTTTTGACGAAGAAAGTGGCGGCGGAGAGAGCGCTGCGGGAGCTTGGTGGAGAGGAGTGGGTTTTCGCGGTTGATGCCGCAACCGGTGTGTAGTATCTCCATACATTGAATCTGCTTGCGGGGTTTTGAGCGGAAGCTGATTTCCATGTATAGACGAAGAAGTTTTCGTGCAGGTCAAGGACCTGAGGTCAGAGTTCAAGGTTCTGGCGATCGCGGCGCGCGTCCCCGGCCAGCCTAGCCAATTCCTTCTTCTGCCGTTGGTGGAGCGGCCGCAGGCCGGTGATGAGCAAGCGGAGATCGTGGAGCAGCAGTAGCGGTGTTGTTTAGATTTGCAGATTGAGAACAAGAAGCAATTCGGAACGATGGGATATGATGTGATATAAGTGTGATTGCGACACTATAGATGCTACGGCATAATGGTGATGGTATCTCGCGCACTAAACTCATCGCAGAGACATGGACTCGGACTCAGACTCATGACAAAAGAAACAAGAAAACGAACATCCACGACCCATGTCAACCTCCTTCACCTAATAAGCCCTCCCAAAAGCCCAATTCCCACTCTCACTCCCTCGGCTCCCCCTCCCCTCCCTCCCTCTCCTTCGTTCCTCCCTCTCCTCCTCCTCCAACTCCACCCTCAAATCACTAAGACTCTTCCTCGTCCCATCATCATACTCCGTGACATCGCTGAACCTCGTCCTCCTCGGACTGCGGCTCGGCACCTCAGGCGGGGTACCATCCCTCCGTAGCGGATGCGGACGCTCGACTATCAGCGTGTCGTCTGAGCCGCCGGATGCGTCGCGGCTGAGATGTGCGGGCGCGGGCGCGGAAGTCGCAATGGCTGGGAGCGGTTTCCTTGGTACACTAAATCTTCTTCCCTGCTCATCGAAGCTGGACCGCTGCTCGTCGAAACTCCTGCCGTAGGAGTCCCGGTCTGCGGCGGTGCGGGTTTCTGTGCCTGAGAGGCCGGCGGCTGCGACACCGGCTGCGGCGGCTGTGGCGGCGATGTTGGTGCTGCTTCTCCGTCTGCCCGTACCGCTGAGGCCGGTGCCCTGGTCCGCTGGGCCACTCGTCGCGTAGACACCGCTAGAGGCGATAGGGGAGCTAATGCCATGCAGTTCACTCGCCGCACCGCTCCCATGCAATTCGCTCAGTCCACCACCATATACATCCGTGTGTGCGCCGATATCGCGGTCCCTGCCCCCGCGCCAGGAACAAGCGGCACAGTGCCCGGGATAAAGACATCGTTGAGGTTCGGGCTCACGGTGCTGTCCCTGTCAATGGGCGAGACGAGGTGCTGCGGCGGAGGCTGGGGCGGGAAGTAATCCTCCGCCTCGGAGTAGTCGGCTTGTGGGTTCGCGTATGCGGCGTAGGCGCTCGGCTGGGCGTACGCGGTGGTGGTAATTGGCTGGGAGAAATTGGTCGGCCCGCCAGTAGTAGTAGCGGTGCGGAAGGGGCTGGAGTTTCGCATCGGGCTGTCTGAGCCCCGTCTTGGAGGTGGCGGGACGGGCGTGAAAGGGTTGGCGTGCGCGGCGGGGTGCCATGTGTTGAATGTTTCCTCTGGGGGACTGACTCGCCGCTGCGGTGGACTAGTCCTGCGGGAAGGAGCAAAGATAGGGTGGTCGGAGACAGTCGGCCCCTTCGTCTGCGTCATCTGCGGCGCGGTTACCATTACTGGCGGGGGCGCAGGGCCGATGTGGTCGTGGTGGTCGTGCAGGAGCGGGTATTGCGGTTGCGCAGCCTCGGCGTTGGCGCGCCATGCTTCTACGGAGGCGGAGGTCGAAGCGGACGTGATCTGCGAGCCGGCTGTTCGTCGTCTTCGGCGGCGGCGAAGACAGAACCAGAGTAAGGCGAGGAGGGTCAGGAGGAGTAATGCGCCCAAGACGGAGCCGAGGATGATGGCGAGTTTGTTGGGGCCGCTGGAGGGCGCTGCTGCAGCTGCTGCGGAGGTGGTTGCGGGTGCGGCGGTGGCAGAGGTGGAAGTCGCGGAGCTTGATGTTGTACTTGAGCTTGATGAGGTTGTTGTCGATAGAGTACTGCTGGAGGACGATGACGTTCTGGTTGGTGTAGACGAGCTCGAGGTGCGGGTCGCTGCTTCGGAGAGGATCGAGTTCACATCTGAGGCTACTTCTGTGTATACGGGTGCGAGGACTGATGTCGCCGCAGTAAAGAGCGAGACGGCGTCCGAGAGGAGGTTGTCGAGGGCATTAGTGGTCGCCATGGAGGCGACTGCCGCTCGTGCAGCACTGGGGGCGTTAAGAGCGATTGGAGCGGGTGATGGATTGCGCAATAGGACAACGACAGAGAGTGTGAGAGTTGAGACAGAGAGAAAAGACACCGAGAGAGTCGCCGGGTAATAAGAGAACCATCGTCACCGCCGATCAGGTCCCACAGCCAGGGTTTACCGCGAGCTGCCACAATTATCGGATGCTCACAACTGCGCCACAGGCCAGCAGCCACACCGCTGGGATGATCCCGTTGAGCAGCCACTCAGGGACAGCGGACGATCGCGCCACCGACTTCATGCACGACCGATCGCCAGCGCCAGCGACGTTTGGGGACGCTCGCTCCGGGGACTCCCCTGCAACGGCGTGCGATTGCGGCGCCCAGAGCGAGGGAACGAGTTCTGGAACACGAATCGCGAGATGCGCACCAATCGCAGGTGCAGGCAGACTGCGACTGAGCCACAGGTCTCGGTAGGGCTACGAGGGACTGTGGCTTCTGGGCCTGGGGTTTTGGGGCCTTTGTGGAGAAGACCAGCGAGCCAAAGGGCGCGCATGCAACGTTAGAGACATATTTAGAACAGACTCAACGATACCCCGCAGTAACAACAGTCCACAGGCAGACAAAAGCGTTTCTAGAGTCTTCACGTAGATGGAGAGCACTTACAATCGAAGCCACGACTCAAGGTATACTTGGATGACGCAATACTAGCAATCCACTCGCAAAACTCGCCAAGAAGCCTTCAAAGCAAGAAAAACGCAGGGCTCCTGTGGCTCACCGACTGACGGAGAGGGATTCCGGTTCTCTCCAAGCCTCTTGCGCTCTTGAAGGGTGATGAGAACGTTGGAAGTTGGCAGTGGTGGGAGATCCGCTTGCGCGGGATGACGACGTTCGCTAGAAAATCTTGGCATAGCATCACGTGATGATCATCAAGGAGAAACCGCAACTCCAAACTCCATGCCGTCCCCATCCCACCACCAGTTTCAGATTCTCCGGCCCTGTCCCAGACCAGCTCGAGTACATAATTTCTATACGCAGCCTGCAAGATAACCGCACGAGTAGTATAGCCATGACCGAGGCAAACGAGTTGCAAGCATTCAAGCAAGCCGTATGTGCTTCCTCCTCGGAGCCGCCTCCTCCCAAGCCCTTACATGAATCCTGGCCACTGCAATCCTCTCCGCAACCTCGCAATCCCATTCAATGACTAACACATTGACCATCCCGCTTCCCGGCCCCGTAGCAGGGAACTCGTGCTCGTCAAACAACTCTATCTCCCCCTCGACTCTGCTCGGCCCCTCGCGCCTTTTGTACACATCCCCCAACCGCGAAATAGCAACTAGCTCCCTGGGCTTCTGCTTCTCACGCCCAAGCTCTGGCATTTGCATGGCGCCACCCTGCCAAAGCCGGTCGTTGCCGTTGTTGAACCACAGCCCGCAGTGGCGACCGCGCTTGTCTTGCAGACGAAGCACGGCCTGCTGCCCCTGGGTGTGGATGTGGTCTTGCTTGCTGAGGTAGTCGGGGGCCGTGTCCCTGAGGAAGTGGAAGAGGCTGGCGTCGACGGCGTCGGCCCAGAATTGCAGGACACTAGGCCCGAAGTCGGGTCCGGATACGTTGGTTTGTTCGAACTCTGGCTTCAGTTTAGCAGAGGCGCGTCGAGCGTTTATCCCGTGCAAGCGGCCGTGATGGTGGGTGTAGAAGACGTCGATCTGGGGACTGGGCAGTGGCTCGCCTTGCGAGTGCGGAAGGCGGTATTCCACAGGTCCAACCCAGCCTGCCCACGACCAGCTTGGGAAAAATGATTCTGGGGCTGAAGGTACTCCTTCTGAGGCAGACACATCAGGGGACGTCCTCCGAGTTAGTGGCTCTGCAGGAGTCCAGAGGAGACCGAGATCAAGTGCAGCTGCAGGAGGCCGCTGACGATACTGCTTTCGAAGTATTCGATGAGAATGGAAAGCATCCCGGAGAAAGCGTTGATGATGTCAGAAGGAAATGACAACTTTCGGACGGTATACATCTCCACTAGTTTCTTGTAGACCTCGAAAACCCGACGCATACGTTCATCTTCGGAGACGTCGGCGATCTGCTTGAGATGGGTAAGAGGATTTTCTTTCGCAAAGGTACGCGAAGCATGCGGTTCTCCAAAACGCTCAGCTGGCCCTTCGAGGGTTATCTCGCATAGAGTCTCCTGACTGCACTGGAAGTAGACGTAACTGGATGAGAAGTAGACGTGTCGGCGAGACAGTAATCGCTCCTGTAGGATCCATCCCCGGGAGCCCCACGCCGAAACTTCCAAGATGAAGTCCAACGGAGAGGGAGTCGACACCATCGTAATCTTTTCCGTACCTGGGCTCGTGTTTCGTTCCAAGTCAGGGGACCTTCCTGAAACCCAAATTGACTCGGTTTGCTGAGGTGGCCTAGTGTTCGGGCGTAAGCCAGGTAAGCCAGCATTTGCGTCAGCTCCGTGCATAGCAACAATGGTGGCGAACGCCTTGCTGTATACAATATCCATGCGATGGATTTCGCGGTGCTTCTGTTCCACGTCGTCTTGTACAATGCAGAGAGAGTCTATCCAAAGATATCGCTCGCCTAACAATTGAACTAGCAACATGGCGTCTTCAAAGGTCAGCGGTAGCTTGCGAGTCTTGCTAGGAATGAGCGAGTGTTTCTGGAGCCGCTGCCTGACGTTTGACTTCAAGGTTCTGGGCATGTCTGCCTTGCCCCAGACGTAGCTCAAGGTAAAATACTTTTCCGCCGAGGTCGCGGAAACGAGGCAGCGGTCAAGGACATCGATCAGAATCAGAGGGATGTCGCTAGCGCAGCGTGTGTCGCTCCGGACGCTGTTGCAGAGCTCACCATGGTTGTGGTAACAGTTATTGAGCCACTTGTTCAGCTTTTTCGGGCTGGTCAACTGGCCATCACTATACGCCGAACCTTCGAGGATCCGGAGCCGTCCTTGCGAAACCGCAAGGGAGTTCGGCTGCCAACCTTGTCTGAGTGCATCTAAACGGTTGGCGGGTGTCAGTATCCGCACTGCCCCGACCGTCCTCATCCCATATTCGATGCCAAGCATAATTTCCCCAGTAGAAAGTCTTTGAATATGAAACTGTGTCCCTTGGATCTCTGGGTCCATCTGAGCGAGGCGAGGATGAAGATTTCCTTGTTTGTCCGCGGTCAAAAGAGAGAGGATAAGGCGGCAGATAGAGCAATGCCTTCTGCAGAGAAGTTGATTCCAATGTCCGAAAGGCAAAAACATGTTGGGGTTCCAAGAGAAGCCACCGCTCTCCACTGGAACAATTTGCTTGAACCTCCGGCACAGTCGACAAAGTCTGGGATTGGGATTCTTGCCTTCTCTCCTCTCTCTGTCGAAACTCTCTCGTTCGAGTCGCGCTTCTCGTTCTACACGCTCCGACCAGGAACGTGGTTCTTCCTCTTCTTCGCCGTACCCTAATATGGCGCGCATAGTGCCCTCGAAGGACATCACAATCCTGTCAGAGCCCGGCTCCTTGGCGAGATGGCGAAGACCTGTAACCTCATCGTGGTAATCATCCCGTTTTCTATAACGTCTCGTCGAAGATTTGTTACGTACCGCAGGCTCTTTTTCCTCTCCTGGAACTGCTCGTCCATTGCCTGTTTTATCTCCTCTTCAGAAGGTGGGTGGGCCGACTGCAAATGCCTGATGAGGGCATTAAACTCTTCTCCATGTTCCAGCTGCATGGAAGTGAGGCCGTTGAGCAGTTGCTTAGACTCATATGCCGAGCAAAAGTATTGGTACATCTTCTCGAGAGCTTGGCTTTTCGCTGGACTGTCAGGAGTTGCCTCGTCAAACTTGACAAGACAGGAAGACAGATTGTAGAGCGGCGAAGTGTTGACTGATGGTTGCGTTTTGTCTCGTGAATCACTATACTCATAGCAAGTCTGAAGTGCATGGCTCACAACCCCTCTCAAATCACTCAGCTGACGTGAGAGAATATATCGCCTAGCGAGTAGATCATCAATGAACAGCCCGCTAGAATGCCGTTTGGTATGGCCTTCTGGCACCTCATTCCGGAGAGGTTCTGCTTGCTTGATCGCATCCTGGACCTCCGACATCGAGTGGCACAGAGCAAGAGACTCTTTTAAAAGGAAGAGATGTTGAACCACAAAGTTCACTCTGATCGGGTGGCCGGCCGGTGTTGAATTGAGCATCAAGCCAGAATATTCAAGGGCACGTCTCATGTCAGATGGATTGGTCGTACGTTTGTGCTTGCACTGGTACAACAGGGCGATTTTTCTGAGCGCGTCCACACGCTTTTCGTGTCTTTCCGGCATCAAAGCAAGGCCTTGTTCACATTGGAGAAGGGCTTTATCCAGATCCTCCATGTCATCGGTGTGCTTGAAGTTCTCGTATGCTACTTCGCCTCGAACCATGAGGGCTGCTCCATGCTGTGGTGTACCAGGAGGGTGACGCTTAAGTTGCTGGTCGATGAGGGCCATCGCTTCTTCGCTATCGGCTGCCTTGTGATGTCTTCTATACCAAAGGTCAAGACGAACAGCTAAATTTGTCACCGTCGATTCATATTCCGTGCTACTAGGTTGTGCCAGGCGTAGGACCTGCCATCCACAAGTGATAGCCTCATCCAGATCGGCATCGGTCCCGGCAAGTTGTGCGCGGTGCGAGAGGCTGTATCCGAGGTTATGATAGATCTTACACAAGATAGGATCGTTGGTGGGCTCCGCTTCAGCCTTCGCTTGCTTGGCGTGCGCGATGGATTCGTCAAGCGTCCTCATAGAGTTGGTGATACCAAAGGCTGACATCTTCATATACGAAAGCTTGTCCAGGTGCTTTGCCCGCTCGGCAGAAGGATTGCCAAGTCGTCGAATAACGGTTTTCACATGTTGGATAGCGTCGTACAGATCGGTGGGAATGCTCTGGTCCTCGAACTTTTGGAGTAGAAGGTCGGCCAGTTCTGCTCGGATCTCGATCTCGTCTTCAGTCGCCATCGAGCCAGAAGCCAAAGCCTCGCGTAATTTGGCTTGCGACTCTCTAACACTCCTCCATATTTCGTCCCAGGGATCTGCCGAAGCCATCTCGGCCAGGAATAGGTTGAACTGGGTCCGATTATACCATCAGATGAAGGGTACGTTCGTAGAGATGATATGACTGAGGTGATGAGCAAGTCTCAATAGCTAGTAGCCGAGCTTGATATACCCCGGCTTACGGAAGTGCAGCCTTAGCGATGTGGCGAAGCACGGAGCGCCAAGAGCTCTGCTTTGTTCTTTGACGAATGAAGACAGTGAAAAACAGGCCAGAAAAGACACCATCACGTCGCATTGGAAGCCTGTGTGGCTTCTGGCCCCTAAGCGCTTTCATTGGGAAGGTTGGAAGTAGGCAGCAGTCGGAGAACCGCTTGCGCAGGACAACGTTGTTCCTCAGTCACGTGCAGATATCAAGATTAGATCACACGAGAAAACCCCACTCTAATAGCCATGCTATCACAATCTTCAAAATACTCAGGTCATCTCGCAGTTGTCGCACGCGTAGCCCTCGTCGGGAATGTACTTGATAGTTGGATGTGTGCAGCACATGTCGCCCTTGGGGCGGTGGCGGTAGTGGCGCAGAAGTCTCCATAAAGACATGGCGGCCCAGGTCGGAGACAGTATATGCTGCTTGTATGGTCAGTAAAAACCTTGGAGGCGAGTAAGACAGCTGGAGAGGTGGAACCAAGAAGATCTTACTGGTTTGATGATGAGTCTCTTGTAGTGAGGCGATGGCTGATAGCCTGGGTCGAAGATCTTGTGACCGCTTGGGATTAGTTGGAATCGTGACTACAAGCGGATCTTGCGAGCTTTGCGCTGTAATCTCTCTCTTCTTGAATTTGATCGTACCCAAAATGCCGATTTCGACGGTGGTTGACTGCGGCTGGAAAGCGGTGCTGGAATTATAGGCATGCGAGCGGAGACCGACCATGGGAGCCTGAAGCCAGCGGAGAGAGGCTTCATTCACTTCAGCTTGCTAGCAGTTCTCACCGCGAGGCTGGGTAGGACGGCATTATGATAGAAGGATTGCTTCAGAAAGACAGGTTGTAACATATTTTCCATGGCTGATAGCTTTGCAATAGGGACCTGCTGCTGCCTATGGAACGCTCCTCTTCGTCGATACAATCGTCCCACTCGCTCTGCAGTATTAATATGCAAATTTTGTTGGGGGCCCTCTCTGTGACAGGACTCTAGAAGACCGTAGCTCAATCCATCTGTATGCCGATGATTTCAAGAACCATGCAGTTACGCACCTAACATAGTGGCAGACCTATGGCAGCACAACCGGGGACAGTGGTCAGAACGTGCAGTGCCTCATGAACAGAAAGGAAAATTCGCTTCACCCATGCATTATGCTATTGCAATTGGGATCTCTATTGTGGCCGATTCGGTGACCCCCTCAGAAGAGCACGTCCCACCAAATCACAAATTTGAACAAGCTGTGCAACACTTCTTCCGCCTTTCCTTCTCAACCAATCTGCTTCTTGATACTCACTATGTCTGTACAGCTGGGGAGGCTTTGTCCCACCCGACAGATCCTGGCCTCGTCGTCTCGGTTGCAGCTGGTACGTTCGAAGATCTTTGCAAGATCTCTTTAAGGAACGGATCTTTGTCATTAACGCTCACCCCAGGACGACAGAACGAGACAAAGCCGCATACTTTCCGCTCGTCTGAGAAAATGAGTTGTTATCTGACGGCACCGCTACCGCATCTAGCATGACGGCGCCATGGCGCTACACAGGTTTCCAGCTTGCAAGAGCGGCAACGCGAGCTACCTAGTTAAATCGCCCACCTCCACAGGATGCTCTTAAGATCTTCGGAATGCCGTCCGGTATGGCTCTGCGGGAGCGTTATGAGCGCACCAACTCGCTGTAGCGAAAGCGTCCTTCGGAGCAGGTCTCCGCAAACCGGACCCCACTTCCATCTCGCAAGAAGAAATCGCTCACTTCCACGCATTGCTCGAAGCAGCTCTCACGCAATGCTCGCCGTCAAATGTCCAGGTATGACCATTCGCCCTACGCTATCACAAGGGGATGACTAACTAGGTCAAAACTGCAAGGCATGGCTTCTGAAGAACACGACGCCATCTTCGGCAAGGATCACAGCGCTGAGCAAATGTTCAGCGCTCGGTCGATGCAATTGCACTGCGGGTCGATCGTATGTACAGATGAGCCAAGTTACAGCAAGATGATGTCCAAAGGCGGCTGCGATACCCTGTTAGTCGAACAGACAAGGATTGCTGCTTCTACGAACCAAAGTGAGAAGCACGCTGAGCGAGACCGGAAAGGAAAGTCGAGGAGGGTGGCACCATCCGCAGCTTTGTGGTCAGCCTTTGACTTGTCCGCGTCTTTCGTGGATACAACAGCCGGTGAGGAGGGCGGAAGTCTACGGACAACGGCCAGACGGAGGTGTCTACACGTCCTTTACCTTCTGAATTGCATACGGACCTCAAGAGGCGGCATTCCAGGCTAAGCCAGCTTCCGTCCCTATTCATGCGCAAGCGTTGGCGTTTGAGGCTGCTTCGGCGAACTCAGGTGTTGTCTTCTCTGCAGTCGCAAGAGTTGGTGGCTATCCCATCCCTGCATAGTCTCATCACTGCATCACTCCTTAGCCGTCGCCGGCGGTTCTATGCGCACTCAGAACAAAACTTGAGGATGCCAATGCGAGAGGGGTGAGAGACTCCGTCATCAAGTCTGTTCTTGGGGATCGTCCAGATCTTCCTTTTGGTCGATCTCCGATGCCCGGCGGAAAAGGTACGTTATCTCTACAGAACAACCTCGGAGCAATACAGGAAGCACGTCACAGCTGACCAGATCCGCGCAACAGGAAAGACAGGCGGCAAGACCGGCGGCAGTCCCTGCCGCAAGTCAGACGTCAACGAACCGTCACTGGTCCTTCCCGGGCCTTGCGCCACAAGTCACGTTCGAGGATAAGCGCCGCCATTCGACCAGCAAGATCAGCATCGCGACAGCATACCACAAGACATGGGCTATCCTCAGGCTGACGAGCGACTGCAGGTACGCGTGACCCTCATCAAAGATTTACGCACATAAGTGGGACACAAGTGCTGACGTTGACGAATAGTTCCCCTGCAGCCGCATAAAGCGCCACCTCCGAAACATAACGCGCAACCGGACGCGCATCGGCGCCAAAGCGTCCATCTACCTGACCGCGGCGCTTGAGTACCTGACAGCCGAAGTGCTGGAGCTGGAGGGCGACGCGGCGATAGATCCAAACAATGTCGACGGCTCGCTTATGCAACATCAACTACGTTCGCGGCGGAGCTCACACTTTTGAACTTCGAGTACGTCCATACTGAGTTTGTATCCGGGGATGATTGGTCCCCACCTCTATGGTCAGTCACCCGGCTTCTCGCACCGGGTCCGACTACTCGTCGTTCATCACGGCTACCCAATAATCAACATGGCACCCATCACCAGCTTCACCGTCCAGGGCGGACTCGGCCGGATCATTGTTGGCTCTCTTGATACGATGATCTTGATGAACCTCACGACGCAGCTCAAGCACGCGCGGGACTGGATATCCACGAGCCTTGACTACGACAAGGATCACGACGGTAACACGTTTGAAACGACGATTCGTATGCTCGGGGGCTTCCTCTCCGCGCACTACTTGTCAACGGAGCTCCTCACTACACTCCAAGCGGCGGTGCACCTTCCTGAAGCGAGCGCGCGTCACCATCATGGACCAGAACCGATAGTTCGGCCAGCAACAGCTTGGAATCCTTCAAGACTTCGATCCAGGATATTCAAATCCGGTTAGCGAGCTGGTATTCTTCGTGGAAAGGTTTGTCAGCCCTTGGACTCGTGTGGCGACGGTGTCATGGAATCCCCGAAGGATCTCCCGGCGAAGATCTCTACTTGGAGAAAGCGAGCGCTCTCGCCGATCAGCTCTGTTTCGGCCACCGACGCGATGAATGCGCTCAAAGCGTGATCACCGCTAGACTTTGCCAGCCAGGTCACTCACTTGGCGAAGGAGGTGGGCACAGAGGGATGACTAGGCGGTCAGGTCTCGCTTCCAGGTGTTGATGGCATATGGGCTGAGCTTACCGCGACCGCATGGTCCACGCCCACGACGCCATCCCCTTCGGCACATTCTTCATCCCCTACACCACGACGCTCTCGCTCAACTGGCCCTACGAAGCGCGCGACGTCCTCGTCCTAGACCCTGCATCTGCAGTAACAACGAACACGTTGGGCACAGCATGAGCGTACGTGGGAAATTTCGCTTCTTGAATGGAGACTTCGCTCAGTGGATGCAGTGAACGTCATGGCTAGGAACCTCACAGAGCAGGAAGCCCCGTTGGACTATTCGAAGCTGGTATTTTCGACAGCCTTTCACAGCTCCCGCCTCAATGGCCTGACACACTCAAACCAAATCCACCTTTCCGTCGATCGATTTAAGCGGCACACCTGCGGCGCAACCTTCACCTCGGTGCTTGCCGCTGGCCCTCCTTTCTTTTGCGCCGCCGCTTCTGTCGTTGCGTCTGGAACTTGTGCCGTGAGGCGATTGGAGCTGACAGTTATGGAAACGGCCTGTGCTACTTCCAAGCCAGTCTTGATACACGCGCGAAGAGAGGAAGACTTGAAGAGTCAGGCGTATCAGAAAGACGGGCTGGCTTGGTACGGCGGGCGACAGATGGCACTGTCGCGCCCCATGATCAGGTGACGCGACGAAGCGTACATAGAAGAGCAATGGTGTAAGAGTTTTGTATGGGCGCTGTGGTGAGGAGGTAGCGGTTAAAGACAAAAACGACACTCTCCAAATACTCAGCAGCAACGCAGACCTCGCGTTCTCGAATGCCGCATCGCCTCCAATTCCAACCTGCCTCCAAGTCCCACGCACCTCGCGCCGCTCCAGCATATTTCCCACAGTCCGCCACCTTCTGCCACCGCAGAAATCCCACACCAGCGCTGTCGGCCCGCTTACCCAGTGTCCCTCTCCCAGCCACGAACACTTCGAAGGCATATGCGATGCGGTCTGATGTACCGCCATAACAAGCTCAATAAAGACAGTGCTCTCTTCTCCAGCCACCCGCTCCGTTCAAGGATTCACAGTGGCAGCAGCTAGTGCTCCATCCTTCGCACACAGTTGATAAGCCCGCTCCGAGCAAGTCTTCCGAGGCAGCAGAGACCGGCTGCCAAGCCCAACGCCGAAAGACCGTCTCATCTCCGTGGACGAAGCGTACCGCACGCCGAGACAGCCGCTGCGTTGCAAGCTGTGAGTTTTCCCCGGCGAACTCGCTTTTCATAGTGTTCTGACTGATTAGGATCAGCTTGCACCTAGCTCTCGCGCTGCGACACACCGTCACATGTTAAAGGCACCAACCGGCAGCTTGAAGGGTGCTCGCATCGAGAGCGTCCGGTATGTCAACTGGTACCAGGAACGCGTTGCGAAGTTTCCAGAGCTGCTTCTTTCTGCAATGTGCATCCGGCAGCACAGCGTAAATCTCCTCCGAGACTTTTCGCTCACAAATCCAGCGAGCTGACTTAGCACTGTAGAAAACCGGAGAAAGATAGGATGTCTAGAAGGCCGGTTTCAATCTGCGTCTTGCAAGCCTTTTTTCCGAACGCCGGGAGCCAAGACGGCAACCGCAGTCCACGGACCCAACGCATATCATTGTACCGAATCCAACGAGCATCAGCCATGCAGCCGGCGAATGCCTTCGAATCACGACGTTTTCCGCAGCAGGCAGATACAAGGGAATTGCTGAGCGGTCAATCAACCTCAGGATTCTTCGAGATCGGATGTGGAGGATAACAACTGCCAGGGAGGCATAAGAGTAGCGGAGGAGGATGATTTGGCGTTGAACCCCGCTGATCCTGAAGTAAACTGAGCGGCGGCAGGCTGGAAGCGCCGGAGGACTGGCTGATGTTGTATCGAAAGCTGGGGTTTTGACATTCCGGATGGTCGTTTGAAGGTCATGTTGGCGGCGTATCCCTCGCAGCGAGTTTTGGATAGCGGATCGTAGATCGTGGAAGTTGTAAAGCCGCCAGCAGAGCCAAAACTGAAGTTATTGAAACCATGATGATGGAGCTGAAATCCGCAAACTCAACACCATGATAATGCATCGTGACCTTGATGATGCTGCAAACTGTCAGCCTCAGAACTGGAATCTCCCCAGAATGCCCGTTCTCACCCCACACTCAACACCATGCTAAGGGACCGCTCCAACCCACCACCCTGACGAGACGCCCCCCAGCACCCGTGAACGCCCCTTCCCACCTCCTCTCACCACTCATCAGCACCCCCTCCACCACGGCCAGCATTTCCTGGCTATATCAACACAAAGCTCCACCCTCATCTCCATCAGCGGCCAGTTGGTCTAATGGTATGACGTCCGCACCACATGTTGTACGATAGGTGTTCGGATACGTGTGCGAGTACGTGTTCGAGTACGTGTTCGGTACGTGTGGGAGTAGCGCGGAAGACGGGGGTTCAATCCCTCCACTGGCCATTCTTTTGGCATTCTTGACGTCCACCTCCTTGACCTCCCCAATGGCCTTCTTTTGGCAGCAGGGCGGTGCGAGGGGAGGTTATGTAGTGCAATGATAGGTGCTAGAAGGTATAAGGGCTGGTTGGTCTAGTGGTGATGATGTCCGCTCCATATGTTGTACGAGTAGGTATGCGAGTATGGTGTATGGGTGTGCGGAAGATGGGGGTTCAACTCCTCCACCGGCTATCTTTTTGCGCGTTTTTTCTTTTCGGTTCAGTGAAGTCCTGAGATGGCGGCAGCATAAGACCGTGGGATAAGTTGGTGCCGCGATAAACAGGGTGATGTTGCTGATATCTGAGCCTTCGAAGACTGGATGAGATGCGGAGAGGTGAGGCCGAGCTGGGTGCAGTACATGTGCGTGCGGAGATCTCCGTTCCCTGTGGGTGGTTGGGTGTGCCCCATCTGTTCATGCCTCCTCCGCACCACGTGATCGCGGAGATGTCTTCTCCGACCCCGCACGCTCCGAGGCCTGCGTAGTGCCTTCCATGGGCATGGAATTGCATCCGGTGCTCTTAATCCTGACCCTCCTCGTGCACATGAAGAGCTCAGGCCGCTTGTATCGGAGAAGGCAGAAGAAGCATACAAGGAAAAGGAGAACAGAAACGATGATGATAGACTGCACGGCCTCGCGACTTGCTTTGCCATTGGCTGACTTGGAAGACATCTTGACCGAGATTTTGACTTGATTTGACTCAGTAAGAGTTGCGGGAAAACTGACAGCACTTCTTGGATCAGAAGGGATAGCAATTAAAAGATGACTGCTGAACAGCTACGCAGTGAGAACTGTGGAAGGGGTTTCAGAAGAATGAGACAAAGACCCAATGGACAGAACAAGGTAAGATTGCGGTTCAGCAAATTTTCCCCGTGTAAGATGGACTGTGGAAAAACAAAAGGTGACAAAGAAAGCGGGATTTGACAAAGGACACAACCGGAAGGCAAGACGGGCACACGTAAAGCGGATGAGCGCTAGGAAGTGAGTGTGGAGGGTTGCTAGGATGGTAGAGGTAAGGCAAGTTATGGAGACGACACGTATAAGCGGTTATTTTGGAAAGGAGATGGATGTGCTTGAGAACGGGAGTATACTTCATGATGTTCGTAGGCCATGGACAAAACTTAGATAGAACTAGGAAGTGCAATATTCAATGGACGACGCTCTTTCAATCCGCGAGAACATAATCAATGACATAGATGTAGACAAAAATTGAGAGACTGACTCGGATGCGATCCGCGTATTGTGGAAAGCGGGAGGTGGGGAAATCTGGGACGAATTCGCAAGATAACGAAGACAGTGAGGGCGGGTAGACAAAAACTTGTATGGAACGTGTAAAAGTTGAACAGATATGACTGCGAGAACTCCCATACACCATCTGAAGGCTGAGAACGGAGAACCCCTGTGCATGACTTAGGGGAGACTGAGGCTTGAGAGAAGTCACGTGACAGACTTGACTAGGATGGCAGAAGAAAAAGAACGGATGGAAGGACACTCAGAGAAAGAGACATTGGGATGGTGGCTTGGAGGAACCATTTTCGGTGACTGGGAACAGGCATCTTCGAAACTGAGGAAACTTTGCACACAGGAAAGGGGACTTCGAGAGAGTGGTCACGTGACAGCTCCGATTTTGCGGACAAATGACAGAAGAAAGACTCTCAGTGGACTTTGATTCAAAGGAACATTGTGTGGACTCTTCTGAGACTGTGATTGGGACACGGACTTCACTTTGGAGGTGGGAAACTAGAGAAGAAAGACTAAGTATGGACTACCTGCTGATATGAAAACATCCCAGAGATGGACTTAAAGCAGAGCCGCAAACACTAGACAAAAGAACGGAGGTCCGCAGGAAGAAGATATTGGAGAGGAAGAAAATCGCCAGACTGAACTTCGTACGAAACAGCGGGAGAAAGAGAGCGGTTAGAGAGTTGGAATTGACTCGTGAACAGAGCGTTGATAAGAGACAGGATTGAATGATCTTGATTCCGGCGGAGAAAGGAGAGAAAACGTATTGGAGAGGCGAGATGAGGAACGGCTGGACGAATGAGGGACATAGGCAAGAGCTGATTGCATTGAGAAGGATAGGGACCATGAGATTGGTCCGATAGGGACGTTGAACCGGAGAGAAGATGCGTACCGGCGAAAAAGACTGCAGATAACCAGGAAAGGCGTTGAACTTGGAAGTTGAGCTGCTTGTGAACAGTTGAGACTCAACCAACGAGAGGAGCGGGGAGACAATAACCTGGAACTTGAGTAGAGGAGATCTACGAGCTGAAGAATGAAACACAACGGCATCGATACTCAGCTAGTGTAGAAAAGTATCAATCAAGTGACTTTGGTAGTTTCGAACAACTGGGGTGATGACGGAAAGACCGGGCAGAGAACTGACAAAGAGATGCGGAGGATAGACAGCTTGCACCGGAAGAAAGGACTGTGGAGGATCTTGAAGGCGGTGGAACGCTGAACTGCTTGAGGGAAGATCTGATTGAAAACCATGACGAGGTGGAGAGAGAAGATAGATACCAGGCTTGACTGGAGGAACCGAACAGTAGAAGTATCAAATCCGGCAGCAAGGATACTTGAATGGTTTGAGAACGTATGAGGCGGAGGTATCACAGAGAGTAAAGGTGAAAGCCCGGATGAGGATGAGGTGGTTGAACGCTGACCTGCTTGAAAGAGAGATTAACTGACCAGAAACCGAAAAAGGACGAAGGAGATGATGGCTTGAACAAGAGAAGTTAAGAGCAGATGCATGAAGCAACCCGGACGTATGAAGTAAACCAGTACTGATACTAAGGTGAGTGTAAGAAAGGGGAAGCGGAGAAACCAAACCACATGACAGTGACGGCATAGAGTAGTGAGAACTTTGGTGAGTGGAATTGGAAGAGAATGGACAAAGCACTTGCGACTGTGGACTTGAACATGGAGAGAGATGTGAACAGACGCGGTGAATATGTCAAACCATTACTATGATGTGATGAGAGGACAGGAAAATCGGATCACGCGACTTCAGGGAGATGCAGTCACAGACTCGGATGGGAAGATCTTAGAGGATACGACAGAGATGAATAAGAGTTCCGGTTTCGAGATGGAGGCTACGAGCAGACTGACGGAGTGGAGAAATGCGGAGGCTGGACACGCTCAGACTAAGGGAACGGAATACTGTGGGACACATGACCCGCGGCTCGTACCGAGAAGCTTGGGGAAGACTACGACATGAGACATTGATTGAGTAGAGAAGGGTTCGACTTGTATGAAGAGGGCGCGACGAGGATAAGGTTTGTAGCGCTGATAACGAGAATGACCAAAGGGGACTGGGGAACTGCGAATGTATGACATAGACCCTTGTAGCGAACGTGGTAGATCTTCGAGACGAGAGAGCGGGAGAGATGAATGAGGGTATGCGTAAGATCTGAAAGGCTCGAAGAAGAGGAACGCTTGAGATGCGCGGGAAGCTATGACCGAGACGGGCCAGCAGAAGAGATAGCTGAAGCAATGACAGATGGATTGAAGCTTGTACTAGTTGACGTTGGAAGACGAGACTTGGTTGAGAACGCGAGAAGGCAGAAGTGTTTCAGGAGGAAGGAGTTCGGTGAGCGGAATGACTGAGTAGATCTGACAGGACGAAACCGGAGGAGGAAGACTTGACCGCGACGCGTGTGCGTATGAAAGGAGACTTGTTGAGATGACTGAATGACCGAATGACTGAAGACGAGCGGTGGCTTTGAGTGACGTTTTGGAGGCTAGAAGAAAGCGCTAAGCGGCAGCGGACTTCAAAGATCTATGTGAGCTGTTGAGAGCGACGGTGAAATGTGAGAGGGAAGAAGGAGACTGGTTGTCAGCAGAGGCGAAGAGGTCCTTGAAAGGGGAAGGACAACTGGGGTGACTGGTGACAGCCCTGAAGTCTGGCGGTGGGCGGCTTCAGGCCGAAAGTCGGCCACGTTGAGATGCAATACCTTCTGTACGCTAGAGAGACGACAAGGAGACTGAAGGGGCTGTGATCCAGAGGCTCACAGTGTAGAAGGCTGGTGATGGAGGGTGTGGGTTGGTGTTGAAGGAAAGTGGAAGGCGTAAGATCCGTCGCGGCTTCCTGAAAATGAGAAAGTAAGAGAACACCTCACGCTTGCCGCATCACGGTTGTCGTCACCTGCAGTCAGCGGAAACCACTCTCCTCAAGAGCTGCATGCTGAGCTGCTAGTGCTTGTTGCTATGCTGAATGTGCTAGAGTGAGCGTGTCGTTGGTGGAGGAGTGTACAAGAAGAAAGAAGGAAGGAAGACCGCCGTCGTGGCTGAAAGAACGGTGCGGAGCTCGGTCCCACCTTCCGCCGCCATGCCTTCAGTAGCAAGCTGCAACACCACCACGAACGCCAGGAGCACCCCATCCATACCTCCCACCTCTCTTCCAATCCTGCCAGCAAGGCTTGCAGAGGCGCCGAGACCTGATTGCAACTCCCACTGCTAGCTTGAACCGACGAAATCCGCCTCGCAGTGCCGAAGATCGAAATACCTCCGCACCTGGGAAGCCCGTCGATACACCTCCATCACAGTTCGAGATACTACCCACATTACCCAGCGCTGCTGAAGCTGGCATGAGGGAGGCCTCTGAGCGTGTCGAAGCCTCTGCTGATGTAGAAGCGGATTTGTCCTCTCCCTGAACGATACCGGACAGGCTCTCCTGGACACCGAAGTCAGCATTCTGCCACGCCGTCCACACATTCATCAAAAGCGACACCAAGCATAGCAGCATATCATGCTGCAGTATCCTCCGCGGAAGTCTCCGAATGCCAGCCCAGGAACTCTCGCTCGACTTCATCCAGTGGAAGCAACCAGCGGACAACCCTTCATATACACCGGCAACCAGCAGCGCTTCAGAGACGACAGGCAACCACGCAAAAGGATACAGCAGACACAGGCATGGCGGATGACACGAAGCCTTCGGGACGCACAACTCTGGAGCCGGGACCGTAGCCCTGACGTCCAACGCGGCGGACGAAGCCAGCGAAAGTCACTCCGCGAACAACGGCAACCACATCATCGGATCCGCAACAGCAGCCGCAGGAAGGGAATGAACAATAAGCGCAATGACGATCTCTTTGAGTGATGGCCGAGCGGAACAATGGGGCTGACAGCCTGGGCAAGAGACTGAAGCCAGCCAGGCATGATGGCCTCGCTGTCGCCACAGGTTACAAGGCGCTGCGGAGGCGACTGAACACAAGGTGCCCATGAAAAAGCGCTCCGGAAGACCTGCTCACAGGCCCAGGCCAACCTTGTGGTGTCTGCTCCTCGCGGAGTCACCTTTGCGGTCCCAGGGGAAGTGCAGCTTCGGCCAGCGGCCAGCGACAGCAAGGCCGCCGGAGAGACTTGCGAGCAACAACAGGACAGACAACACCTGCAGAAAGAGCTCTGATCAGGGTGCTGACGCGCCCGTACCAGCCCTGAAGGGTCCGCTCCTCGCTGCCAGACACCTTCGCTTTGTGGCCTCAAGCATTCAATCACGTGACCTTCTCCGCCTTGGGCTGCTTGCATGAAAAGGGAGAGGCCGGAGAGAAGAACGGCAGAAGAATGAAACAGTGCGCAACCAAAGACTTTGGAAGAATGCGAAGCAAAGAGATGCACTTACCCTTTCTAGAATCCACCTCCAGCTCGCCCCTGTTGAGACCGCAGCCGATAGGCCGGACGCCCCTTCCAAGCGTCGTGACATCGGTCGACGTGCATGGAGGACGATAATACCACAGTACAGCGATGATGCTACGGCATGTGTCAGCATAAGTATCCCACGAGTTCCGTTATCCATGTGGACCTACCATATTGGCTTGCCGTACCATAACCACGCGATGGACACTGCCATAATGAAGACACCGGATATTGCCAGCGGAGTGCCTCTCACGCTGCGATGCCTGCGGACCAGGAGAATATCCTCTTTCTTCAAGCCAGCTGGTACTCGTGGGAACGGAGAGGTGCTGTGCATGTAAGTGTTCCATGGCATCATCAGTCTCCGTGGGATCGAGAGCCTCATGTGAAGGAAAGTATCTTCATTCTATTAATCTCGTATGGATTTTCCTTTCTACTTGTCTCAGCTGCGTCTTTCCGCCGTTGGCGTAGCCTCTCTCCCTGAGTCGGGTTTTCTCAAGCTCGCTCGCCTCAAGTCCAACTCTCAACGTAAGGTTTCGGTATGCGGATGGCCTTTCTCAGCTTCCTTTCCGCGCAAGAGTCCTTCTGCTTCCCGTTGGTGCTTTCTGTCCAGTCAAGGTCGCTCAGTCTTCCAGAGAGAATCTCTCCCATCTGCGAGTTTCGTGTCAGTGTTGCTTTAACTCAAGTCCATGACATTCTCACCTTCTCATCTTGCAGCTTCCTCATTCTCCGCCAATGGCCGAGATTGTAACACTTCATCGTGTCATGTGACGTGTCTTTCTCCTTCTCACAGCCATCATGACTCAAAGTCCTAGGCGCTGCTATGCAGCTTGTCTCTCCGTGTCTCTTCCATGGCCATGCCCTCTTCTCTTTCTCCTTCGCAGTATTTTCTGGTCTAACGCCGGCAAGGTCCTCCTCTTCTGTCCGTCATCATGCGTTCTCCGCTCCCGCTCAGGCACGGCCAATGGCCAGCAAAGCTCGAAGTCTTCTTCATACTGTCATACGTGTGCCTCGTCATTCTTTCTGCCTCGCTCTTCATTACATTCTCCAATGTCTGATCTTCTTCCAAGTTTACAAGATCCGAGTAAGTTAAGGACATTGTCTGCCTATTCCAACACCGGAGCAAGACGGAATAGCTCGTAACAACAAGGCCGGCCTCACCCACGTACCACTATTGACATCTCCGCCAGCGCCCAAGCATCATTTGGTCGCCTGGCCCCACTCCCTGTTTGCGCTTGCGGTTGCCCTTGGAGTACTGTGAGGGTGCACGTAGTCGACGTGGTCCATCATTGACTCAGAGACGATGGTCACGTTGTCTGGAGTTTCGTCGTCGTAGAACTGAAGACTCATCCGGTCGTAGTGGTCTTCGCTGATTTGGCTCGCGGAAGCCTCTCGGTGGCGGAAACGGCATCCCATGTGGCGGCGATCCAGCGTTTGGCGGCATACCTCCTGGTAGCGGCATGCCTCCTGGCGGGGAAGGGCATCCCTTGCAGGGTGTGAAGGGAGCGGAAACACTGAGGCACGGCGATGCGGCGCGCGGCAGCTGCCTGTCGAGGGACTTTTGGGCGGTTTTGAGGCCGCGGTCGGTGTAATGAGGGCGCACTGGTCCAGAGGCGAGTCGTTGATGTCCCATACGCACATGTCGGTGGTGTGCTCATCCGTAACATCTCGTTCAAAATTCCTGCAGCGACGCCAGCCCGTCGGGTAGCGGTACCCATGTTTCTGCACAGCATTGTCAGCGTCGCTGGTCATCACATGCGTCCTTTCGGTTCCCGGCTCACTCTGATATTACCCATATCCGCCTTGCACCTTCTCGCGGTCGCACCGGACTGAGGCCAATCGCTGCCGAATGTCGTCGTTCTCTGCTTGGACCGCATCCTTCTGCCTCAGCAGCGTCTGCAACTCATTGTACACCTGCTGTGACTCCAGTTCATGTACCTGATTTTTGAGGCGCTCGATCTGGTTCTTGGTCCTCTCACGAATGGCGCGCTGGGCTTCTCGGTCATTAGCTCTCTTGCGGGCAAGCTGCTCTGGGGTGAAGTTCGCGACTCCGCAAGAGGACAGGGAGCCCGACGTTCGCCGTCGCTCAGTAGTTGGTCGTGCATTCTCTTGACCGCCATCGTCGCTGGCGCGGTTGTTAATGCCGTTGTCGGCCATTGCGGGTTTCAGTTAGATCTGGGGTTTGAATCTCACTGGGAGCGCGCCCCCCGGACCACTCTTTCAAGACTCAGCATGTGGCTAGAAGCACTTGTCAGTAACACTGCCCAACATATCCATCATTTCGAATTCGGCGACTTACCTGGCCGTTCCCCATGACTTCGAAAAAAGGACCTGGCCGGAGCGGGCAAGTAGAGCAGCGGACAGCAGGCCATGGAGTAATCACCAGTAGGCCGACGGCCGTAGCCGCCCTCATATCCTCACATTTACATGTAAAAGACCGCGGAGAGTGAGCTCAAGTCGGCTGGCGAGGTGGAGAGTGGCATCCCGAGACCCCACGCTGCGGTCTGGTTCAAGACTGCAATGCTGTTGAGAAATTTACAATCGGTAAAGGTGATGCCACCGAGACCGAATGTGCACTTGACGAAGGTCCGTTCGCCCTCCATAGGTAGATTGATGACATCAGCGCCATCGTCCTGAACACCAGCTGGCAGAATCGAATGAACACTACCGAATTGAGCAGTGGAAGAGTGGGCCTCGTCGTTCTGAGCAGCGATAGGTTGAGAGCGAGGCTGAGGTTCGACAGAATGACTACCAACAGACTGAGCACCACTTGTCTCTCTGTGCAGCTTGTCTTCAAATTTCTGGACCGGCGGATCATGGGCGAAAGGACACTCGCCGCGTGGGCGAGGGCAACCACCCTCATGAGGTGGGCTCCGGGCCTCCTACCGCCAGGGGACGGCGGGCGGTCGTACGGTCGGCTATGACCATTCATGTACGGGTCTGGCTCATAAGCGGCACGAGGTGGGGCGTGGGCGTCATACGCATCTTCACGGTACCGCGGAGGCGGACAATCGTATCCATCGTCGACCGGAGGAGGGCCACGGCGAGCGAACTCGACTCATTGCTATGCATCGTCTTGGTAATCGGGCACCAACGCTGCGGATCGTGGTAGCTATGAATGACGCTTCAGCAATCACAGACGCAAGGCTGTTCACGCAGTACCTGCGCAAGGCGCCAAGCCAACATACCTCAGAACCTCATCCCTTGCGTGCACACGTGGATCAGTTCCTGGATCTCCTCCGGAGCGCGGACCCGAGCCAGTCTGCCGGAAAGAGGCAGTCCCTCGAATGCCGCCCACCGGGAATCTGTCCGTTGAACGGCATGCCCTGCATCAGCTGGGGCGGCGGCTGCACGAAGCTATGGAGCATCGGGAACAGAGGACCTTGTGTGCCGAAGCCCATGTTCTGGGATAATGGCGGAGGCGGAGGCCATCACAGCTTGTAGTTTGGTGGCGGCGGTGGCGTACTGCTCCCGTATGGGAACCCTCTTGGTGTGACACCATGGTCGCAGACTCGCCTTGAAGACCCTTAGGTATCTCAAAGCATGGTCAGCTCTGGCCTTGCGGCATACCGGATCGTGGTACACATCTTCCTTGCCGCTTGCACACATCCCTAACTTCCTATACTGCCTCTCCAGCTCGCTGCTCCTCGCCTTGCGCACCTGACTCTTCTGCAGCAGGCTGCTCTTGTTCGCCGCATAGGCATCCAGTCTGCTGCGCAGCACGGCAGACGAGAGGAGAGACTTCAGCACCGGCTTCCGGGGGCTGTAAAGATTTATCAAGCGCTTTCGAAACCAGCAAACCGCATCAATCAGGTTTAAGAGGTCCTCGAAGCTGACATGGTCTTTGTGTTCCTTTAAGCGGGTTATTGGCCTAATTATATATCCGAATCGGACACGCGGTGTCGAGCCGACGTCATCCATGGGTGCCGCGCTCGAGCATGAAGTAGCTCCGCCCGGCTGCGAGACCGTTGTGAGAGATGACGTCCGGGTTGACTTGAGCGATGATCTGCGGGGCTTGCTCGAGCACGGGGTTGTAAGCTACCTTCGTCGGCGAGGGATGGACTACCAGCCGTATCCAGGAGGGATGTCCTCATTGAGGATACTAATCTCCATTGCGCCAAACGTGTCCTGGAGGTCTGCGCGCTGTGTTTCATCGTGCTTGACGTGCTGTCCGAGGACCCAGGCAACACAATGCATTGGTCTGCGACTCGGCGTCGAAGTTCTTCCGCCAGAATGTGTATCTGCGGGAGCAGCGCTTCAACTGCAGAGTCATCAACCCCGGGAAGACCAGTTATCTGCGTCCAGGAAGCGGTGCGTGGAGGGCGAGCAGCGGCGGGCCGCATCCCTCCTGCTGGTAGTCCTGGGCGGAGTCATCCCCGTAGATGTCGATGTCGAAGTTGTCCTCACCAGCCATGGTGAATGAATGGAGATCCGATTTTATTATTAGCAGCCGCCGGGGTATCGTTCATGCTGTGTCATTCCGGAGAAGCTTTCCAAGAGCTGTAGGTGAAGGAGTTTCCAGTCAGGTCTTCATCGAATAAGTTTAATTAGTTTTCAAACCAAAAAGCGGATATGTTTCTTGCGCTGCCCTTCCAATTGGGAAGCTTCAGACTCCACGATTACTTCTTCCTTGCCTGGTTGCCGATCGCCGCAAGACTATCCCAAGGCCTCAAATGTTCGAACCGCGAGCTGTTCAAATTCCTCCAGCGTATCACAGGCGCGGGCTCGGAGGTAGCCATGTGTGCTGCAGAAGTTGGGGAAGATATACCTCAAGAAGTAATTGTCCTCGCTGCTGACCGCTCCACGGAGTTCTCGTCGAACTCAAGGCCGCCCTCGCCATGGAGTGGCTCCCGGGCTGCAAGACACGGAGAAACAATTGCAAGATGGCCCATGCCTGCATCCAACCAACTGTCAACGCTGCTTCGTCGGGAGTTGAGACGAGACGTCTTCTCAAAGCTCAATCGTTTAGAATCATATCTTGGTTGATGGATGGCAAATCAGCATGCGGGATTTGTGCGTGTGATGGTTGCGCATGATGTTGCACTTCTCGACGTCGCCCTTCTCGACGTCGCCATATTTCTTGAACAGGCAGGAGACTTCTTCAGTGAGACGAGGATGGATGCCGGTCCAATGTGGGAAAGGACTCGCACGACTGCGATATGGCCTCCATCGAAGCACCGGAACCCAGAAGGATGGATCTGCTGAGTGCTTGGAGGAGCCGAGGCCACACCCTGCCGCAACCGTAGATGGATTGGAACTGCGCAGTGGCACTGTTCGGAGGAGGAAGAGCAGGTAAGTGGTTTGACGCCGAGTGGAACCGCTGCAGCGGTTGTAGTGGAGCCAACGGATGACTGTGGCTTCCAGATACTGTCGGCGGCACGCCGCTGCTAGAGATGCGATCAATACCGAGCAGACCGGCTATTCCATCCCAACGCCGAGTGTTTGGTACCGCGAGTACGGCGGGCTGTAGTTGAGGAGGTGATGGGTCGACCGGGGCTGTTTAGCGATGAAGTCCGTTTTGGGCCATCGACAGCCCTGTTCTTTGGCCCCCGCCACCGACATTGGATACTGCGTCCGATGAGTCTGCTACGCATACGTAACGTAGTAGTTGTCCATCCGCTTCGGAGTTGTCGCCCATGGACCAGACCACGCAGGCGAGACAAGCGGAAGGGGCGGCGGCCTCTCCAGAGCGATGCGCCTCCCAGAGCTGATCCCGAAGGAGGCTGCTGTATTCGTCGCCAAGAAGCTGCGCAAGTACGACGAACTACGCCCCTTGTTCGCCCACTTGTTGTCATCCGGCTGTGGTTGCAACTGGGTCGTTAACGGGCCGCCAGTGCTGGGGAGGCCGTCAAGCGTGACCTGGAAGTCTACGCCGCGTCCGGAGGGGTTGGAAATGGCAATGAAGACGCCGCGAACGTCTGTTGTTGCGCTGTTGGGCAGTCTCGCTTCGTACGATGCGCCGATGGGATTGTTGGTCACGACTTCGGCCTCCTCTTCCACGCCTGGATATAGTAAGCACTATATCGTGCCAGACTGGCCGTACAGAAGCGGTTCGGTGCTAGATCCTGAGGCCCGAATCGAAAGGACACTTGGTGAAGCACAAGGGATGCCCTGACTCCGAGAACCCATAACTGGCGAGTACCCGCGCACCGCCTCATTTTGGAAGATCAAATCTGTCATCCTCACGCTGTCGGCGTGCTCGGACCCCGGAAATTAGCCAGCTGCCTTGAGTGCGGCGTTTGCGAAGCAGATGATCGCATAAGATGGTCGAGAACAGAAGCCCCGACACCGCTGCTGATAGCGGTTGAGTGGTGCAAGATATCTCTGTGCACGCTTGGATACTCGTTGTGTTCCGCAGTCGACGACGGATGTTCAAGATAGCATCGCAATCTGGGGTAGCCTGACGAGCGACCATTGTTGTGAGCTCTCGGTATATCGCGTCGTTGCGATGTACTGTAGGAGCCTGCGCAGCCAGGTCAATGAGCGAACGCAAGATTGCATGCGCGGCTGGTTCGTCCATGATGAGGTGAGACAGGAACCTGACAACGGGACGCAGAAAGCTCAGGGAAGGTTGACAAAGCAAAGGATGAGCCTTCAACGCCAGATAGGCGTGGCTCATGTCTGCCTGGCTCATGTATGTGCTGTCGTCCATGCTGGAAGAGATTGAACCATTGTCATCCTTGAACATGCTGGCATCCGAGTAATCCACGGCCAAGGCCGCGAAGTCCTGCGGCGCAACAGAAAACAATGCCCCAGGCTGACTGAGGAGATATGCTTCGCTTCCCAGCGGTCGGCTGGCACAAGATCGTTCATGCTGTGCCATTCTGAGGAAGTCTTCCAAGAGCGGCCCACAGGCTGAGATCTCTGATGCTCTCCATCTGCTTTAGATTCCTAGCAACCTTGTCGCGCAGTGCCGAGTCTGTTGGTGCGATGCGAGGGTCTCTCCCGCCTAGCATCCTTGATGTCGCGACGATCTGCAAGTTGCATTTCTGGATCGACTTCATCGTGCTTGGCCGGCATGTCATCTGCGACGTTGGGTAGCGTACGGTTGGTCACTAAGCGGAGCATCATTGTTTCTCGTTCAATTAGCGGCTGTAGCGCTGCTGGGGGCTTTGACGAGAGGGGCCAGAGTCTGTCTTTCTTGTCACTCCTGTTGTCGATGGGGAGATTGAAAGTGGCTTTCCTGTGGTATGCCAGTCGCTGTCCAAGTGCCAATGACGCGCTGTAGCGGTAAGGAGCGGACGATAGGGCCCTGCGGTGGCTGAGGTTGGGATGAGAGAAGTTGATGCCAGGACGCGAAGTCGTGGGCGAGGCCGGGTGTCCACCACACGGCTGCGACGGGTTTGGTGGCCAATTTCAAAGGACCACCAAGCCTCTCAGACCTTATACAGAGAAATGATCTCTCCGTGCTTGTTGTGATTCTCAAGTATGATGGATATCACCGGAACGCATCCATTGGCTCCGCCTCGGATCCTGCCAACGCGCGGCAAATCCATGGGGGCCGAGCGCTGAAGGGTTTGAGGACGTAAAGAACCCCATGTAGTACATGGGGGTGGCGGTGACGAAGAGGAAGGGGCCGAGGAGACGCTTCCTGAGCATGTTGGAGCGTCTGGACTTGGGGTAGAAGGGCTTGTCCTTGTAGGTTGGGAGCGCCATGACAAACTCATCGTACAGCTGACGATTGACGAGCATGATGCTGTTTCGTATGGGGACTCTGGAAGCCTAAGGTGTCGCCAGTGTCCTTGGCGGCAAGATCTTGCGCAGTAGCACTTTGAAGTGGTCGTACACGCGTTGATAAGCTGCTCTACGACGTGTGGCGAGGAGGGAGGCAGGAGCTGTCTTATCTTGCCTCTTCTTTGCGGACGCTTCGCCTTTGGTCGAATACGCGACATCATGTGATGTCTCATTCTTCCGTGGTCTCCGCCTGGACATACTCCCTAACGATCGCCGAAGATGTGTCGGCAGAGAAATGCCGGGCCCCAAATGCCTACTCCTCGATGCCCGTCAAGCCCATCAGGCCCCTGTCGAATGGCGTAAGCTCTGTATTGTCATGTTAGACCTGTCTGCTTTGGTGGAGGGTTCAAACTCACTTGAAGCCTTGGTCTTGTGAGCCGTCTTCGGCTTCGCGCCCTCAATCTCGTCTTCGGCCTTCCGCCTGCACGGCTTCTTAGGCGTCTTCGGCATCTTGGGCGTGACCGGCGTGACAGCTGGAGTTTCGGTCGTAGCGGCAGCAGGAGTTCCGCCGTCACCTACATCCCCACCAGTGGCGGCGACAGCGTCGTGTCCTGCGAAAGTCCAAGGGTTAGCCTTCACGCCATCACAATCTAGACAAGCTGACTTACAGATTGGTGGACGCGCCCACCATCAAATCGGAGGTAAGCCCATGCCGATAGCCGCCCTTCATGGCTCATTCGGCAGCGCCGAGCACAAACTCGGTGCCAGCGTCCTGCGACTCGAGCTCCTCGACCACGACGTTATGTCCTCCATCCATCCTCCTGCCGTCTTCAACGGGGAGCCGCTCTTATCAGCCGGGAAGAAAGTCCGACGTGCACGACCTTCTGAGTGATGTTCGTGTGAGTCGGTCCAGTACGGCCGACGCGGATGCGGATGTAGTCCTTCATCACGTAATGTTTCCGGATCTTCGAGCAGCTCCCCGTTGGGGGGCAAGTCCAGTCCACGCCGGTGGTCGGGAGCCTAGGCCCAGCGCGGTTCGCGAATGTGGCCTCCGCGTTGTGCTTGCGGTCGGAATCACCCGACCGGGCCTGAGCACAACATGAGCGGAGCCTGTTGTAAGCGAAGAATTTGTACGGCAGCAGGCGAGTCCCGGCCATGCTGGTGAGAGGAAAAGCACCCTCCCAGTATGGTTCGTAGATCTTAGCTTCCGCATCTTACTCGCGGTCGGGATCGACGAGGACCAGAGCAAGACATGTGCGGAGCTTGTTGTGAGCGAGGAACTCGAAGGATGGAGGACGGCTTGTGTGGAGAGGGTCGTAGCGGTTATCAAAACCGCCATGATTCGACCTGAAATCGGATCTTGTCAGCAGCTGTGACTGGAGACAACGATGACGAGACCTACCAAAGCCCGAAGCCCCGGACGAAAGCCGCCCAACGGAGCATCCAATTGCCCCCACTGAGTTCCCCAAAAGACGGTCCACACAACACTCGATCGCGTTCCCAACGAAGCCGGCCACAGAGTAGTTGTTGCCAGCGCCGCGGCACCGCCACTCCGGATAATCATTCGCAGCCGTCGAGCCGTTGTGGAACGTGCAGACGGTAGAGATGATCTCGTTCGTGAGGCCACGGTGGGGAACATGGGTCCACTGGTGGCTGGTGCCGATCTGCTGGCGGAGCGCCGTAGCCATCTCGACGGCGAAGTCTTAGAGCAGGTTGCTCTCGGCGAAGGGGACGATCTCCCAGGCATGGTATGGATACTGTTTGGTGGGATCAGTGCTCTGGCTACGATGACGAGGGTGAAGCACGAACCTTGCGGAGAATTGCGAGAAAGTGTTTCTCTTGGTTGGTCGCTCGAGGTCAGACGGTGGGTTGTAGTTGAGAGTGACCTTCATGGCCTTCTCAATAAGCTTATGGCGCTCTTCTTCCAAGCGCTGTTGTGGAATCTGAAGGCTTCTCCGGGCTCGCGTGGCTTGCTTCTCAAGCGCCTCGACGGATTTCAACCAGTTATCCGCATCAAGACTGTCTTTGAGATGCGGAAGGAGGAGGCGGCTAGGCTTGTAGTATGGGAATTAACGCGGCTGATGACCAGTAGTTCCTGAAGTCCACCTGGTGGGCGGCGTGCATGGTCGACTTCTACGTCGCGGAGCGACAACACGAGTCGATTTCGGCTTGTAAGAGCACCGCGGTCCATCTTGACACCAGCTGGTTGAGCCGGATTGTGGCCTGTGTAAAGCGGTTGTAGAAGTAGAAGGCTTGCGCGTGAGCCTCCCCGATGGGCTCACAGCCCTCGATGGACAGGCTTATAGTCCAGTGCGCTTGTCGACTGCGGCAAAAATTGGAGCCCTGCGGTAGCGGTATTCACGCTTGTTTACACGGCGACCGAAGCTGTCGTACTGCGGCGGCGGCAAGGAAGATCTAGTCATTGTCAGGGAGAATGTCTGCAAAGATAGCACTGGACAGCAGCTTACCTGTCGCCATCGGCTGGGAGACGCCGATTCTGCTGAACAATCATCTCGTTGCGACCGCACATTTCGGCTGTTGAATGGGTTGTTCCACAAGACTGAGCTACTGTATGTTACTGCATGAGATCTCGGAAACGAACCATTGGACTGGCGCGGCAGCGTCGAGTGGCGGCTCTCGATGTCCTTTGATGCACTGGTGATTCGACTGGATTCTCAAGGGTGCCGAGACTGCCGCTTGTCAGGTCGCGCATAGGCAGGTCGTAGTTGCTGCGAGAGCTAGCCACGATGTGGCTGCGGAAGAAGGCGAACAGGAGCGTCGGCCACAGCGGCAGCGGAGTTCAGAAGCTGAGTTGGTTTGACCCGGCCGCAAGAATGACACCGTTCGTTGTAGAGCCGGAGCGCTTCTCGCAAGTGATGCCTATTATCTTTGTCAGTTGGCGAAGATCTTTGGTCGAGGGACGGTGGAAAGCTGATGGAAGTAAGACTTACGAGTTGCAAGACTGGAAGAGCTCGAGCTTCAGTGGAAGACCTAGTGCCGCCATCAGTACAAAGAGATCTTAATCTATAAGCAGAGAGTTGGAGCCCAATGAGAAACTCACCGGCAGGCCTTAGTATCCTCGTTCTTACAGGCTTGTCGAAGTCGGTGACTTTTAAGATATGTGTCGCGTTGATCCAGCTGAGCGAATAGCCGTGTCAAGAATATTACGCCCTCCGACATGCTCGGGTGACTCTGCGCAGACGGAAGATAGTGATGGACGGATAGGCGATGCGGAATTGGATGCGGGCTGATGCCTTTTCGTCTCAAATCAGACGGGAAGGTCTTCCAGAAACGCTTGTCCACTCTGAATATCCTGCGGGATCAGGGCTGCTCAATGTGCGTGTCAAGACAGAACAGGAAAATGGATTCTGTTTGAGTCGTCGGCTGCCGGTGAATGACGCGGTCTCCTCGATCTGATCTAAGGAAGAGAAGTCAGTACCGCATTCAAATAATAGCAGTGCAAGCTGGTGCGAATTTCCGTGACTCAATCCTCCTCTGTCCAAAGCACCTACACCTCGCTCAGCTTGATGAACAGATGGTGTCTGAGTGCTTGACGCGTGTAAAGAACCGAGAGGCTTGTAGATCTGACAAGGTGAAGGTTGTGGGAGCCGACCGACAATCACTCAGACTCCTTTCCTTAGCCAGTGTGAACCTCACAGCAGCTTCGCAGAAGTGTTCCGGAGACGGGAGGCCATCGAGGAAGGGTCTTTCGATGCTACGTGATGCTTGCCGACTGCACTCGAGCTGCCGTAAAGCTCCTGGTCGCGTTCTTTGCAGCAAGAGTGTGGAGCTGAGTGAGGTTCGAGTTGAGATCTTCTCCCAGGACAGCAGCCATGGCTGCGAAGGGCGGTACAGATGCCCTTAGAACTTCAAGGGAAGCTGTACTTACAAAGGCTGCTGGCTCCTGGGGAAGACGTATGCATCACGTCCCCAACCCATCCCTTCCACAATCGAGAAAAGGTCAAAATGGGGGTACCGACTGTTGTAAGCTGTGCCTTTGTGTGCTCCGAACGATTACAAGAGATCAACAAGTCAAGACGAAGGACGAAGCTGGGAATATCGAGGTGTTGAGATCCCCCGAGGCGGAGGGGCGAGGTGAAGTCAAGGGTGGACGTTGCCGATCCCTTGCATCCCCGCCAAGAAACCTTCGACAATATGAGATTTCATGGACACCGTGACGCGGCCTGTTCTCCGCACGAGAGCTTAAGTTTATGGCGTTTGAACATCGTATTGGGCCTCAATTACATGGAGTATCCACGATGAGACCGCCGCTGCCATCTCTGGAAGAAGACTCAAACTCCATACAGCAAAGGATTTGGCATCCATGAAGTCTTCTCTCAATACCCGAGTCACATGCTCCACCGCGTCTCTCTTCCAACAAGTCTACGACTCCACTCCATCTACGGAGTCACTACGAGGAGAACCTATCCTGGATATCACACAAGCCCACCCCTTCCCGCATCCCCAAAACTCCCCGCCTCATTCACACCCCGCAGAAACTTCCATCCCACCCTCAACCGCCCCTCCACCCCCACAAAAGCCCTACTCCCTTCTAGGCTCCCAAAAGATAAACCTGCACCGCGCGCACGCCGAGTTCGGCCCATTCGGATTCGGCACGATGAGCGGCTGGTTGCAGCAGATGTAGCCCGGTGGGCGGTCACGCCAGCGGCGGAGAGACCTTCGGAGCGGCATCTTGCGGGATGTTTGATCTCGTGATGGTTGAGGAGATGAGCTTTTGAGAGGGATCTGGGGGAGGGATCAGTTGGGGCTTTGGCGAGGAGAGGGAGTTGCTGGAGCCGTTGGGGAAAGAGTATCTTACGGCTTTGAGGTTGAGGTTTTGAGTGAAGAGAGCTGGATCTCGAAGTCAGTTGCTATCAGAATGAATGAGTTGGCTTCTTACGAGAAGGGAAGAAGAAAAGAATCTTACTAGAGTGATACTGGCTTCTTTTCCAAGAAGAAGCCCGGGTATAAATTCGGTTGAAGCTCTTACGATGGATTAGAGTGATTTGAGAGCCGTGGGCATGGGAAGGGGAGAGAACGACGCATGGCCCACGATCGATGTAGCGGGATCATATGAATCTTCACTTTTCACTTCCAAGGCAGCAAGAGTTCTCCACGAGCCTTTAAACAACGTCTTCATTCAAAATTTATCGCTGGAGAAAAGCTTCATAAAGGCTATCTCACCACCTTGTTAGACGAATGGAAGCTAAGAGGTATCAGTTACAAGCTGCCGAAGACCCACGAAGGCCCACTCTGCCCCCGGCACCTCAAGCACCATAGCACCACCACCTGGCTTGGGCTCACACGACCACACCTCCGAGGACCGCCTACAATACCACATCCTCGCCTCCGCCCTTACCAAGCGGCCACACGGCAGCTACAAGACCACCATCCAATCTGGAGATGTGTTAGTATGCAGACGAAATTTCTGGAGATTGCGAAGGTGATGAGAAAGCAGGAGAGTCACGAGTTACCTGGATGGCGGTATCGTAGCCACCATGCGACCGCTTGGTGAGGATGGAGGGGGATTGTAGGCGGGCGTCGATGGTGTGGTCGTAGGAGCCCAAGTCAGGCGGTGGTGCCATGGTGCCCCAGGAGGCCGGTGGGGCTGGAGGAGGACGCTGGGGTACGCGGCGGTGCTCGAGACTCTGGAGAACTGTCAGTGACATTATCTTTCAAAGTGGAAGTCAATGTGCTTCGTTCTGACAAAGAGACGGAAGAGGTCTTGTGACTTGACTCACCCGTTGAAGCGCAAGGGCACAGTAGCGATTCGGTTTCAGGAACTGGTCAGGCCTCAGAGACTCCGCACGCTCATGAAACTCGGAATCCATGGCGCGCAGCGTAGAATGTCCGTTGGATGGTGTGCGACGAGGAATGTAGGATAGCGGTTCTGTGCAAGATCTTGACCTGGACGGCGACCTTCAAGCTGATAAACGAGCCGGCTCAGCTTTTCTGATCAAAACCTTGGAGTCAGCATCGATTGCTACAGAGCAGAAGCAACACAGGCGGGGAATCCTACCGACTTGTAGGGCTTGGCTCTAATTCCTTGTTGCAAAAGCCTCTCCACACCGCCATTCGCCTTTCCTGTTTTGACAACAAAATCCTTGTTGAGATTGTGGTTGATGGCCATGCTGGTCATTAGTGAGCGAAAAGGCGGACACGAGAAAAGAGGCAAGGGAAACTTACAGTGACCTCGCACTCGTGTCAAGCCGTGCTTCAGCGTGGGGCAGTGAGCTTGACTGATAGAGGTGTGCCAATTTGAGCGGCATGTTGAGGCTGCGAGCACAGAGTCGAAGAAGATCTGTTTCGACAAGAAGGTGGGTCTCGCATCGACCGTGGTATCTTCCTCTAGATCTTCGGCGACGATACTGCCAGCTTGAGATGCAGTGGATGAGGCCGCTCAACGATAATATGGCAGTAGGCTCGCAGACCCCGCTCTCGAAAGCGCTTCGGGAATCGCTGTTGGGAAGAAAAATTCAGTCAGCACAAGTCTCGATGAGAAACGAACAGACAGTGCATACCGGTTGTGGGTCTAATCCAAGTCCACCCAAGACAGGCTAGAGACTCGATGGTGTGTTTGAGAGCGGCGTCGCTTGTGGGGATTGGACCTCGACGAATGCATGGCTATTGAGCTACGATCGTCAGTAGCCGCGTGATGCATCGATGTGCGAAGGTAGGTGGTTACTTGCATGACGGGCAACGCTTACCTTTTTGAGTTGCCGTTCACCTTGTGCTGGTTGAACGTAACGTCAATCACCTCATCAGTCCTTTGGTATCGCGGAGGATTCCGAAGAAGTCGATCATCCTCTCGGAAACAGAAGTTTCCGAGAGAGAACTTCACGTGATCCACGCGTAGGGATGCAAGCGTTGAGGCTGTAGCAGGTGCTGGTCTTGGAGCCGTGCATTAGAGGCTAGGGTGAAATTTTTTAGACAACTTGGCAGTCCCGATCAGGCAACTCGGAATGCTTGCGCTCAGTGCCAGCCGCGATGATGGTTGTCAAAGTGGTCATACAGGCCATCCAAGATGGGTTGCTGGTGGTACTGCATTGCCCCGTTTGTGTGTTCGAAGTGGTGATGCCGAAGTGCGCCCTGCGGCGGAATTCATGCTGCTATTGCTGGGCTGCTGGATCAACCGGCTGACCTTGCACGCGGGCACGCGCGACCCGGTAGCGAGTGACGTTGACAAGGTGCATTGCACCGGTCGGACGTTTCAAGGCTGAGATCGAGGACGGGCTGGGAATGTCGCCATGACAAGAGACATCTGAGCAAGCACCAACCGACTCAGTAGTTGGGATCTACTGGCCGAGGCCCCGTTCCAAATGTGTACAAAGTCGGTTTCGCCTTGTAAGAGCACCGCGTATCCTTCTTCGTTATGGCCCAGTATTGTGTGGAGCGGTTGTAGAAGTGGAAGGCTTGTGCGTGAGCGTCCCAGACAGCTCACAGCCAAGTTGAAAAGCCTCTAGTTAATAGAACAATGTAGGTAAGGGAAGTCGGCAAAATAGATCCGTGACTTCGGGAAAAGGATTGGCTCCAAGAGTCGGACTCGTTGAGCATTGGGCTGAAGTCCCTGAAGCAGGTCGGCACTGGCTCACCAGGGTCAGCGTCGTCCAGGACCGGATGAGGGTGAGATGTTGACAAACTTACCTAGGAAAATCGTCCTGCTATGTCAATCAAGAGTCGCGTTCTCGGCCAAAGATCATCAACACCGTCGGCATTTGGTGAGCTGAGCACGCAGACACCATGGATAGCGGGCGAATGAGCGAAGGGTGATGTTGTGAGGATGATTGCTGTTGCTGAAGAATTTTTCTCGTGCGGTTTTGGCGGTTTGACCAGCCAGATCTTCGTATTCAGCACATGATCAGCATCAAGACAGAAGATATCAGTGAAAAGAGATCTTCGTGTGGCAACTAACCGTAAAGAAGAGTGATGGAGCTCAACGTACTCTGATGGTTTGCGAGTCAAAAACCGACTTTGATCAGGTGATGGCGAGCCCGAAGGCAGTCGGAATTCGGACTGCAGGATAGTCAAGGAGTCAAAAGAGCCGCGGCCGTTGGCTGTGCACAATGTCAATATATGGCAGGAGTTCCGTTTACCAAGGAGAATATGGCCGCAGCAAGAACTTTCAAGATGGGGTTTTCACGATGGTCACTTCACCTGACCCATGCGTGGGCTGCTCAAGCAGAGCCAAAGCAACAACTTTTAAACCAGTAGGAAGCTGCTGAGAGGCTACAACCCCATGCCCTTCACATCATGCAGCCGAGACACAGAACCAAATGCGCCCGCCTCATCGAGTCATTTTGATGTCCTAGTTCTTCATGCGCACCCATCCAGGCTCGCCCCTAAACATCAAGAAGCAAAGCATAGCCCGCCATGAAGTCTTTCCGCAAACAACCACCCACACCTAGACGGAATAGTTATAGGGAGTACGTTCGACGAAGCCATGAAGACGGGCGTCGTGGCCGCTTCCTCCTGTCCATCGCGTCAGCTGATGCATTCCCTCAAAGATGAAGAGGCAAAGACTCACCCACGAGCGAATAAGTCGGAGCAAAGCTCCACCACGCCAAGGTCCCAGCAGGGAGGGGAAAGAAACCACAGCCATCATGCTGAAGCGAGGCAACAGGCCACCATCCCACGATACTATCCCAGGCCCTCCCTTCTCTCACCATCCCAACCAGCAACATCTAGCGGGCCACTTGCTGTCCTTCAGGCCCTTGCCTCCGAGCCATGCATGGTGTGCCTGGACGCGCTCGGCCTTGGAAAGAGGGCGGTCGGTCTCGCCAGCAGAGGCGGTCTGTGTCTCCATTAGCTACATTGATCTTGCTGGAAAGAGAGGGGGCAAACTCACGGAAGCTTGAGCGGACGACAGACAGTCCATAGCCGTCACCGCCGTGTCCCCCACCAGTCCATGGAGGAGGTGCTGCGCCGGAGCCGCCACCGCACCAACCGAACCAGACCCATAAGGCTGATTGATGGTGCGGTAGCAAGGTAGGCCGGAACAAAACGGCGATCAAGCAACGGCAATGCCGCGCGTCTGATGGTGGCTCGCCGTGATAAGATGAATGATGTTGGACACTAGATGTTTGCGGTGCTTGCATGTGCGGAGGGTAGGACGGCTCTGAGCCAACAACCTCATGAATGGACGGAAGGGTGTGCTTGGGCAGCTGTGCCTGATCTTTATCGTTCTCAGACGTGTGACGAGACTCAGGCGGAGAGATTAGGCTTTACAACCTACCTGGCACTGAGTTGACTGAAGCTGCTCAGCGGCCGGCGGAGGGCACGGGTATGGATAAAGCGGGTTGATCATCGCTGTGGTTGATTGCGTGCGTTGGTATTCCGCTTCGTCCTTCTTCAGCTCGTCCACGTCCAGAAGGCTGAGTGGGCCTGCGGCCCCAGCCCGGGTAGCAGCAGCTACTTGGGCTGGGTGTGTCTGGCGTGTATGTGAGGAGTGGGCAAGTTAGCCACAATCTCGCTGTCGGTTAGGTTTGAGATCCCGGGTCTCGTGACTGCAGTTCTGCTACGAGTGGGTGTGCGAGGACCCCAAGTGCCGTCGCGGTCGCGGCGCTTGTAGCCGCTGGTGCCTCGCTCAGGACGTGATGGCGTATTTCCATAGGGGTCAGTCTCCGATTTTGTCCAGTATATCGCGTACATCCAGAGGGAGAGTGCGCATGTGACTCTGAGAAGATCTGTCAGCGTTCAGTAGCGTGTGCAAAAGGCAGAAGACAAACACTGCAAAAGGATGAGGGGGAATAAGATCTACGTACTGGCTTGAGGGTTTACGAAGGGGTCTGTCTCAATGCTGCTTGGCAGCCGTCGAGAAGGGCAGTCGGGACAATGTCCCACTAGAAAAACCGATGATCAGCGTGTCGAGGTAGTAACGCCCGAGGGCACACTTGTTCTTCGAGGAGGTGGTGCCCGCGATGTAGTGGAAGACTGTACGGCCGTACCAGTCGGTGCGGACGATGGTGGGTTGCAGAATCCGGACGAGAGACGGCATATTGTCTTTGTCGAAGTTGTTGGTGAACATGACGGCGCGCATGAGGGGGGACTCGCGTTCAGCGTGAACTCGAGTGTCACAAAGACCGTGGCTCCAGCCGGTGAAAGATTGGCTGGCAGATTAGTGCTGACTGCCTATGATTAAAAGTCAGCGGAGGAAAACGAATTGCGGATAAATAGTGGGAAAAGGTACGAACAACCCAGCAGTGGGCATGAAAGCTGTGTCGCCTGGTAGATCTGCGAAAGATCTTGACGGTCAGTCTTTGTGTAGATACTAAGGCGCCTGCCACGAACCGGATCTATGGCGAGGGCCAAGTGGCTCCGCTGATCGCAGGAAGATCTAGCTCACAATGGAGGCCTAGTTGATGAGAACATGTGGTTTTGCCTGTGGCCATCCTCGGATGTGGTTGAAGATGGAAGAGACCATGGAGGTGAAGTCAAAAAATCGGTCCATCACGGCCCTTGGGTGCCAACACATGCACAAGCGTGCAAGGCATGTAGAGCATCCTTCAAGATCTAGCGGTAGATTTGCAGTGGCTTGACAAACAATAATGGTATTATGTTGAGGTGAGACGGAAGAAAAAGTTTGATTGCGTGGTGTTGTACACTGTGCAAGCCGCTATCAAAGCAGTTTACCTAAGCGAATCAAGAAATAGCTGCGGTCACTTCGCTTTGTGATTTACAGACTGTGTAATACCTGGGGCAGTCGACTGGGAGTGATACAGTTCAGGAAGCGGAGTTAGGTATCACGGAAACACTACGCCAAATGGTCAAATTGCACGGTTTTATCTCTTCATGGTATCATATGTATTACTGGTAGCCAGACCCCAAAAATGCCGAGCGACTGCAGTCGAATCCATTATGATCTCTTCCAACAAAGTCGGCACCATCGCACTAAGGCAAGCTGGACTTCAACCTGAAGGTTCGGTAAGAGACAGCCAAGGCTCCTGGACTTCTGGGCTTTGCATATTCCAGTCCGGAATTCAGGAGCCCACTCCCTCGCAACCTCCTCAACAACTCTCCTATCCCATGTCGAGAGATTGAATACCTCTACTCGTCGCCTGATGTCCCTGTGCATAGCTTTGGCGATGGCGATGTTCGCTGCCTCATTGCCGAGGTAATGGCAGTGTATCCCCTGTTCCTGTGGATGGTCATGTTGTTGTCTCGTGTTCATGTCCTCTTGCTTGAGGGTCTTGAAGATGATTAGCAGTTTCCTCATGTAGCCTTCGAGCTGTTCGATTATGGTCCTCGCGTCGTCCAGCAGCCGACCGATGTCAAGACCAGACTTACCGTGGGAGTAAATAATCGGCCATGCCTCGCTAGAATGGTCCATCAGGGTGATCCATTCTGTACGGTACGGGTGAACTTCCATACAAAGGCCATCTTGGGTATCCATTACTGACCGTGCGATGTATCGGGCAAGCAGATCGGGTCCGCTAAGATCCAGCCGTACGAGTGGCAGCAGGTTGTTGTATTCGGCCTCGAGCTGCAGCCATTCGTTGTAGACAGCGTCGTGCCGCTGGTAGAGCTCGATGAACTGCGCCGACTGCATCTGCTCCCTTTCCCATTTTTGTCGGGCGATCTCTCGCTCCACGTCACGCTGGTAGGATTCCTCTAAGAGCCTCCGGGCTTCATCTTCCGCCGCGCGCTGTCTTCGGCGCTCTTGCTCTGCCAGTGATTCAAGGTCTCTCTGGAGCCGCTCTTGGGCCTCACGTAGCCTATCGGCCTCCTCCTGACGCTTCCTAGCCGACTCTTCCTCCTCTTGCCGCCTCAATCGCTCTTCCTCCTCCCTCTGCCGCTGCTCTCGTTTGCTCTGTTCGCGCATCTGCTGCCAGAACTTCAAGGCCTTCTCCCGCTCTCTCTGGCGTTTCCGCTCTCGCGCTGCCGACTCTCGCTGATCGCGCTCAGCGCGTTCATCACTCCACGCTCTCGCGTTCGCCTCCTTCTGCCTCTCGGCTTCCTCCCGCTGGTGCTCTCGCCACTGGCGCCCGTAATACCAATTCTGCCACCAGAAGTCGTCGCCCGCTTGGTGCGAGCCCGCTCGCTGCGCGAATGGAGATCTAGACCGTTGACGCTGATGCTCCGGCGCCTGCGCTCGTGAGCTGGATGTCTTGCCCAGCGCTTCATCAGTTGCAGCGCGATTCTCTGGTTTCAGTTTCTCCCAGGCCTCGTTGATCTCTTTCATCCGCTCTGTGGCGATCGTGGCGTCGTTGGGATGCTTGTCGGGGTGGTGGAGGAGGGATTGCTTGCGATATGCCGCCTTCATCTCATCGTCATGAGCGTCTTGGGAGACGCCAAGCACTTGGTAGGGGGTGGGGGAAGTCATGTTGTTGGATGGAAAGGGGAGATGAGGGCTGGTGGAGGGTGAACTATATGGGAGATCTGGACAGATGGTGAAATTGGGGATGGGTGAACTTTCACCACGGACTTGATCGTGGACAATGTTGCACCCCTATAGAATGGCGGTTTTGGGTACACCAGCTTTTATCTCAGATACAAGAGACTTTGTCCAGCTTCAATGTGAGTATAGCAGCCCTGGTTCCAGATGCGGGAAGTGGAGCTTGGCTTAGTGGTGATGATTTAGTGGTCACGATTCAAGACTATATCTATCTCCAGAATGTTGGTTATGAAATGGGCTATTCTGATCGATGGTATATCGTCTCCTGCAGCTGGCAATGTGATATATCTAACGCCTGCATGATTAGCATATATCTACTGCTGTTAAGCATGTGGAACTTAGCTTATGCTTCTTATTACTTACAAAAGGATGTTAATGCCGTTTTGTAAGTTCTGCAAGGCAGCGTAACTACTGCAATATGAACCGGAATCACAGTTCAGCTTGGAACCTCATAAAGCATGGATTTTAAGCGGAGAATCGTATCTATGCATGCATTCTAAATATGTGATTTATCAATGCTCTTGAAAGTTACGCCGTCGCACTCAGTGTCTCAGTTCTCGTGTACTACATGTCTCAGTCTTGAGTCCACCAGTTCTCTCGTGTTGCGGACAGCCCTTAACCTTAGAACTCCACTCCAGCGCAACCGCCCTGACTACCGGAGCTTGTTCGTGGAGGTAGAGACATCTTTCCCTGTAAGACGCCGTCCCACCTCCTTGTGCATTTCCAAAACGATCTCCATGTCATACTTCTCATTATCGAAGTAGTGACAGTTCGGATCACTCTTCCGATTCCCAGCGAGCGCGATTATTCCTGTTCCTGCGTTTCATTCTTCCGAAGTCCATTTTGGGAGCTCTGCTGGTCCTTTCGCCGAAAACTTCCTCAAGGTCCTCGCTGGCGTTCCTCGTCTCGCGACCCTTTTGCTCCTTCTTCTTCCGCTCCTGTCGCCATCGTTGCCGAGCCCGTTCCTGTTCCTCCTGCTGTTGCTCGCGTTGGCGTCTTCGGAAATTCTCTTGGGCCTTTCGGAGGTTCTCCTTAGCCTCTTGGGCCTTTCGGAAGTCCTCCTTAGCCCTGTCTTGCTTCTGTTTCTGCGCGTATTGTCTTCCAGGCATCCGAATCTTAGCGTCGGTAGCTTTCCGATTCTCGGGTTTAAGCTTTTCCCAGGCTTCGTTAATCTCTTTCATCCGCTCGGTGGCAGTAGTTACGTCCTCTGGCCGCTTTGCCTTATCGGGATGGTGCCTGAGCGCTGATTTGCGGTAGGCGGTTTTGACTGCCTCATCGGAGACGTCTTGCGATATACCGAGAACTTGGTAGGGGTTTGCGTTGGACATCGTGATTGAAGGAGCCTGAGTCTGAGCTTGCGTGTTGGGATCGATGAAAGATCTGGATGTGTTGTAAGATTTGGGAAGTTCAGAAGATGGATCGATTCGATGGGTCGAGGTGATTTTCTGCCGCGTTATGATTATGAGTGCCGGTCCTTTATATGTGTCATCTGCCTTTCACGTGGAGTCGGGGACAATGCAGACATTATTTGTATGGGTTACCGACTCGGACGGTCTCCGGGATGAAAGACGATACTCTACAATGTGCTGCCGTTGTCCCATGTGTTAGTCCCGGATCAATCGCATGAGGATTTCTTGGGAGGTGACCGCAAACCGCGAATATACGCCTGCGCAGCATAATCTCCGGATCACACATGCGTCATAAACTTTTCATCACTCTCAAGCCGTTTCATCTCTCTATGAGGCAGAAGTTGGTTGCGACGTCTCATATTCGCCGCGTTGTGAACCGCAGGTGAATAGACAACCAGGGCTTCATCGTCACAAACTACTGGCAAAGTCCACTATCGGAGTGTTGATACCCCATCTTTAGTTGTAACTATGCTACACAGTGTACATATCTATTTAAAATGCTGAGTTGTAGAATGCTCCCATAACGCCGAGCGCCAACCCACTGTTCGAACCTCACGAGGACACCGTCCAGTTGCAGCCCCTGTGCCCCTATGCACCTCTACGAAGGACGGGGTTTCTACTCAGGAGGCGGTCGCTTGACGGCGCGCGGCTATAAGGCTTCTCAACACAGTATTTGGTCCTTGCGGAGGTGGACTGGCACATTAGACATAACTTGAGCGACTTGAAGGTGCAGATTCAAATGATACAAACTGGTTGTTAATGTTTCTTGATGGCATTGGAGGATGGCCAAGCGGCTGCCGCTTCCTCATTAGATACCCCCTCCCTCGTACAAGAAACTACTCCGGGATCCCCATTGCCTCATGACTGGCTCATTAACACCCAAAGAGCCCCATACATGTCCACCAGCTATCATTCTTCTCACAACTGTCCTCTGTGCCCCCCATGGTGCAAGTACCTAGCCGAGAACTCCCTCGCCACTTCCTTGACGGCCCGATGCTTCTTCTCGCCCGGGACCCCAGCATCAGCCTCGAGGCGCTGATCAATCGCCCTGTGCATCGCCTTTGCGACCTCGATATTCTTTGCTTCACTTGCAAAGTAGTGGCATTCGGAGTCGCACTGCTCGTGCTTCGTCCTCGCGAGTTGATCTTCTTGCTTCAGTATCTCAAAAATGGAGACCATATGCCGAAGATCACGCTCAAAACCCTCGATCCTGACCGTGACGTTGCCGAGTGACTGCTCAGCTTCCCTCTTGCCCAGGTGGATGTATCCGCGGATATCATGGAGGATTTTTCGCGCTTGCCGAAGGCGCTGGACCCACTCTGCGTGCAGGGGATGGACCTCCGGAATGTCAAACTGATCGTTCAGTGTCGAGCGCGTGCGGTACCTCGCGTACGAATTTGGTGACCGAATGTCCAGGCGGGTGAGTGGTAGGAGCTTAGTATATGCGATCTGCAGCATCATGAATTGTCGGTGTAACTCTACGTGGCGCTTCCCCAGGTCAAGCAGCTGGGTTAGCTGCCGCTCCTTCGCCAGACGGGAGAGCCGTTGTTCCTCAGTCTCGGTCTGATAGGCGTTCTCACGGGTCTGGCGACGCGCTAGATAAAAAGCCTCCTGATTTGCCTCCCACGTCCGATGGATCTGTTCCCGTGACGGTTGTGTACGGTTCTGCTGGTTCCGTCGAGCACGCTGGAAGCAGTCCTCAGAATTGGTCGCGCTCGGTATCGCCTGCCGGTTCTGTGACCTCAGCAAATTGTATGCTTCGTTGAGTTGCTGCATGTTCTCTGTCGCCGTGATCCTTTCTTCAGCATTCGCTTTATCCGGATGGTGCTTTAGCGAGAGCTTACGGTAGGCGGACCTGATCTCCGCATCCGTGGCCCGCTTTGAGATGCCGAGGATGGAATACGGGTCCATGATGGTGATATTGGCCATTTGAATAGTGCTCGACGCCAGAAGTTGGACTAGGTGGTTTGTTGGGTTGCTGAGGATTTCTGACCGAGGTAGAAGTTTTATTGCGTTGGATGAGAAGCAGCAACGCCGGGTTATGCGTGCTTATATATCTACTAGTACTGTAACTATATAGAGCCATGATCGCGTCACGGGAGGGTCAGATGTGAAATTACGACATGGGCGATTTTAGGGCCCACGCGGCAGCAGAGAGGGCACGCTATATTTGTGAAAAGGCCGAGCTGGTGAAAGAAGCCGTCTGAGATACATTCAGCATCAATGGCAACTAAGATAGATATAACTGTTTCAGACAAGTCACCATTCCTTGTCTAACTTGCCGTCGGTCACCAATTACGGATCTCTCGCATGTGCTTGCTACAGGCGCCTGATTTCAGTCAAGTGCTATCATTTCTTTCGTGGGATACCCTTTCGGTAAGACGATTCAAATCGTCCACGTCTACACCCAAAGTCACAGTGACTTGTGGCCCGACGGTTGTGAGGAGGCGAGAGTAGGCGAGGGTACCAGAATGGTGTTGCAAGCTTCGTAGTAGCATAGCTGGAGTGCGATCAAGGTAAGAGTGATGATGTGAGGTTGATGTGGTTTATTGGGGAGGTGAGGTAAGCGTAGCTGGAGCCGGGCGCGTGGAGACGCGTAGGCGGCTGGCTGTACGCAGCGATGGATTGATTACGGCCTGCTACAGGCCATACTGGTAGAGCAGGTAGGTCCTTAATCCATCTATGAGGATCACACAGAGCAGCAGGTTCTGGTAGTAACTGCTAAGAGCAAAATGGTGATGGTAGGGCGGAGATCACAAATCTTGATTCAACAGTTGTATATATTTTTTACAAACGAAATCAGTTTCCAATGCTCCCCCCTCAACCACTAACTGAACGCCGGCTCTTCATGAAAAACCTGCCCAGATGCAGCCCTTGTGATTCTTTGCGCGCTTGAACCTCGAATACCATAGCATGGAGATATCCACGAGGAACCATTCGGGGGCCTTGATTGGAGGCTCACTCACTGCTAGGCGTCTTGTGATCTCCGCATGCATCTCTTTCGTCAGAGCGACGTTCTCCACCTCGTAACGGGAGTACTCGCAGGTTCCTTGGCAACCTTGATGATACTCCCTTATCAGCCTGTCCTCCGTGCGTAGAGCGTCCACAGTTGTATGAAGCTTTGTGAGTTCGCGCTCGAGTTCTCCCATCAAGGTGATTAGGCTATCGACGAGGGTGTCGGTTGCTACGCCTAACAGAGCGCGCGAGTGGATTGAGGATATGTGCTGACTGACTTGGCGCACGCGCTCGATCCACCTGATGCGAAGTGGGTGCTCTTGCTGGAGGTCGTCCTGGTCGTCGAAAACTGAGCGAGCGGTGTATCGTGCGAGAGGATCCGGTCCGAAAATGCAGAGGCGCGTGAGTGGAAGCAGAGTGCGATATTCAGCCTCTCGCTGCTTCAAACTGTTGCGGATGGCGATATAGCGTTCCTCAAAACCGCAGCATTCCGCCGCCACCCGCTCCTGTTCCTGGTTCCACTGGGGGTTTTCTCCCGCCAGTATTCCTGCCGCCGCTTTGTGTCTTCATTGCGTCTACGAGCGTTCTCCTGGGCGTTGCGCCAGTGATTTTCGCCCTCATGCGGGTCGTTCTCCTTGTTCTGCTCGTTCGCTTGCTGGCGCTCCTCCCAGCGCTCTCTTTGGCGCTCCTCCCATCGTCGGCGAATTCGCTCTTGCTGCTCTTGCTGCTCTTTCGCCTGCTTCTCTTTTTGGGCTCTCTGGAAGTGATACTCGGTGTCGGACTCTGCGTCTTCGTTCTTCTGCTTTTCGTGATTAGCGTGCTTCTTCGTGTACTCATCCCATCGCTTCTGGTCTCTTGCCTGCTGTTCTTGCTCACGACGAGCTCGATCTGGATCATCTCTCCAGTACTGCTCGCTGGCCGCCTGCCAGCTCTTCGGCTTCGCCCACTCTGGCGTTTCCTGCGCGGTCTCTTTCTGCGCGGGAGTGGCTGCAGCTGCAGCTTGCCTGATCTTCTTGTCTGTGGTCTTTCGGTTCTCCGGCTTGAGTTTGTGGTATGCATCGTTGATCTGCTTCATATGCTCCGTAGCTGCCACTACATCTTCCGGTTTGGCCTTGTCGGGATGGTGCTTTAGCGAGAGCTTCTTGTACGTAAATCTAACCACTGCATCGCTAACGTGCTGCGAGATGCCGAGGATGTAGTATGGATTTCGGCTGAGACCGGACATGGTGGGTAGCTTAGGATCCAGGTCGGTTCTCGAATCGGATGTTGGAAGATGGAGCACGGATCGAAGGAGTTTGCGATTTTTCAGATCGAAATGAGATCAGAGTGAAGACTATGCATTTATATGCTTGCTATTACATGTTCACCAAGATGCTAAGTGTGAACATACGACAGGTCTCGCAAGCTCACAACAGATCAAAGCTGGACAAATTCACTAAACAGTTTGGAATGAGTTCTTCGTCTGCCTCGCAGAGCCTATTATCATCACCGATGCCTGTCAGAGCTTAGCTGTCTGCTTTGAACGCCGTGACTTTTATCTATTGTCATCCTTAATCCATCAATCCGTCAACCTCTTGAAGACATCCAAGGTCCACATCCTCAGTGAAAGAAAAACGCCACGAAACGTGGTGTTGGATCAATCAGCACAGAATGCTCTGGACAGTGAGTGGTACCAGAAAGAGATCAGGAAAATCACCACGTTATCCCGCAAAGCGCTGTTAACAATGCCCTTGTAGTTCCACAATACGGAAACTGTCGATGCACGCCCACACCCTTCTTGAGTAGTATAATACTTCGGACGCCCGCGCCGAAAATTCATTCCTTAGGTCGAACTTTCACAGCTTAGGCTAAAATTTTACGCCGGTCGTAAAAACATGCCTTTTGCCTCGTCGCTGGAAGTTCCATCTCAACAAATTCTCGGATCACTATTGCAACCAAGCTTGCGACGCTCCGCGTCCACCGCATCCACCACAGCCATGCCCGGCTCACCAGTAAGCACCTGCGCCCCCGAGCCGAATACCGGCGCACTCAAATACTTTCTCGCACACGACCTCAAGACCGTCCAGATCTTCAATCTCGACAAAGAAGAACGCAACTGCTGCATCTGCACCGACGCTTACGGCGAAGAGAAACCGGTCCAGCTCCCCTGCGGCCACATCATGGGCGCGGACTGTATTCGCGCCTGGCTCTCCGTCAAAGAGCGCAAGAACAAGTGCCCGGTATGCAGGTACATGCTTTTTCCTTTGGAGGAGGAGGTATGGGAAACTGATGAGGTGAACGAGACGAGCCATGAAGATCATCCGTTCTGGAATGCCCCGCCCAGCAGCTATCCAGATGTTGCCGCGCTTGAAGGTAGAGTATACCCGGAGACGGAATGGAGTTGGATCACCGAGGCCATCTACGTCCGTGTCGATGCTACTGCAATGAGCGCTACACTAGACCGTCTCTCTGAGGCGGCTGGTTTGAGGCAAGGAGTTGCTGACTTTGGCAACAGACAGACTTACGAGATCATGGTCGCCCGCGAGGCTGTTCGAGCCCATCTGCAATCATTGGATGGGACATCCGTCCCCATTGGGCATTTGCACCAGGTGCTCTACAAAGAAGCGCGACATGCTATGAAGTACGCAAGACGATCAGGATTTTCGGAGAGGCTGAGCGCTAAGTTCAGAAAGGTGAAGGGTGGAAGCTTTGATTTTCCGGATGGACCGTATGGTTTCTTCAAGCTGATGCTTAGGAGGATCATCAACATCCAGCGCGTTGCTGCTGTGCAGGCCGCACGTCAGTAAGGTGCTAGTTTGGGGAGGTTATCTGGATTTCTTCACGTTCGCGTAGTACTTGCTGTTAGGTAGGAATAAGAAGGTGTTGAAACCCCAGATTGCATCTCGTATTTGCTGATGAATGAAGTGTAACAGTAATTTAGCTTCATGTTGAGCATCGCCGAGATGTCGAAGATAGCACCCACGTCATGAAATTCGGCTTCAAGCTTCGATTATGGGGTCACCGGCACAGGCCAGCTGGTCAGCTGCCATTTCGTCCGCTTCGAAGCGGTGCATTGTGATTGACAACGCACAGTTGCTGTCAAGCGGTATCAACAAGCTCTTTGTCTTCTATCCTAGTGGTCTTTGTTCTCTGTCATCACAATCACATTGTCTCATAACACTACACCAAACCCGTCAAAGAAACACTTTGCATTTAAGCACAGAGCGACCCATGATTCAGTCGCCATCGTGTCGCATTCCTCTGTAAGAGTTCACAGAGTTACACGGTCACCAAACAACTTCCACTACCCACGTGCAGGTCACACACGGTAGCATCACCACATCCACCAAAGCAAATCACTGACACCTCTCCGCAGATCCACACTCACTCAACAGGTCATCATAATGGCCCCTGTTGCCATAAAACCGCCCCAGAACTCTGGCACAAACAACACAAACACCGGCCTCTACATCGGCTGCATCATCGGCGCCTTTGTATTCTTCTTTCTCCTGATTTGGACATTGAAGAAATGCCTTCCTACCAAGCCAAATCCGAACTCACCCTACCGAAGTGATGGAAGGCCGCTGAGACATGGGGAGCACTTGCATGGCGGACATCATCGCGATTATGCGAGGAGAAATCCGGGTAGGGCGCACTATGGGCATCGTCCTAGGCGCTGATAAAACCTAGGGGAGCCGCAAAAGTAGTTTGCAGATAGGGGATAGATAGAGGCGTACTCACAGTCCTGTGAGTAAGTCGAGACAATAAAAAGAGCCAATTTGGTTTGCAGTAGAGTTCTATTCATCTGCACTGTGATATCAACGATGCGCTATGACTTGCGGTATCATTTGGGGCCGTCTCAACTTCTTCAACGATCAGCACAGCTTCCATGACTCTGCACTGGAATTCCGGCGTGAATCTGTAGACAGACAACTTGGACTGCCTGGAGAGGTTGGAGAGATGAAGTCGAAACAAAGCCCCTGTCACCATGCAAGGGTTGCTGCAAGGATGTTGACCGCAGCGCCCCCATGCAGGAACACCACCTCACGATCATATCTCTCGAGCGGAACTCATTCATCCCGCGTCAATAGGCATTCATTACACATGTGGACAACAAGCAGATAATATTTCTCTCGATTAGCGAGAAGACGGGGCATTCACTCGTGACGCTCGGCTTTGTACCTTGCCTTCCCACAAAGCCACAGTGCACATTGCGCTTACCCGAAGTATACCTCAATAGCATTCCCCACCCCAATATCCCCTACACTGACCGCGCTACATAAGTCCACCCAGCTTCTCTCCCTCAGTCCATCATTACCGAGGTCATCAATTCCAACCAGTACGCTCATTTAGTCGTTTCAGACTTACCGATCAAACACAGTCAAGATGCACACTAAAACCATCGTCCTCGCCATCGTCGGCGCCCTCGCTGTCTCCATCTCCGCCGCCCCTGTCGCCGCGCCAGTCGCTGCGCCTGAGGCTGCTCCTGTGGCCGAGCCTGGCCGGACCCGCTACTACTGGAAGAGCAGGAAGCAGCCGGTGTGGTGCTTTGATCGCAACATCCTTGCGAACTATATTTGTAAGTCTGATTGAAGTGTCATGCGTATTCGAATGGTGCTGACTGTTGTGTAGGCGGTTACAAGGACAACTAGAGCACGTGAGGCGTCGGAGGAAGGAGGCGATAAGCGCGATGTGATCGGAAGATTATACCGCTGTGCCGTCGTATCGTCGTGTTGCTGTATTTTCGCTGTGTTTTCGCTGCGTTCTCTGCTACAACTGTACATCAAGTCTTCAAGCTGCATCTCGAGGTCTCTGTTCGAGCATTGTACAAAGTCTTTGGCTCCAGGTTTTAACCTCGTCATTTGGTCAATGAAAATAGTTTTATCCTCTTCAATCTCGTACTTCCAAAACAATTCCGATGCCAGTTGTGCCGGCTTGTGGGTTCGTATTGTGAAGTGACTGATATCTGTCTTCCGCCATATGTATGATGCGTTGGATAATGGTGAAATTAAACTCGTTCACCCCATGGAAGATGTTAGCATGCACTGCCAGCTATGGGGTACTGGAAGCAAGAATTATGGCTAAGTTAAGCTACAAGCATGGGCCAGCAGAGGCGGACGGAGTGTGGCCTTGGGCCGTATCAGATCAAGGTGATGCAAACGCTGCAAACGCAGTTCCAGCTCGCTTGGCAGATTAGCGCCCCTCAGGCAGCATATAAACAAGCTCATTTCCGCCTTCAATCTTTTCTCCTCCATGCTTTTCAGTATGCACTCTCCACCCCCACCCCTAACAAAAGCCCTTGCTGACAAGCATGCAGTACTGGTCGGGATGAACCGTGATCAAGAAGACGGTTGATCGGATCGTCTGCCCTACATTGCACAGCGTGGCGGTGGGCGGTTGGGGATCCCTTTTGGGGGAGGCCTCCGGCGCAATTTTTGCTGGCTACCACACACACATACTCTTTTCATTGATGCTTTCGCCTTGTGCGAGACGTTGAAGAAGAGGTTTGATCTTGTTGTAGCAATATGTGAAGTAGTTGCTTAGTCGATATTGCCGTCTATCATTGTGGTGAACGCGTCTGTAAGCCGTCTTTCACCTCCTTCGCGTCCGCCAATATCACTTCACCGATCTTTTCGGGGTCCGCGCGCTTCTCCTTCCAATCCTCCGTCAAACCCCCACCTCAGATATTGCCTCTTCGCACGCTCAAAATGCATCTCGAGTCCTTCATCACCAGCGTTCTGAACTCCTCAAGCATCGCTCCTGCCGTTCCTAATTGTGCTCCTCAGCCGGCGATAGATCTACCCAGCAGCCGCCTCACCACCATGAACCCGCTCACGCCTTTTCTCTCCTCCAAGATCAAGGCGCGCCAGCCTCATTACGAGGCGCCCAAAGCCCTCAGACATCAGCTTTGGACGCCTCTCCTCCCTATCCTCGATAAATTCAAATCGCCCTCGCCACCCAACGCCCTCGATGTGCGTTATCACAACCTCCGCTCCCTCCTCCAAGGGGCGAAACCACGCCCCCGTCTCTCAGCTTTCGAACCGCTGCAAAATCTCATCCTGCGGCACCTCCTCGCTCCCGGCGCTTTCCAGCGTCCACGACGCCTCCCAGGCCCGCGATCCTGGCCCTCCCAGCTCGTCGTCAGGAGCACGAGGATTCGGGGACGGGAGTGGCGCCGCTTCAAACGCTCATTTTTGCGGACTCTTAGGCGCACGCTTGTCTGGATGGGAGTCCCGGAGGTGATCATGATCGTGGGTTTGCGGGTTGAGATGGATATCCCGATTTTGCCGTGGGTTGTGCGAGTTCTCCTGCTCTGGTCTTGGGAGAGAGGTGCTGCTGACACTGGTGCTGGGGACAGGATGTGGGAGTTTATCCTCCCGGCGAGGGTGTGGTTCTTCTTTCTGGCCATGGCTGTGGAGGGTGCTGAAGCTGGTGGGTTGGTGTGGATTTGGTGAGAGAGGTTATGGGTGAGGGTTGGAGATGGAGAAGCATTGAGGTTCATTGCGGATGGCGGCTTTCAGAATGATTGGAGCGTAGGAAGGGGGTTTCAAACTGCTTGCAATGCTACAGGATTGCTGATTTCCGGGCTTGAAGAGAATGAAGCCGTTGCATAGCATTCTGAAATGCAAGAATACCGCAGAAAATAGTCTTCAGATGCTCTGCGCGTATGAGATGCGTTGCTGCGGAGCTTCCAAATTGCATTTTGTGCCAAAATGCTTCTTCAAAATCTACTGTACGTCAGAATGATTGTCGAAATAGCAGCAAAAGCTTCAAATCTCAGGATGAAACCCTCAGAACATCATAATGCTCCTAGAAACTCCTTGAAACGCGTCCTGCAGTCCAAGGAACGGTGAAGGAACACCAGAACTTCTATGGACGGCGGAAAACCAAGTGTGAACCCACCGCAGCAGCGCAGAACACCATCTGCAAAGCCAGTGAACCCACAGGGCGAGCAGAAGGATGGTCATACAGTCTCTTTTAGGCAATCAAGCAAGGCCACCGTAGAACGCTGCATCGGGATCGGGCAGCAAACCCGCTGCTTAAGCATAAGTCATGAAACATCGATCTACACGTGCCGGGGTCAAGCACAACACCATCCGCAGAGGCAGGTGGCCAATGAGAGTGTTCAGATGAGACAAGAACGCTGTATTGGGAGGGCAGAAAAGAACCGTAGAACATCGCATCTGAGTCAGGTAGTAATGCGTGCAGCTAATGCAATTCATGAAACGTCATCACGACGCTGCGGCCGTCGGGCAGCTGAGGCTGGTGACCGCCGAAGGCATGGCGGAGCCTGAAGAGAGCTCAAAAGGGAAATCCAGCAGTCCAATGTCGAACGACGCATCTGAGTCAGGTAGCAATGCCTTCAGCACCGTATCTTGCACAAGATCATACTGAGGCCCGCCTCCGCCGTGGCTCGCCGTCAGGTCCGCAAGATCTGAGCCAATAGGAGCATCACGAGCGGGCTTCAACACTGCATCAGGCAATCCAGAAGGGAATCGTAGAACATCGCGTCTGACTCGGGCAGCAATTCCGGCAGCAAGGCTGGTTGTTGTGCAAGCCATGCTGGGCCCAGGACGCAGCACGAGTCCGTGGCCCTGGCCAATGGGAGCATCGGACGCAGCTTTACTCCCTGATTCGGGCAGGACGGCTAGGCATCGTAGAACGTCGCAAATGATCCATAACTCGCCGGGCAGCAATACCTGAGATGGTACAAAATGTGCTTGCATGTGACGCAACTTCGATGGGGCCGTCTGCCCAGCCGTCTGAGCACAACTCCGTCCCATATGAGCTCACATGCAGCGCAGCACTATTTATCTCTTGCTCTTGCAAGTCAATGGAGCTCTGCGCGATGTCCTCAACTGTTTGAATGCAGCAATGGATGTTCGAAGGCTGTGAAGTCGTGCAAACCATCCGAATTTAGTGCAAGCCTCCCAATGTCAGAAACATCACTCCCCTTTGCATGATCCAGATCAGAAGGCACGGTACGAGTCATCAGCAGCCTTCCAGGCATGCAGAGGACTGCCCGTTCTGGCAATCAAGCAGAACTGCGTAGAACGACAGCAAATTAGTGGGTTCTGCCCCGTGCCCTTGAAATAAATGAACACGGAGTGCGCCGGAGGGTGGGCAGCCGATCAGACTATCAGAGGTAGCATCAGTAGTGCCTCCGGAGGGCTCTGAGAGCTCTTGGCTGCCGCTTTGGGACTTCTGGCCTCTATCGTAGAACATCGCGGACGTGTAGCGTGTACGCGACGCGACTTGGACGCTTAGATCCCGTTTTCCAGCTTGAGGTGATGATTTGAGAGTTGGTGATCTGGGAGTGCAGTTTAGTGCTCAACCTGAACCGTGATACCGGAGCAGATGCCCAGCATATCGCAGCAGAGAACCTGAGCCCTTATGCTGTGCGGACGTCATAATGGGTGATTTTCGTCCGTGCGCCGAAGTCTGATATAGTAAGTTTTTCTGAAGTTTCCCTTCTCCACCAAACATCGACGAAGCTTACAGCAGCACCACCACCATTCAAACAAATCTTCATCAAATGCACAAGCTTCTCTTCGATAAGCCAGCCGTAGAGTGGATCATCGGCGCTGCCTCTTCCTCTTCCTCCGTTGGCGCAGCCGTCGGCGCTGCTTCGTAAGATCTATCGCCAGGTCCACGAAAGATTTAAGTGTCTGATGCAGATCTCTTCCCATGTAGCTCCTCCGATGACAGCATGTTCGTTGGCTCGGCTTTTTCGTGAGCTATCTACTTCATCATCACGGGATGAGATCAGTTTTGACTTGACTTCCGCTCGCCCGCCGCCCGCGCCGTCGCCCGCAGCGACAACGCCTCAACAGCGTTCGGGTAAGCTCACTGAGTGGCGGATACCGAGCTCTCTATCCCTTGATGACCATATCATCGAAGGCCGCGAAAGGATCTTGAAGCCTCCAGGGCCCAGATCTCTCGCAGCAGATTTCCATCATGAACTCGTTCTCCATCTCTCGAAGCTGATTATCCATGCTCCGTGCAGCTCCGACACCACCATGGCCGACGACATCATCCTTCTGGCCGAAGAATTCACCTTGGCGGTGGGCCCGCGCCGGTCGACGGGTACAGGGCCAAACCGTAAGTTGATCCTTTGCTATTCGCAGGGCTTCTTTCCGACGAGTAGCACGCTGTGGCGGCACCCCACCACGAGAATCTCGAGGGCTTCTCAGAAGTCATGTCGTTGGGCCGGTTTACGTCTCTTCATGATCACGGAGCCTCATTCTCTCCCATTCATCCCCAACACTGGTTCTTCCCATGCCCACAAAGCCTTTCGGCGTCACGCCACTGCATCTCATGCATACTTCACCAGATCGCTGACAGTCCTTCTACGCAGTAACCTCACCCTGCACAACGTCCTCCTCTTCCTCGCCAGCACCGAATGCGAGAACGGACTAGGCTGTGAGTTCTGTCATCTTCTGCGGGTGGAGTGGTGGTTGGAAGGGATCGAGGCTGAGGGTCCAGGATGATCGTGTCCTAAAGCGCCGATGAAGCAGCAATAGGTTATTACCCTTGTTGTTGAGGCGGCCGTAGAAGCAGCAGCGGTTTGGAGCCCTGTCTGTGGAGGCACCCCTGAGAGTACTCGCACCGTGACGTGGTTCAGGGGCTTAAACGGCTGTAAGGCTGTGATTAAAAGACGAGCTCGGACGTGAATGAGGTGGGAAGAGAAGCTTCATGGAGTTGGTGATTGGCTTCGATGGCGGTGGAAGCCGGTGGTGTTGCAAGAAGCGGAGTGGTGGAGGCTAGGAGAGTGTACAATGCGGGGCATTGTTTGGGACTTCGCAACCTAGAGACCGTTAGGCGAGAGTAGTGATTCCCTCTTTTGTTTATGCCGCAGTGATATCAGCTCTGTCGAGCTGTATTTGTCTAGCCTGTTGCGCTTCATAGAACTGAACGCGTTTACCCCAATGAGATCCTTGTGTTTGATGTCCTCCGATGAACTGGTGACGAGCGAGAGTATCGTCATTGGTGCCTTGATAAAACAAGCCGCTCCTCCCAATGACGCGAGAGGAACGCGATCTGCTCGACAACTGATCTCCCACCCACTCTTGCAGCAAGAACCAGATCCTCAAGTCCCGCGATCAATGACTTTCCTGACTTCTTGCATGCATCAAAAATCTGCAAAAAGAAAGCGTAATGGACGTCCCGGGAATCGAACCACGGTCCTTGGAGCCCCCGGCAGACGCCCAGCACCAGGCCGGACGCCCTCTAAGCCCAGGTTTTCCACATGCAGCCATCACACCCCACGCCCCATCGTTACTTGCATGGCTTTAGAGGTTAATCTTGCATTCGATATAGTCCGAAAATGTTTTGGCGGGTTCTACGCGGTCTTACAGTTCGCGCAGAGATGCAATGCAGCCACATCTGTTTTGTCTTTCTTTTTCGGCCAATTTTCCGGCAAGCACGCATAACATCCTCGACATCAACAGCTGCACATTCAAAAGTCACCATAAAGCTCATCCTCACAGCCAATCACCGCTTCCATCACCACTCAGCGCCATCATGACCACTGTGACAAGCCACGACCCCTACAACCGTGCCGCGATGGACCTCTTCGAAGCGCAGCTCCTCGGGACCAGCAGCAGCAATAGCAACAGTAGGACACCTCCATCAACCACATAGAGTCATTTGAGATCACGATTGATGGAGCTGATACTCCTTCTCAAGCAGTCAAAGCCTACCAAGCCTCGAATGGGGGGCCGAAGAGCGAGGATCGAGAGGTGGTTAGGGTTAGGGAGAAGAGGGCGCCGAGGGCGCTGTACATCTGTCCCGGGAGGAGGGAACATTCATTGATCTGATAGAGGAGGGTGAGGGAATTGGTTGAGAGTGTTTGGCTCTGTGGTCTTCTCGTTTGGTATCTTTGAAGCTGTAGATGGAGGAGGAGAATTAAATCGGCCTCTCGATGGTTTGGGTAGCTGGTGATTTGACGCTTTCTCCGCTGTGACTGCTTGACAATGGACCAAACAACGCTTCAATCCCCTCCTGAGATCCCTTACGCTGTTGATCAAAGGATGGAAAGCTCGTCCTGCCTGCGGATATAGCATGGTCATGTCTCCAGAAGGGGTATCAGGGCTTGACAGTGCCAGCCTCTGGTTCAAACCCGCAACTATGTGGAGATGAATCAATTGTCGTGATTTGTGAGACAGTCCAACTTTCACTGTTTACGATGAGGCTTTGAAAGAGGCGGTAGCAGATCCCAAACTCTCCTGTGCCCTCAACGAAGGGATTGCTTCAGGGTACCTCTCCATACAAGCTCAGCTGCTGGACTTGGGATGGATAACTCGATGGCAGCGCAGACGAGACTTCTAACCTTCAATCGCCTTGCAATGAATGTTGCTGACCGTGTTTCCGGCCACGTAGAACTTCCTGCAGTCCATCCTGAGTATTGAGGCCGGTATATTCACAGTCGAGAAACTGTGAAGATACGCTGCTTTCCCCTGGAATCTGGTATCAGGTGACAGTATCTCCGGGCAGTGAACTCGCAGCGCACGGCCCCCATCCGCCTATATCAATTTCCGCCCACCGTCCCTCCATCGTCTCGACCACAACATCAGCGCCAACAGCAGCAACAACAACAACAACATCACGGTATGTGAGCTGAACTGAGGCATAACGAACATCACAACGTTCTCATCATTCTCCAATTCCTTTGGAGAAGATCGCGCGAGATTTGACTGACTTTCTCTCCAGAACAGCTTCTTCTCTCCCAAAAACTGTAAGAAATCCCTGCCTCCTCTTCTCTCGCTCCAGTCTCATTTCGCAGTAGCATAACCAGCATCATGGGGTCCTACGAGCGCAAGATCTCGATCACCGACGACCTCCTCGCCGACGACACCATCCGCGTCAAGCTCCCCTCCGCCGCGCCGAATCTCTCCCCAACATGCGCCTATGCCAGCCCACGAGGTGGGTTCCATCATCAAGTCGAACCACCGTGGATGAGGCGGAGGCGCCACCGGCCAGAATCTCCTGGTTCAAAATCACCATCAATCACCTCCACTCAATTCTTAAGATGCCTAGCCGGCCTGGCAAGCCGAAAATCCTCGCGAAGCAAGAGGTACTTCCACTCTATGCTGAGATAGGAAAACCAATGCTGACAGCTCTTAGATGGCGCAGAATTATCGTCGGCGGCCTCCAATGTTGAGGGTGGAGGAGAGGGTATGGCCTTCACACCTCCACGCTGACGTATCCCAACTGACAATTGCCAGATCGCTAAAGCCATGCGATTCCTCGAGGAAGAAGATCTCGCTGCGCGCGCGGCTTGAAAGCTCGTTGAGATGACGGCAGAATTTCTTTGTACTCTGGGGCACGGGATAGACTTACTTTGCGAGCATAGCGATAGCTCGCTTCTTCACTGAATTGAGTACGTATTTCCCAAGCCAATGCACTGGACCGTTGCTGACTACTTTCAGTTGGGTTTCGGGCCGCGCGTTGCGGCAAAACATCGCTTTCACTCTTCATGCACCTGTGACCCACAACTTCGACTGACACACAGAAATTTATATACCTTCGCCCATCACAACAACAGCCACAGATCTTCGCAACCATCACCACGCGCGATACGTCGCTCACGAAGGTAAGCAGCATTTTCTTTTCTTCCTTTCATAGGACAACTTCATTCAAACTTGGAACACCGGCAGCGGACAGTGAGCTTAGCTTGACTGTAGCTTTGCTCACTGGTCCCATACCTCCCGCTTGACGGGGAAGACAGAGACGCCCACGATATGGTCTCTGACCGGTCGTGGGAGAGAGCCACAGCGACCTGCCGAACATTAGGATAGAATGCGTACTACAGTGCATGATTGGGCCGTTCGTTCTCCACGCGGCTTCTTTTCCACGCTCACTTGCGCAAACATTTTTCTTCATTGAACCGGGGCTCGTTCTTTGAGGAGTTGCTGACAATGGACGCAGGTGAATTATGAAGGACGAAGCACACAACGGCTGCAGGTAAGCTCTTTTGTTTCCCTTATGCCGAGTACGACCTCCATCACAAAAGCCGGCATCGACCAGCAGTGCTTAGCTCGTTGTCGCTCTGCTCACTGGTTCGAAACACTGTCAGACTTGAGACACCTGACGCCTTCCGCTCGACGGAGGGGGACCAGGGCCACACGGTCGGCCTCGTGCTGACTGTGGGATTGCCAAATGCCGAAGATCAAATCGATGCGTACTACAGTGCAGACTAGGACCGTTCGTATCATATTCACGCGGTGTCTCCTTGCTCACGTGTGCAGACGTTTCCGTCTATCAGCCATGCTCTTTGCGAACGGCGCTGACGGTTGACAGACAGCAGTCGGCAGTACACTTCGGCCCACTCGACGCAGCCAATTGGTGCAAGCGATTGCAGACCATCAAGCAAGTACTATCTCCTTCACTCATGCGCTTCTGTGTGTCGTGGCATTCGCTAACCTGAATGATGGACAGAAGCGACAGAGCATCACCGCCGCACTACGGACGGGTGAGCAGCCTTCCCTCCTTCCTCATCCTGCCTCGAGAAAAATTCTCTGCATGCACAAACCGGCATAAACCAGTTGGGCTCAGCTCGAGTGCCGCTCTGCTCACTGGTTATCTCCGACAACCGACAACCGCCAACCCACAGAGACAGAGACACAAAATCCGGATGCCGAACATTAGGTTATGATGCGTAGCAATGTGTGGGCCGTTCGTTCTCTACTCGGTCTCACGCGAACTGCGCAAACATCTTCGCCACTGACATTGCTCTTCTGTTTGACGTGATGCCAGAGTCGCTGACATCGGAGACAGGTTTATCGCGTGGCATAGGCGTTCAGTTTCGAAGCAGGTAAGGTCTCTTTTCATTTCTCACTGTGCCTCTCTGAACATCATGCCGGCATCGCCCAGTAGTGCTCAGCTCGCTGTCGCTTTGCTCACTGGTACGATTAAACTCCCCCTCATGGGAGGATGGGGGACCGCCCCATATTTGGTCTCGGACCAAGTATGGGAAAGACAGAGACACCGGGACTTACATATGCCGAATACTGAACTGATGCGTAGCAAGTATGGGCCGTGCACTTTTCACGCGGTACCATATGCGCAGTGCGCAAACATTTTCTCATGAGGGCCATCTTCCTTGAGACGTCTCACTGTAACCTGCTGACAGTGGAGATAGGCAGCTTTCGATCTCCATTGCCGGTGCCAAATTTCAGCCTCGCGCATCATCAGTGAACATAGGTGAGTGCACTTCCCGACTGCAACACATCCTCATCACCAAAACACCGGCGCGCGACCAGTGAGCTTAGCTCGAATACCGCTTTGCTCGTGGTTTGGGATACTACCAGAGATCGAAAGATTTCGCCATGCCGAAGATCATGCCGCGTAACTTGAATGTGCCGTTCGATTTCACGCGGTCGCATGCTTCTCCACGCTGACATTCCCTATGGAAGCCCCATCACTGTATCATCGCAGTCGTGACCTCGCTGACCACGAGCACAGATGGGAGCTGTCTTCATCGCCGCGATCTTGAACGGCAGATGCTGGCACCAGCATCTTCAGTCAAGGTATTTCTCTTCATTCACCCTTCCTTCGCTATGCTCAGCACAGGAGAGTGGCATTCCTATTGGAGACTGGTTCGTTCAGACACCTTTCTCTTCCATTCATTGCCTAGATCAACTGCGTCATCTTGAAACGCGCCTCTGATTTCCATTGTACGAGGTCGCGAGTTGGACGCGCACATTCTGAACCAACATTACGAGCGCGTGTGAGTTCACTGGCTGACTTCGAAGCAGGCGTGCAACAGCTACCGATATCACCTCTCGACACCAGAGCGCCACAATCTTCACACGCCCCCGTAAGTCCACGTTCTCCTTCCGCCCTTCCACAAACACACACGAGGCGACACCTTCACAGGCTCTCACCTCTCATGAACACGGCCTACGAGGTCTGAGCGACTCGACCTATGGAGACGTCGCTCGGCGGGTTGCCCGGCCGGAGATTATAGAATGGCTACCTGCATCATCAAAGGAGCATCCCATCCTGAGTTGTGGGTGAGGGTGCTTGTATTTGGTGCTACATTTTCCATGCACGGCTTCCGCTTGGTGTACGCCTCCGTGAGTTTTGCTAAAGAGGCTGATGTGATCAGGCAACAAATGCTCAGCAGATCTGAGAGCGCTGTCCTTGAAGCAGAAGTTCATTCGGTACGTCTTTCAGCCTGATTTATTTAGCCACACTACCATTCTTTGTTCTCTATTATTTATTGTAACCTATCGAACCGGCATCATTGACAATCTGAGCGACTCAACCTATGGAGACGTCGTGCAGAACGTTAGATGCCGGATATGAAATGTAGGCCTCAGTGCCGCGCCATGATAAGGTAAGGCATCGCATCCGAGCTGTGGATGATGGTGCTCTTGCGATTGGCGCCACATTCTGTCCTTGTGGATTTTGGCGTTGCTTTGTCCTTTGCAGCGATCAACATGTATGGTACAATAGCTGATGGCGTACAGGGATTACGAGAACTGTTGGGTCAGAGATCCAGAGCAGTAGAACATGGGTAGCTGGATTCATGGCTCAGAAATCTATCTGGGCTCTCGCTGCTGATTCAGAGTCGCTTTCCTGCACACTATGTGACCTCTTGCAACTATCGTAAGTCCGGTCAAACGCCAAACTCCCGCGTCCGTCATGTTCTCTACCACGTCCATTACAAAGCGGAGGATTTTTCGCTGCGAGTCGGGCAGATCTTCCGAGCAGCCTCAGCCTGCGACGGCCGAGTCTGACGTTCTCTCTCTCCAGACTGAGAGCACCCGGACTCGGCTGTGTGCGGGAAGACTTGAACCCGAGAGAAACGTTCATGCTGACAGATAAACTCCCAGGCTACAGATCCGTTCCTCACGCAGCTCTCGCACATCCTACGTACCCTCTCCTCCCTCTTCCTGCCACGAAGCGCACGGCATCAGGCCAAGGGGAGGCGTCAGCACCGAGGCTGGGTGGAGGAGACACATGGTACAAGGAGCGCTGTTGGACAAGCCGGCCAGGTGGTGGAGACAACAATAACACATGAGATGGATGGTGAACCAGGGGAAGGCATTGCAGGTTACCGCCACAAACCTATTCCCTCTTTCCTTCAGAAGCCGTTCAGGCGCATCATGACGAACCCGGCGCCTGAACATTACACTTGCGGCGAGACGCACCGTCCAGTCGAGCGGTCGATTCAGCGACTGCGTGATTTGGTAAACGTCCAAGCTAAGCACTAGTCTTGCATTCTCTTCCGGGCCATTTTCTGCACCATGACTTTGTACACGACAGGCACAGCATATTTAGAGCCCAGTTTCGCGCCCCATGCTGAGTTCTGAAGTTTTCGTGCCGAGAACAACTTTGCATCCGAAGCCTCAAACCGTTGTTGTGCTCTGCTTGAGCGGCTTGATCAGGATCTTGCAGACATGCTTCGCAGCATCACTCGTCTTGTCATCACCTTCCAGGATGCTAATCTTGGCCACGACGGAATTGCTGACTTGATTACAGGTCACGGCTCTTCGCAGTCTCGAAGGTCTTCGCTGGCTAGCGATCTAGGCGATGGTGAAGTCCAGTGAGGTACGTCGCTTGTCTTGTCTTTTCTTTCCCACCAACATGATTACTGTTTCCGGAATCAATTGCAGGGCTGTTTTTTGCACTACTCCTTCGTCACTACCGGCTCGTCAAATTCCGGCGAGGTGCTTCAATCATCTTGCCGGAACAGAATGACGCCGGAGATTGATTTCCTGCACCTGAAAAAAGCGTTCCTTCGTGAGGATTGGATTGGACGCAAGAGCTGGTGCGGACAAAGTTCTGCAGCATCCATCGCGGCACCTGAAAAGCTTGAAGAAGTGACGCTGATCGATGTTCACAGTTTCATGGCTGCTCCATCCACGAGCTTGTTCGATAGCCCGGTGTCATGAGCCGCCTTGATGCTGCACTCTCCTTTTGCTACCGGCAGTATTGCAGCGGCGTCCGGGAACGTTGTTGTGCACCAACAACTGGTTTGAAGCCAGGCCTTGGGTAAGTCCTCCATCAACTTGTCACACGACGTGGGTACCGCTCCTTGCAAACTACTCAGCGTCCTCCTTCTTTCCTCTCAGTATGTCTTTCAGAAATGTTTCTCGTCACTCGTCACAGTGATTGGAGGTTCGGTACCTTACAAGACTTCTTCCTTCGTCTTCACCGAAGAAGCACGGCTTGCAGGCCGCAGATCAAGAGAGTTTTTTGAAGGCCGCATCGTTGCGTTTCGTGGTGGAGCCTCCACTTTCTTCACATGGAGCTTTCCTTCACAAAACAGCTTTGAAAAAATTTGCAGCGGTGCACAAATTCCCTTCGTCAGGAGCGGTTGCTGACTTGTAAGAACGCAGGTGGTTTGATCTGCTCAAAACTCGTCTTGATTTGCGTGGTGATGCAAGCCCTCCGGTTGCACATTTATCTTCAATTTGGTGAGTACGTTTTCCCTGGCTTTCATATCTTCCCACAACCTACTGCTGATAGGGACTCGGTAGTTCGTGGTGCAAATTGAAAACTCGTACGAGGTCCATTCGCAATGGGAGAATGGAAGACTCGATGCAGCGTGCAGCTGTTGAATCTCCAGCGAGTTCGTGCTTCAAAGTATTCGAGTAGTCTCAGTGACTTGTATTTAAGCACCCTGGGGCTGACACTTCTTTCTCGCAGTTCCGGATCCTTCCTCCCAAACCTACCCTCCACTGCCACGGTCCTACTCCTCGTCCTCCTCCTCCTCTGCCCGCCACGCACCACGAGCGGCCCTCTCTCCCTCCTCTAGCGCGACGAGCATGACGGTGGTGCGCCGGAAGGCGTGGATCAGGACGATGGACAACGGACAACGGACAACGGACAATGGACAACGGGAAATGGGCACTTGGGTGTGGAGGGTGAATGGCACCAGCTCACTCATGCAGCAGCTGCATGGGACATCTCCATTGCGGATTTCGCACCTGTCCAGCCCGTCACGGTGCGACAACGTAAGTCAACAATTCCTTCATGTCTTCCTCATCGGCCCGACCAATATATATCTTCCCTTCACGGCGTTGAAAACGGGAAAGAGACTTCTCCGTGCTCTTCCTGCCAGATACCCGCCGAAGAGCAACTCAGACAGCAACGCGAGGCCACAAGCCCGTAAGGCCCGCACCGTTGAAGTGATTCATCTACTTAGCCTCGCATGATATGCCACATGGAACGCTTGACAGCAGGATCAGTGAGATGGAGTCCATCCGGTCGGTGACCTCATGGCGCCGCTTGCGTTTTGCATCGATCCTGCGCGAGCCTTTGACTTTGTGATCAGTTTTGTCGAAGGCGGCTGACATTCATTTCAGAGAGTTTGCATTGCCGTTCAAGCCGGTGTCTCTGCGTTGCCGCAATTGGCGTCTCTGGTGAGTCAACACTCCCTCATTTCATCTTCCACACTTGAAACTTCACACGCACTTCCCCAACCAACGGCGGTCAAATAGGGGAAGCTTCCTCATAGCTCTCCTCTATCACTCTCGCCGGAGAACAAATCAGCACACAGCCTGCGAGACCGTAAGGCCCGACTGTTGAAGCGATCTATCTCGTCACGTGTTCCAGTGTCGTCGGCTTAGCTCACACGATTGACACTTGATGGAGTCCATCCGGTCGGCGTCTAATGGCGGCACTCGCAGAGCTGCGAAAAATAAACTACAGTTTTTCGGACCCGAGATTGCTGATTGGCCAGTCGCGGGTCGCTAACATTTATTCGCAGGAACTCAGCGCGGACACGATGCAGCATCTAGTACGCTTGGCTTTGTGGTGAGTGAAGGGGTTTTCACATCATCTGTTCCATCCCATCTAAGAGACATTCTTTATCTCCCCACGGCGAGTCTTTAAGAGGACGTTCCACCAATAGCTCCACTCTGTTCGAAGCGTCGAAGAGCAAATCACACAGCACGTTTGAGGCCTATGAGACCAAAAGGCCCGACCGTTGAAGCGATCCAGCCGTCACGTGCGACGATGTGACACGCACGACTGACATTGCATGGAGTCCATCCGGTCGACGCCTCACGATGGCGCTCGTAGTGCATGTTTTTGAGAAGCTCGGCCCAATCCTCCAGGATTAGCGGGCTGCAGGTCGCTGACAACTTTGCAGGGAAATTGCGGAGAAGTAGCATTTGAAGTTTGCCTTGGTGAGTTCATGTTTCTCTTGCTCCGCTCTCTGTTTCACTCCGCACGGCGGTCACCTTCAACCGGAGAGAGCTTGTTCAATGGCTCTCCTCCTCTTTGATCGGCCGAAGATCAATGCGTCTGAACCCAAGTGGCTCGTTCGCACAGCACACAGGCCTGCAGACCTAAGACCCGATCGTCGAAGCGATCCGTCCCCGTCATCGTATAAACGTAACTATTAGACCACAGAGTGGGTACGATAGACATTGCGAAGGAGTCCACCCGGCCGGTACTCTGATAATTGCATCTACAGTACCGACTGCATTCTAACGGGATCTTCCATGTACCGTTGGTCTGCAGACTGCTGACATTTATTGCAGGAACTCGGTAAGCTGTCCTGACAGGCGTCACATACACCCTCGTCCGTCCCTATCCACGGCTGTTATGAAAAAACATGAAGCTCCTCGATAGCTTCAGCGTCTGAGACCAGCCGGAAAACAGTCCGTTCGGAGACGGCCAATCCGTTCGAGCAGCACATACACCTGCAGACCATAAGACCCGCGCTGTTGACGTGATCCATCCCCGCCTGCGTGACTACAACCACGGTTGGCAGATAGGAGGAGTCCATCCAGCCGGTGTTCCCATGCCGGCGCCTGCAGGGTTGCCCATGAATTTTAAGCTCTGGTTCATGGGTCGCTGACATTTTCGTAGGAAGAAGCAGTGGCCCTGTCAGCCGGTACGTACCACGCTCTCTCATCCTCTCAATCCTTCCCCTCCACTTCCACCCCACGGTGGTCTCACATGTACAAGAAGCTCTTCGATAGCTTCCGGTGCCGAGACCGCCGAAGAACAATTCGTCCGAGGCTGAGCCCCCGTTCGAGCAGCAAATGCCGCGCCTGCAGACAGTAGGACCCGCGCCGTTGAAGTGATCCATCCCCGTCTGCGTGGGCTGCGGCCACGATTGGCATATAGGAGGAGTCCATCCGGCCGGCGACACCTTGACAGCACTGCAGAGCCACACCTTTTTGTAGTGGTAGTTGGGGTTAGGCGCCGCTGACATTCTTTTCAGGGAAGTCCAAACTCTACGAGAGTTGCAATCAGGTGTACTCTCTTCCCTATACTTCTTCCCACGCTTCGATCTACGCTTCTTTCCACAACTCCTCCCACGCTTCTTCTCGCTCTTTTCATAACGGCGGTCACGTTGTTCATAGGAAGCTTGCTCAGTAGCTGTCCTCCTCGCGGACCGCGGGACATCAGTTCTTCGGAACAGCACACATCAAGCCTGCGAGTCCGTAGGGTTCAGTCGGTGAAGCGATCCATCCCCGTCAGCGTGGAAAACGACAAACCAAGCGCGACTGGCAGATAGGAGGAGTTCATCCGGCTGGTGTTTTGATGACGGCACTTGCGGAGCTGAGACAGAGACCGGGACCATTGCTCATGGCTTTTGTAGGCGGGTCATGGGCCGCTGACATTTCTTTACAGGTTCGATATTCTCGCCGGCTGGGATGCAATATATATCTCTCCTACAACTTTACCGGCGGTCCCGCTGCGGGCAGGAGCTCGAGCTCTTCAGTAGCTGAGCATCCACCGGACCGCCGAAGAGGAGATCCTTCGGGCAGCACACCGAAACGCAAGACCGTAGGACACGGCCGTTGAGTGATCCCACCTCGTCACGCGTGATTCAAGTCCCACGGAAAGTGACACTTGGGGAGTCTATCCGGTCGGAGATCTGATGATGGTGTCTGTGAGTCAGTGATACTACATACCTGTAGCATGTCGGAGTTATGTCGGCGATCCTCCCAGGACTAGAGAAACTCGGTAAGTCATCCTGTTGCGCGCATTGATCACTTCTCCTTCCAATCATAACGGCGGTCTCGTATACCGGCAGCTCCTCCATAGCAGCCGAGTTTGTCACACCGCCGGAGAGCAAATCACCAGCAACAAGCCTGCAAGACCATAGGGTACGACTGTTGAAGCGATCCTCCGCGTCATGTGTGAGCTCAAGCACGGCTTGACAGATACGAGGAGTCCATCCGGTGGTGATCCGATGATGGCACTTGCACGGCGAAACGAAAAGGAGAAGACTCCCTTGACCTGAGGAAGCTGCGGGTTCAAGGGAGCTGACATTCTTTTCTGTGGTGGTGTTGTCTTTGCGATGGCCGGGCTGATTTGTAGCAGGTGCAGATCTCTCGCAGCGGCAGCCGCGCCTTTGCTAAGGTCTGTGCCATGTAGCCTTCGTGCCTTCAGCGGGTAAGTCCGATCCGAACATCTTCCCCCTCCCTGATACTTCTCCTTCCATTCCAATAACAGGCAACTATCCGCCGATCTGGTGGCGGCTTCCATCCACAACCAGATCAGTCAGGGGCCAGCCGAGATTACGTGATGGATAGCTACCAAGCGCGCCTGACCAGCGAGAGTGTGCCGTACGTGTGGCACAGCTCGTGAAATGGCGCGGATTTTTCTTCCTTTTTTCGTTGCGTTTGGGATCGAGGTGTGAGCAGATGCTGACACTTGACAGGTCGCATGTTGGATCAACATTCCTGTAGCCAGGGAGCGTGCCGGCAAGGCACCTCCAGTCGGAGTGGCTCGCGTTTAGTAAGTTTGCGCTTTTCAATCCTCTCACTCAAGAATCGTCAACGTCTTTCACTTGTCCCCACCTCTCCCCGCAAACCCTCGGCACTCAGCGATCAGACCAGGCCTTCCCATGCCTCTTCCGAAATCACACGCCGTAGACCAAGACGCGCCACCTCCATTGTAGCTCTTCTTTTCTCAGCATGGCCATCAGACCGGGGTGGACCAGTCACCCTTGTGCCTCGGAGTGCGTAGCCCATCGGAAGCCTCGTGGGAGACGTAGTGTAGCTGTTGCACAAACGCGGACATCTTTGCCTTGTCATACCACTTTTTTCCAGTTCGGCTGCGTCGGCGGATTACAGAGGTTGTGTACGCAGTTGATATGCAGTGCTGATTGCTCCAGGGGTGCGGCGGCGAGAGAATCCCGCTTCCCGTGGCGCGCGGCGTGCATGGCGAACGAGGCCAAGTAAGCCGCTCCTCCTACAGAGTCCAGCATGCGCGGCTCCTTGTTGATCTGGTTTTCTGAGCAGAACTTCCGTCCACTCTGGACGACACCTCTCAAAATCCTTTCGGTGGAGCTGATGATGCCTCGGTGAGCTTCATTTTCCAAAACCTCCCCTTAATCCGGCATGGCAGGCGGAGAAGCTCGCCACGTTCTCAGTGGAGACGGCTGTCTCGCTGCAACGCATAGTCTTGGTGGTTCCACTGCTAACGCTTCCGATCCACAAACCCACAAGTCCGCGCCGCTCTCTTGTTTGTCTTCTTACATCCGCTCCCGTCTTCCACCGAGTCGCATCCAGTAAGCCACCACCCCTCCTCCAGATTCAGTCCTCTCGAACCCCCGCCTGCACCGCCCCCATCAGAACAATCGGCGCCAATGCATCCCCTCTCCCCTCAATATAGGCCCCGGATGCGTTCAATGTAAGGCAGCCGCGGAGCAACATACTCGAGATTCAATTATTGAGAGCGAGACTGCACCGTGGGCGCCCAAAGGCCTCTTGCCGATCCTTCGTATGGAGGGCGTTCTTGCCGCCACACGAGAAGGGGCGGCGGCGCGGACATTCGTGTTTCTCGTTATTCGATCTTGTGGTGCGGTGACTGATGCAGCGGCGTTGATGCTGACGGTGGATAGGTATTGTTACGGTGCTCAAGAGATGAGGCGTAGGTCTGGTTTGTTTCTTTTGAACTTCAATCTTTTCCGCTTCCACACGGCCTCATCGGCCCATTCCCCTTCCACCGAACACATCCGGCGCCACAAACAAATTCCGTCCCTCTCCTCAATAGAAGGACGGATACAGTGGCGCCGCAGATCAAACACCCTTCTTACTGTGGGCCTCCCTCGTCCAGCCGTCAGGCCGGCGAGTGAGGATCCGGGTAGCGAGGGAACCGCGCCGTTGTGCCCGAGGAGCCTTTCCTGTCTTGGGTGGATACGGCATATTATCTGTTCGTTTCATCATTGGCGGCGGCGCGGACAATTTTCTTCTCCAGGTTCTGTGATGTTTCGCTGGTGTGGTGGTGGTGTCGTGATGAAATGATGTGACCATGTCGCTGACACTTGACAGGGACTTTCCAGATCCACTCCGGAGGCGTAAGCGCGGCGCTCCTTGCTTTCAGATCTTCAGCTTGTTTACCACATCATCACCGTCTGTTTAAACCTGCCTCTGAGCCCCTTTCTCCGCCATACTCCTCACTGGCGCCACGAACGGATTCCGCCCTCCCTTCCGTGGAAGCGCGGATACAAGGCAGCCGCAGAAGAATACACTTCCCTGCCCTGGTTCATCCTCTAGCTGGCCGTAAGGCCGGCAGGGAAGAAACCGAGCGGAGAAACGCACCGTCATGAAAGCACTCTCCTGGAATTGATGACCCCTCTAGGTGGAGAGCCGTAGGCTGCGGCGCAGACAGTTTTCTTTATCCCCTTTCTTTCGTTGAGTAGGTGTCAGTTGCTGCCACTCCGGGCTGTGATGGAGAATCGGGCAGGTGTGTAGGTAGTTGGGGTGTAGCAAGCAGCGGATTCGTAGCCGCATCAAGCACTAATTCATACGATTTCTTTTCCGCCACTTCTTTGCAGTCTTGATTCCCTTCCCGTCCTCCGTCATCTTCTCTCAAGATCGTCCCGGCAGCGCAACCCCCGCCCTCCCCTCAATGGAGCAGCGGATCTGAGCGCAGCCTAGATCAAACATCCTCCCAGTGCCCCCGCAAGGGAGTGCTGGGCGGAGTCTCTATAAAGGATGACTTGGGGGACCACCACGCCGCCCGCTTCACGCATTCCGAACCTCTCGCTAATCCCAAGCCGTGGAGAGGGAGCCAAGAGAAGCTATACTGCTCTTAAATTCTTGCGGGCGGCGTGGACATCTTGTGTGTTGTTGTTGAGGTGTTGAAGTAGGAGGCGTAGTTACTGGTGAGCTGTGGTACGTAGCGGAGTTGTTTAAGTTTGCGATATCAATCTGAAAGGCTTCCGTCTCTTTACACTATCCCTCCTCCTTGCCTTACTCTTTTCTTCTCCTCAACTTCCGGCACGCAAGCTCCCGTCCCAGACCCGAGCTCCGGTCCCGCCTCTTGATGGCCGTACCGTTCCACGCGCGCCCAAATTGACTGTGTGTTCCGAGGGAGAAACCACCAGCCGCCCACCGGACCTCTCGTCCAATCCTTGTCTGGAGAGGGAGCAGCCCTTTGATACCGTCGGGAAGCGAATTGCTTTGAGACCTGGGCGGCGGGGTGGACATTCATGTGCTGCATTGTTGCGTGTGCGGAGGCGTTTCTCCGTTATGATGAAGGGAGGAGGTGGTGCGCGCTGGATTGCGGGTTGGCTCCAACTGGTCCTGAGCACGATGGCTGCTGTCTGCTGATGAGGCCCGCGGTTCAGATGAGTCGGTTGTGCGAGGCTGATGCGGACGGTTCTCAGTGAAGTAACATGTATATACACACTCAACCTCCAATCAATCAGTCCTTTCCATCGTATGTTCCGTTCCAATAGCGTTTAACGCATCTCTGATGCGGCAATGTGCTGGAGTGCTCAGGGCCCGAAGCTGGAGGTGACTATGATTCCACGGCTCCGTAATCCTTACCTTATATACATCCCGTAAGGAGAGGCGTACGGCTGTTGAGGCACATCAGTGCTCACATCCTTATCTGTATACGGCGCGTTACACAGTTTCAATTCAGGAGACAGGCCTTCGGCGGTACACCATCATTCGCTGGCCACTTGGTCGTGCGTGGCCGGTTGAGTGAAGAGAAAAAAGTATTGGACAGACGTTGAGGCTTCAACGGAGACTGAGATGAACACGAAACACTGATGAATGGATGGAGGCTATAGTTCGATAAGTGAACCGCGGAATATGATGCCATTGACGATGATGCGGCCCGGAAAGAGCAAGGATCGGGAGATGATGGAGACGCAAGGAAACGTACGTCTTGCGCAGCAGCAAGAGCGGACTCTGAGAAGGCATGAAAACCGGCGAAGAGACTCAGACGGATGTGTACCGATGCAAGACGGTAAGTAAGCAACGTGGTGGAACTGCGGCTGGCGCTGATTATGGCGGGGATAAAACAGCTTTGGGCTCGGAAACGGAGAAAAGATGGAACAGCTACAGCAAGATTGAGGTTGAAGGAGTACTGACACTCCGAGTGTGAGATGGACGGTTGTAATTGCAATTCGGAGCTGACGAGTACTGAAAAGGCGGAAACCGAACTGAGATGATGAGAAGTTGCCAAGACTCGCAGCGAGGAGGGATGAACGGACAGCCATTGGCAACCCGACGGAACCGGAGATGAGTGTTGACGAAATGAACAGAGATCTGAATTTGGAGACACGGACTCGAACACGAACGACGCTGCCCATGGGACAAGATGCAGGAAGAGGATGGTGACGCATACGGATCAAGAGAATGACCGTGAGGAAGAAAAATCGGCAGGACTTCGCGTTTCAGCTGAGTCAGAGATTCTGAAAGGTACGTGGATGAAATAACTTGGAGTTTGCAGTCCGAAGCAAGCGCCGCTGGCGCAGATGACAATGCCTTCAGGGCAGAAACGGAACACTGAGACTGTAAGAGAGTATGATAAGCAGCAGCGAGAACGATCAAACCGGATGGCCATAGGCAGTCCGACGAAAAACTGAGACGGACAATCACGACACGAGAAGATGCCAACGAGCAGCCGGAACTGCCGCGGAAGCGGAACACGATGATGATGAAAGAAGACTGTGAGAGAGATAGCTTCACATTATCGCGTCAAGACTCGAGAGGCGTGACGAAGAAGGAGGAGGACTTAAATTCAGCTGAAAGCCAAGAGGTATGCCGTTTGGGAAATGACTTGAAGGTGAAGGCCCGAGGGAGTTGCCTGTGATGCTGATGCGGTGCCAGCGAGGCAGGCGAGAAAGACTGACAGAAAGACAATGCAGAAGCTGAGGAATCCGCGACAGTGGGGGAATAAAGAGGCCAATGAGGTAGTAAGACGCGAGTCCAACAAGGCAGATGAAGGAGAAGTTTATGAGCCAGGAGATGGAAAGCTCGATGAGAGGACCTTGATAAGGGCGAAGATCTGGATGAAGAGGGAAAAGACAAGTATATATTGGAGGGCAAAGGATGCCCATTCAGCATTACTCCTACCAGGGTCCGCAAGCATGCAATGTAAGCCTTCACAGGTCTCGCATATAGCCCGCTCCGGCATCAGGCATCAGGCATCTAGTATCCAGTCCTCCCACTCCTGTCATGGGTCCAAGCAGTACTCAATTCAGCACTCCGTTTTCCGCGGGCTTCTGCGCCCCCGCCGGCCTCACCATGAGCGTATTGATCTCCACGCCCTCACCACCATACTTGGTCAAATCAAACACCGTCTCCTTAACCTCCTCAAACCCCCACCGCGCATACAGCGGCTTCCCCATCTCACTCGCCTCAAGATAACATGGCAGCCCATCCTGGTCCGCCCTCTCGACCCCCCACCGCAGCAAGGCGGTGCCCGCACCCCGCCGATAGTTGGTCGGATGCGTAATCAAGATGTTGAGGAGGTAGTGCGGCTGCGTGCCCATCGTGTCTCGTCGCGCATCGGCAAGGTATGCCATGAACGCCCTCTCAGCCTCGACATTCCGCCGGTCTTTGTCGGGGTCGTCCTCTCTAAGCTCCTCGACTGTCCGCTTCTCGCGCCATGCACGCTCGACGTCTTCTTCGCTCCGCGGGGTGCGGTAGATGATCCACTTGGCGGCGGCGGCGATCTCACCCGTCGCGGTGTCGACGGCTTTGAGGAAGTAGGTGTTTGCGTCATGGAAGGCGGTTGTGTATTTGGAGAGGAGATGTGCGGTGTGTGTGGGTGTGGGGGCCCGCGGAAGAGGAGGGATGCTAGGCCGGTCGTGAAGGCGGCGCCTTGGATGGAGAGGAAGGTGGAGAGGTCGGCTTCTGTCATTGGGAGGACTTCGAAGGCCATGGTGGGCTGGTGGTGGTGCTCAGGTGCTTGGTGTTGGGCTGGAGGAGGTGGATGCTGGTGTGGAGGAGGAGGGACATTTGTAGAGGTGATGTCGCGGAGTCATGTTGGAGAGGCTTCAGGGTGCGGAGTTTGCCGCGCTGAAGTTCTGACAGCGACCATTCCAGATGAGTCTTCCCTCTGCACAACCTCGTACTTGCGGTCCAATTGCTAACGTTTTGAGGAAGGTGCGGATGCAGAAGTGAGTCAAGATGATCGGGACGTTCGGCTTCGTTCTTGTTGCGAGGGCGATTCGGCGGAGGTCTCCAGCGTTCTCCGGCGTTCCGGCATCTCACATAGCAGTTCGGCATGTTACAACACCAAGCACATATGTTAAAGAGGAAGGAGATGTGCAAGGTGTAGATGCAGTGGTGAGTCAAAGAGGCACCAGATGGGCAATTTTGCTCGTGGTGCGGAGAAGATACGACAGAGCCCGTCAGCTTTCTCGGTTGTTCCGGCATCTCAAGCAGTCATTCAAGCCGTCACTGCAGCAAGTACGAATGTTGGCTATAGGAAAGAGGTGTCTGTCTCTGTTTTTCAAAGCTGCAGCTTCTGTATCCAGCTTCGATCCCCGGTCGTGTTCTACCTGTCTGCAGTAAGAGCCTCAGGCCAGCAACTCCACAACACCAACCCCAGCCCTCAGACATCCGGAAATTTTCTCTGTCACGGAAGAAGCTCCCAGGCATTTACCAAAGCTCCCAGAGAGCCCCATGTCTCTGCTCCCAGTCTTGTCACGTGCTGTTCGATACGGCAGCAGTTCCCGCGCCCGCATTTTCCCTAGCACTTCAACGACAGCATAGATGGATGTTCAGCGTTGTACATTGCAGTTTTTGCTGTGCTCTTGTGTCTCAGGTCAACTTGTAGAGGATTAAGCCGCTTCTGTTCGGACACAGTGCCTTTGTTTTCCACCAGTTCCTTTGTCTACTTCAATGGCTGCTTTATCATGTATGTTACTACTGTACAGCGGAAAACAATGCATTGTAGATGTGAAAGTAGCCCAGCAACAGCTGTGAAATTACTACCAGCGAACGAGGGCTGCAAATAAAAGGCAAGCATGTCCAGCATCTAGTTCCAATTCTCAGAACAGCCCCATCGGCAGTCTCAACCACGACGAAGTTCAGCTTCTGCAAAAATCCCACGCGTCAACCCAACACCAAAACCCTACCACAAAACACCAACACCAACACCAACATCAACCAACAAGACGCAATGGGATCAAGCACAGGGAGATCACCATCGCCCTTACAGGACTTCAGCGGCTGGCCAGCGCCGAACACCCTCGGAGCCAACAACGACCTCATGGACTTTGAGATGGCAGATCTCTCAGATTCCCCAATCATTGAGCCGACCTACGAGCAGGTGCTCGCAGCAACGGCTGCGCCCGCACATACGGTAGGTACTGCTCAGATGGATTACGCTCAAGCGTTGCTCCATACTGATTCACAAGATTTGATGCTGAGCGCAAACCTCAGCAACAACAATGCTGGGCCGTTCCACTGGGCAGGTTCCCAGGTCCCGAATGCGGCGGCAGTACATGTGTATGAGGGGATGGAAGTGCTCCAGACCGGGGTCCAGGCTAATCCAATCGTCGTCGACAGCTCAGAGGTGAGCTACTCCTCGCACTTTTTCTCGCCCGATCCGAACTTCGGCAACATCGGATATCCTCAAGCAGGATATTCCGAGTTTGCTGACAGTAGGCCCCCACCCATCTGGGGTCGAACGACTCCGAGGCAGATAAGTCCTGAAGTAGGTGATCCCAACACGACAAACATTCCCTTGTCATTCATACTCAATTCTTCTCCAGAACAGGATGCCGCGCAGGGGCAACACGCCGCGGAGGAAGGGCTCGTGCACCACACCACCCATCCGACCCCCGGTGGGTGGCTCCTCCAAGAGCCGGTTCAGCTCCTCCTGAACCAGGCTATCTACGTCTCATCCGACTCCGAGTCAGACAACAACTCCGAGGAAGACCAGGAGGACGCGGGGACGCAAGGTCCCCCATCCCCGCCAGCAAACTCCAGCGCGCCGTCCACGGATGAGGGAAATGGGGATGAGGATGAGGATGCCGAGATGGAAGTCGACGCTCAGGAAGTTATCCAGGCGTATGCTGACAACAAGGCAGACCCCGCCCCAAGCCTCCTGGAATATGGGCCCATCCGCCTGAGTACCGAGTTCCTCGACCACGACAGTGATGACGAGATGCAGGACATCCCTCGCGACGCTGACGGAAACGAAGTCACAGAGTGGGGCCCCGCAGACTGTGTCAATACCACGGAGAGCTTCGAGCATGCGGAGGGTGACTCAATGTACGATGGGCCTCCGGATCTGTCGTGGATGAACGTCGTCCTTCCCGGTGAGCAGACCCACGGCGCGGGGTATGAGTCAGACAGCAGTCAGTTGACGGAGGTGGATGACGAGACACTTCGCTACATGTGTCTCGTCAGAACTGACGCTAAAGATGCAGGCTCTGAGGACCCAGACGATGAGGAATCCGAGGAGCCGGACGCAGACGCGGACGCAGAAGGCGTCGAAGATGATGAAGTCTGCCCCGTTGATAAGATCCTCGATGAAGATGAAGAAGGTTATCTCCTGCAGTGGGCTCCGGACCCAGTGACAGGTAGGAAATTCAAACCGACGTGGGCGCCGTACAACCACGTGACTGCGGATTTGATCGCAGCATGGGAAGAGGAGAAAGAGACACAAGGTAAGTACACCGAGTAGGTGAGTCTCCCCTCCCCATGAGTTCTGCAGGTCCTTACTGGGGTTGATCTTGCAACGGCGTTCGGGATAGGAGGTTGGCGTTTGGGACTGAGTGGACTTCTGAAAATGCGCCGGCGGATTATTTGGAAAAGGTAGAAAACGTAGAAAACATTGGGTGGTTTCCTGATTATACTCTCTCATGCAACCGTGGTATATGAATTTCAACTGTGATATACAAGATGAAAATCCTAGTTGCTTACCCTGAGAAGGGTGGCAACCATAGCGGCTTTTGATCTTGGTCAACTCCCTGCACCATGGAATGAGACAAAGAACAGCTATGAGTCAGATGTCTCGGGAAGCTCGCAGCGGGCGCACGACGCTGACACCAACACTGGGACTACCAAGTCCTACCCAAACATGCCTGCATGATTTGTCTCTCTGATCTTTCCAGATGCAGATATGGAGTCATGTCTTGATGGTCGGCGGTCGAAGGATGGAATAGGCCACGTGATTCGTCTCACATCCACGCAACGACCAGACACTGGCGAGCGCTAGGATCTGAGATCGTAAAAATGCATACAATAAAAGATCAAGCGAGCCATCATAGCTGTTTGCTGCAGCGTCTCGTCTCATTTGCATTGTGCAGTTATAATCACGTGATTGGACTTGCAACACGTTCAGCGGCTCAGACCAGTTATGAAAAATCGTGCGACATGTGCCACGAGCCAGCTCCAGTGTGTTCATTCCTCCCCAGTAGCACCAATTACCGCTGCTGCGGCGCATGCGTTGCCCTCCCCTCCCTCCCCACCACCCCCCACTCCCCCTCCCCCTCCCCCTCCCCCTCCGCTCCTTATCCAACCTCCCCTCTAGCTCCTCCATCACCTTCCTCTCCTCCTCCGCACACTGATTCCCCATCTCCTCCACGATCCTCTTCCCCTCTCCAACAACTCCCCCACCTCCTCCCACCGTCCCTGCCGCCCAACCGCCTCGATGATTCCGCGCAACGACCCCAGAGTCTTGGGATTATACCGCCCCATCAGCCCGGCGAGGCGTGGATACAGCACCCTTAGCAGCTCCTCCGCCTCCGCGAATTTGCCGCGCTTGTTGAGGATGTGCGACAGGTTGTTCAGCACCGCGTAGGAGGTTCCGGGGCCGTATGCTGCGTCTTGGTGGGAGAGGAGGGTGCGGTAGGTGGACTCCGCGGCCGCGAGGTCGTCGAGATCGGCTTGGACGGTCGCGAGCGGGTGCATTATGCCCATGCAGGCGATGTGTGAGGGGCCGAGGGACGCTTGCTTGCTTGCTGGCGAAGAGGCTGCGCAGGAATTCTTCGGTTGCGGCGGCGGGGGAGAGGGTGGGGTGTGTCTTGAGATGGTTGGAGAGGCCGGTGAGGGCCGAGACGGGGAGGCGCTGGTTTAGAGCCATGAGGAGATCGGGGCCGAGAAGGTTCTTGAGGTGGTCTTCGAGTCAGCGACGGATTTGGGGGTGGGGTCTAGGGTTGCCATGGTGGGCTTGACGAAGTGCTGAGATGGAGCTGTGCCGGAGGCCAGCTATTGAGAGTGCTTCGTCTACATCGAGCTGTCAATTGGAGTCGAGACATCTTGTACACTTGTTGCTGCTGCTGCCTGGCTTGAGTTGCATCTAAATCCCGAGCAAGGTTGCAATGGAGGCAGCTCAAACGCGCTGGGAAATCCCCGCCGGCGCTGATCGCTTGACCCCGTGAAGAGGCATCGCAGTGGTCAGCCGGATGATATGGGTAGTAAGAACCAGTATTGACTGAGCGTATATTGTATTGTAAGGACACCTGAGTAACAGGCTGCCACAGCAGAGATCGTGCCAACCATGTCATCGTCACGTGATACGATGTCTCCAAGCAAGAGCCTTGGGCATTTAATAAGAACGGAGAACCTGTGATTGGGATATCGAAACGAGCTTGGCCGGTGGTACGGCCCCGTCCGTTCAAGATGTTGGAGGTGGAAAGCTCAAAGAAAGCTCACAGGTCAAGGCGAAGGCTTGGAGTGGACGGCTTAAGCTAACATTCCCGGGGGTTTGCAGAGTCTCACATGGTATAAAAGTCCTGCAGGAACGAAACATACCTACTGTTCCAATGCCAAAGACTGGCCATAGCAATGCGAAGTAGATCACAAGTCACGTGAGTTGCTCAAGCGGTAGGAGTTTCCGGCCCTCCTAGGGACCCGGACGGGGCAGTGACCGCCCCATCAATATTCGTAACCAGGACACTGTATAGATGGCGGGCGAGATGAGACATGCCACGAAACCACTATCTCCTTAATCCGTACTTGATTCGAAGCCCTCGGTTTGTTGGATAGGAAGAAAAGGACTTCCGAGCCTGCTTGCGGATCACCTGGTAGCTACGAAACCCCTGGATGCCAGCCGGATATTACTCCAAGGTATCCAGGCCCCGGATACCATTGAGAGAAAGCCACCCAATGTTGGACAAGAACGTTTGCTTTACCCGTAGAAGGGATGCGGATGAACTGTGCTGGGCATGAGCAAGAGCTGGAGTACGCCGAAAAGTAGGGAGCGTCTGTTGCAGTAAGATTTCTCCAATCATACACCAGTCCTGCACTACAGCTTCGACGAGGCCCCCGTGGAGTGCCTGATTGGATACGCAACCGCTAGAGAACCTTGCTGCATTGCAGATGAGGGGCTGTGCAGCCGCCGCACAAGGCTGAAAGATATCTGAAGACACTCGCAGCCTCGTAGGCATATACCATCGACATGCCACTTCCTGCTTTGGCTTTGAGGGCCTCTGCCAACTTCTGCCCTCGTATGCCTCTGTAGCGGTCATCCAACAATGCCGGGCAAACGTGACAAGATCAGGCGGCTGTTTGCGCCAGGAGCCAGCGGGTCAAGCTCGAGTCCTGGAGGAGCTCCAATAGCTCAGCAGGCGGTTCCCATACCGTCACGGCCAGCAAACGTTCCGTCTCTGTCATCCATGAGCCAGTCAGCGTCTCAGAGCAATGCCTCGATGCCAACTACGCAGACCGCACGCCCGCCTCCGTCCTCACATCGCGTAAACTCTTCGTCGAACGTCGCAGGTCCAGGTCTCGCACCACCAGACCTCTGGACGGAAGCGCTGCACACGCTGTCAGTCAAGGAGCAAGCGGCAATCAGAAACCTCATACCTCCGCAGGCCAACTCTCCGCAGCCGCTATCAGACGTTATCGGCGATCTGTGTGCTCTGGTCGAGAAGAAACGGGCCGAGTGCGAGGACAAACGCTGGAAGTTCGAGCACAATGGGCAGCAGGTGATACTGCGAGATGTGGCGGACAGAGTGATCATCTGCCTCGACAAGTTCAAGGCGGTGGGAGATGTTGCTGTAAACTACGATCCCAGCCATCTTTCACTGCCTTGGGCCGGGGTCAGATTTATACTCCATGTACGGCTTGAACATCGGATGGAGGGCAGGTTGAGAAACTGACAAGTCCGCAGGCAGCTGTGGCAGAAAGTCAGCAAATGGGAGACCTACTTGTTGCCACGGAGAAAGCCACGTATCTGATAAATCGCGGGACGATTTACGAGCTCCTTTACCTTCAATGCAATCACGGCACGAGTTCTGATCAAGTCCTTCTCAACCTGCGGGGTGCGCTGGTGAAGCTTTATGCTACGGTGTTACGTCTTCATGCGAACGCAAACCGGCTATACGACAAGAGCACAGCTTCCAGGGCTATCCATGCCGTTCTGAATCCCGACGAGGTTCGCAATTTCGTCCAGGAATGTCAGACACTGGAAGAGCGAGTGGACATCGAAGCGAGCAACTGTGAGCGCATGTATGCCCATGAGGCTCACGCAACGTTGAGAAATCGTATGGAAAACTTGCAGCAGCTGCTTGATGAAATGAAGCAGCCGGTCGTCCGTGTTGATGACCGAGTCGCAGAGTTGTGGGATAGATCAAATCTGTCCCAGCAGTATGAGATCCTGCGTTGGACCTCCGATACCCCGTACGAGGAGAATCATAAGACAGCAAGAGATGGACGGACTGAAGACACCGGCAAGTGGCTATTGATGCATGAGCGATATCTTCAGTGGCGGAAGTCAAGTGCGTCCATGATACTCTGGCTCCATGGTATTCGTAAGTAGCCGCTTTCTTGCACGAGATTTAAGAGGTTATTAACGTGATGTCCGCAGCCGGAGCTGGCAAGACGAAGCTCGCTTCAACAGTCGTCGACGGTATGCTTCTTGCTCTCAGTGGCCAGCCAAACAACGAGGCGCTGGCTTACTTCTACTGCGACCGCAACCAGACGAGCCGTCAAGAACCAGTATCCGTATTGCGCAGTTTCGTCAGGCAACTTTCGACGACGCGAACGGGCGACGCGATGCTGCCTCCCCTTGTCTGTGTCTACCAGCAGAAGAAGCGGACAGGCTTCGCTTCCGGGCCACTGGACATGAAAGAGTGCGAGGATCTGCTGCTTCGGTATGTCGACACGTATCCACAGACTACACTGGTCCTGGATGCGCTGGACGAGTGTGACCAAAAACTCGCAAGCATCTTATTACCGCACTTGACCGTATCGTTGCCCAGTCTTCCAAACCTATCAAGATCTTCATCTCAAGCCGTCCGGATTCGGACATCAAGGACAGGTTCGAAATTGGGCCGAACGTCGGCATCCAAGCGACGGATAACCAGGATGACATAGCCAAATTTGTGGCTGCAGCCATAGAAGATCGACGGAAGAAACTCTCCAGCAAGCTCAAGCAAGATATCGTTGACACCCTTTTGGCCAAGAGCCTAGGCATGTAAGTGGCTAGTCTGCCTATTCCTCATCACAGAAGTTGTTGACCCAGCGCCGTCGCAGGTTTCAGTGGGCAGCTTTGCAGATTGCGCAGATCCTAGAGCTGGATCGCGAAAAGGATATTCGGCTTCGCCTTGGCAAACTCCCGGTTAGTTTGCGCGAAGCATACGACGAGATATGGGAATCGATCAGAAAGAAGCCCGGAAGCGCTTTCGACGTCGCCGAGCGAGCCTTCCAGTGGGTAATGTGCTCACGTAAGCCGCTCCCACCAGAACTATTGGTCGCTGCAGTCTGTCAAGATCCGGAAACAGCGGGTGCAGATTCAGTGGACACCGATATCGATATCAACTTTGTGCTCGCCGCATGCTGCAACCTGTTGGTTATTGATCCTGAGCTACAAGTGTGTCGGTTCTCCCATCTGTCAGTACAGGAATACCTCGAGACGCACCGCTTGATGCCTATCCAGGCGGAAGATTTTGTTGCAAGGGTCTGTCTTCGATTGCTCTGCGATGCTACGCTCAACAGTTACGACCTTGACCTTGCCTTAGATGAACAGGCAGACGAATTTGGTCGAAACTCGAGCGATGAAGAGTACGACCAATACGAGAGCGACGAAGAGCACGGCCAGGAAGAAACCTACGAAGAGCTCAACTACGACGAGAGCGCTGGCAACGGACTGAAGAAGCTACTCCGTTACGCAAGGGCCTACTGGACAAGGCATGTTCAGAAATGTGAAGAAGCCGAAGACACCGAACAACTGAGCACACTCCTGATAGATTTTCTCGGATCTATGAACGAAAGTGGACCTGCATATAGGATATGGCACGCGGGCTTGCTCACCCTCGACGCCTCAGACGATGATTTAATTCACTACGCAGAGGAAAGGCTGAGCCCGCCTTCTTCTTCCTGGTTTCCCATATGTTACTTTGGTTTCTACCGGGTGCTGTCGTCATGGTGGAATTCAGACTCACTCGACCCCAATCAGTGCAACCAAGACGGGAGTTCACTGCTGGCTCTTAGCGCTTCGGGGGCTTCCTTCCCATCTGCCGACGATTGATTGAACTCGGAGCAAACGTTAACGCTCGAAATGAAGGGCTCAACACCGCGCTGCATGGCGCTTCATTAAGCGGCCACAAGAAGATTGTCGAGCTGTTACTCGATCACGGCGCCGACGTTAACGCTCAAGATGAATGGCTCTACACCGCGCTGCATTACGCTTCATTAAGCGGCCACAAGAAGATTGTTAAGCTGTTACTCGATCACGGCGCCAACGTTAACGCTCAAGATGAAGGGCTCGACACCGCGCTGCATAACGCTTCATCCAACGGCTACGAGAAGATTGTTAAGCTGTTACTCGATCACGGCGCCAACGTTAACGCGCAAGATGAATGGCTCAACACCGCGCTGCATTACGCTTCATCAAGCGGCCACGAGAAGATCGTCGAGCTACTACTTAAGAGGGGCGCTGATGTTCACGCGCGAAGCTGGGGAAGCCTTACGGCACTGCAGATAGCTTCGAGAAAGGGCCACAAGGAGATTGAGAGGCTGCTTCTGGAGTGGGGCGCCACGACGTGATGGCTTATCGGCCGTTGATGGACTCTTACATCTTGGCCTGGACGGTAACTCTAAAGCCAAGAAGGGTGACCTTGCTGTAGCCTATGCGCCTTCTCGGAGCTTCTATAGAGGTCGTAGGGGGACAGCTTTTGATGTCAGCGCGACTCCATTTACGGTAATGAGTGGGCATTTCTGCATTGGGCTGTCAAGACCGGAGACTCCGGGGCACTCTTGTCTTGCTGGGCGAAGAGACGAAGTGGAGCTCTGGAACAGCTGTCCTTCAGGCGGTGATCTTTCCCCAACTGTACCCTCCGCCGTCGTGGAGCTCCGCGCTACTCAAGCTCAAAGGCCTGTAGCGCTATACCGCAGCAAGCCTGACTCTGAGACAATGACGAACCTCCGACACGGGATTGGTAGCGACTGATGGCATACCTTAGAAATTCCGCGGCCATACCTCCCAGTGCCAGCTTCAGACGCAGACAGCTCGATAGACGTTACACGAATATTCCTCCAGCTTAAGGTGACGGCGTCAAGATAGACTCCGTACCTCCTCGCAGCGTGCGGTCGATGGCAAGATAGAGCATCCAAATTCAGTCATCAGGATCACAGTGCACGATCCCCCTTGTGCTCGCGCGAGCAGGTGCTATCACATAACGGCGCTTCTCACGCTGATTACAGAATCCGAGCTGTTCATCTCCGCTATCCCTCCATGTCTTCTCTCCCCACGTGACAATTCCCACCCCTATCGCATTCTATATCTCCATGCAGGAGCATACAACACAGCATCATCACGAGTTTACAACACATTCACGCACGCAGCAGAGTGTAAAGAAGAAAGCAGTATTAGTACGCACATCTCCCAACAGCGGAGAAGCTCTCCCAAGCGCGCCACGCAAAGCCATCTATCCTACAACCGCCCGCCACGCGGGCACAGCACCACCGCCCCCCAGCCCCACCCACCCCCACCCACCCCCGCCTCCAAGGCCCCTAAGCGCGCCTAAACACCGCAAGCCGCGCCACCAGCTTCATCCCCAAGCCCACAAAGACCCGCCCGTTCTCCGCCTGCTGCGCCATCGCAGCCTCCATGAAGGCATGGCGCTCCGTCTCGTGCTCGCTCTGCATCACGCCGATCAGCGCGCCACCAGCCTGAGCGTAGTCGGAGACGTGATCATCGACGGCGCTGGCCGTCGCCGAGACGTGGGAGATGAGGCCCTGTTGGAATTGGGGGTTAGCTGGGGAATGCAAGAAGGGTATGAGGAGATATGGCTTACGTGAGTGATCTGCGAGAGCAGCTCCAAGATCTCCACCTGGTATGCCAGCAGCGAGCTGTCCCACTCCATGCTCTCAGCCTGGGCGGTCTCAGACACCGCGGTCGTGGACGACGAGGTCGTGTAGCTCCCCTCTGATTGCTCGCCAGCACCCACGAGCGTCGCATCGCCGACCATCTCGTGCTCCTCGGGTGTGTTGGTGGGCGGGGCGGGATAGTAGTACGCAGGCGCGGAAGCAGATTCGAAGCGCGGGTTGGGGTTGTATGCCATCTCTTGCTGCATCATCTGGTGCACACCAGTCTTCTCCCTCAAGAGCTTGACAAAGGAAGTTTCCCCTCCAGGCATGCCACCACGTCCCAACCCCATGCTCGAGCCCCTGAAGGGATCACTTTCCCTGCGTTCTGCGCTGCGCCTAGCAACCGTCTCGACTTCGTACTCGCTTGCATAGCCCGAGATGGCGCGGCTCGGGGCGTAAGGAGGCTGGGGGAGGGGCTTGGTGTTGCTAGACATGACATGCGGGAAGGGTTCCATGTTGATGTTCATGTTCAAGCTCGTAGTTCTGGTGATAGTCGTGTCCATGGCCGAGTTCGTGGTCGTAGTCGCGGTCGGGATGTCCGGGTTGCGCACACGCAGGACAGTCCTGTAGTCCTGCTCATCCACTTCATTGCCGTCATAAGCGACATAAGCCTTGAAGGGAGACGACATGCTGCCATGGATGCCTGCCGGCGACGGGGAGATGAGGTGAGCATGGCCATGGTCTTCATACACCGAGAAGGTAGCGCCCTCATGAAGATCGGTACAGCCGCCAACGCCCTCCATCGTCTCAACAAACGCGTCAAGTGCGCCGGTCGGCGTGTTGTTCGCCGTGCGAATCAGCGGAATGGGGCTGCCGTTGCGGTCGACTTTGTGGGCTGAGCCGCTACGAGGGGCAGGCGTATCCCAGTGAGGCTTGTTCGCAGCCGTAACAGTGTTGGCGAACCCAGACGTGTCCATGTCGCAAACGACGTCCTCGGGCATGTGAGGCGAGATGCGAACTTTCTTCGAGTTGCGGCGAGCTGTCTGAGGTGTCGACGCGGTGCGCTGAGTGGTATCACGCTTGCGTACTGTTGCCAGAGATTGAATGGCCTGGTTGACGCCTGAAAGATCCTCAGCGACTATTTTCGGGGTCGGCGCTATGACGTTGATGATCTTGGTGGCCGTCGTTGGAGCGGCATGAGCTGCAGCACCACCAAGGCGACGGCTGAATGCTTGCGAGAGACCTGGGTCGATAGAGAATGAGATGGTGGGCTGTTTAGCGGTCGACAAGTCGACCAAAGCTGCGTTGGTGCGAGGAGCCGTGACGTCGACCATTCTTGCAACAGCGACTTGATCATTGTGGACGTCAGAATGCTCATCAAGACTGCTGCTGAGTGACTTCGAGATATTGTCATCAGCAGATAACGGATTGATGCCGTGGATGTTCTTCGAGGGATGGAAGATCGCTGCTTCGGGATTGAGTGCTTGGGTGGTGACCATTTCTGTGACGGCAATGTGATCAGCATGAGCTTCAGAAAGCGATCTGAACGCGCCGCTGAATGCTTCTGAGCTGTTGTGATCGACCGGCAACGGATCGATGGTCTTTCTAGTGCTTGGGAGATGGATAGTAGTTGCTTCGGTTTTCAAAACCGTTGCGTTGACCATTCCAGTGACTGGAAGTTACTTACTGTGAGCTTCAGACATCACACCGAACATGCCGCCAACTGCATTCTCGACGTTGTCTTTGACCTCAGACGGATCAATGGCGCGTCCAGCCCTCTCAAGATCAACGATCGTTGCTTTCTTGCTCGGTGCCGTGATGTTGACCATTTTAGCAGTCATGGTCGGATTACTGTGAGATTTAGGAGGACGACGAAGCATGCTTCCAAGTGCCTCTGAAAGATCCTCGTCGACGTCCATGAGCTCTGAGGTGACCTTCGGATTGGCCATTCTTGCTGGAGCTGTGTGGCTTGTCGTATGCACTGTGTTTGCGAATTTTGCTTCTCGATCAGTTGAATGTTGTGGTGGAATTTTATCGTCCCGTCGAGCGAGCATTTGTTGTGGCGAAGGCGAAGTAGTCCTATTAGTGAACGGACCATGCACGTGACTCATTTCCTCAAAGTCTGCAACGATGGGAGCATCATCAACTTGATGAGCATCCGCATCTGAAAGACCATCCACTATTGGACGATCCTCCATTGCTGCAACGTCCACCCGTCTATTCCTCTCTACAAGCGGCGAGCTACTCCTGACAGCAGCCAAACCCGCACCCTGATTCCGCGGTCCACGGCGGTCAAACGCAATGATCGATTCTTTGCGAGCACGCTCAGCATCGATTAGTGGCCTGCCAGACGCGCTTCTCGTGACTTTCTTCACAGAGGCGGTGGCAGGAGCAGGAACGCGAAGCTGATCCGGTTGAACAGTCTGTGGAACGATGGCAGGCGGCGGCTGATCTTCCTCAGGCTCAGACAAGTCTGTAAACTCGTCTTCAGCTGGCGGATCGGAGTGGATGTTGATCGCGTTGTCTAATGACTCTCCAGCATCTGCAGGAGATTTGGCGGCGCTGTTGAGTATTGGGCCAGCAGTCTCAGCTGCAGCTGGGGCGGCAGACGCACTCAATCGGCCGCCTAGTTCTCCGTCGGCCGGCAGCGCCAGCACCTCTTCTTCGAACGCCTCGTAGGTCTCATGGCGTGGCCCAGATGAGTGTCTACGAGGCTCAGCAGGACGATGCTTCCGAGCTCCAACTGTCGTAGTCGGTGCCGCTGTCGACCTGGTGGTACGCTTTGTTGAAGACACTGCAGGAGCCGAAACCGCTTGGTGAACTCTGTAATCCTCATCCATGACATCCACCGCGTCCAACTCCATGGCTGGCTTCTTCGGCTTTGCGGCAGCTCGCACCGCCTGCTTGCGTGCCCGTCTCGACGACGTAGAAGACGATGACTTCGGTTTGGGCTTCGCAATACCTTTCTTGGTGGCGCCTCTGCTGACCGGCTTCTTCTTTGTTGCAGGGCTTATCGGCATGTTGTATACACTGGCTTCTTCGGAAGGAGGGCTATCATACTTTGCTGTAGCTCTTTTCGAAACCTTCGGGCGCTTCACTGGTGGAAGTGTAGCAGGTGCATCAGCACGAGCTCGTTTAGTGCTTGGAGTGGCAGTCGTTACGATGTCTGCGGCTCGATGAGATCTCGCTGCCCTGAGTGCTGTGATGGCTGCACCTGGAAGTGGTGCCAGTACCTCTGAACGGACTCTTTGGGTGCCAGGGGTGGCGGCTGCTGTACGGCTTGCGGCTGAATGAGACGGCGTTACTCTGGGTACCGTAACCTCCGCAGCCGGAACAGTCGGCGACGGCACCAAGGCTATTGCATCCGAGGTTGGTTCACGCTGTTCGACGCGCGCTTCAGCAGGTTCGGGACTGTGATGGCGAGGGGAGTGTCCAGGATGAGTTTCAACGGGTACCGAGTCCGGTACAAGTTCCGATGCAGGCTCCTCAACTTGCGCTTCGGGACTCTGAGGGGCAGGCAGCTTGCTGACATCCAGCGTCTGACTAGTCGAAACCTTCTGGCTAGCCGGCGTCTGTTGGCTCTTGATCGCAGCCACAGCCTGCGCAGCGACATCGGCATCGCGCATCGCGATCGCGATCTCATCCGCCCGTTCTTCGGCGGCATTGAGCAGGTACGACCACGGCTCGCTGGACAGCCCAAGCATAAGCTCATTCTGAGCAAGGTCGGTCGCGTGGCCGGAGTCGGTATTGACTTGGGTCCTGCGGATGCTGATACTTGTCACGTGCTGGAGGGGTATATCGATGAACTGGGCGAGGCGAGCGGGAGACTCCGGCACGATGAGGGTAATGCCTCGATCGACGATGAGTAGGATGGGGCCGTTGTCGTTACTGTAAGTGAGATCCTCTGCAGTCCGGATGCCCATGGCGTAGAAGAGCTCGGAGTCACTGTAAGCGGTGAGCGAACGCGTCAAGTTACTGAGATGGCACAATGCTTACCTGCTAGACTTGTGCTGGGTCTTCTCGTGAAGGTCGTCGACGAAGTCCTGAAAGCTCTCCGTCCACTCGGGACCAGAGTGTGGGGAAGGTTGCGGATGAGACCCTTGCTGGCCAGCGGTGTGACCAGAAGCTGGCGACAGCAATGCCTGCGAGGGCTATGGTGCGGATGATCTTGCCAGCTACGAGTCGGAGGTCTTCTCTCTCTTCTTCTACAATCTTGCCTATTGCCGCGCCGTATATCGTGGACATGCGACGGACATCGTCGCCCCTTAACAGAGAAACACATCTTTCCAGCAACAAGCCCACCCAGCGGCGCATAGCCTGTGGCTTGTCCGAAGAGACGAAGTAGTCTACAAGTCTTCTTGCGATGGTACTACACACTGCCTGTTGCACCGCCACATCCTTCTCCTTGCTCAATGACTTCAACAGGTCGTAGACGCCGCGACATGACGTCTGGTCTGATTTCGCGAGCAGAGAGTCTACCTCACGAGCGTATCGAGTAACAGCTGGGTTGGAGTCCATAGCTAGAACGCTGACCGAGGTATTGAATGGCTATAGAAGTGCGTGAAAGGGGGCGGTGGTGTGAAGTGAGGTCAGGTAATGCGCGGTCGCGAAAGTCACACGCGGCACGTGAGATGACCCTGTTCGCATCCATGATTCGAATTCGAGAACAACGAGGAACCTCCGCCCATTCATCTGGCTGGCGACTTCTGCGGAAGGCTCGCGGAAGAGTGTCGTTAGGAAAGCTGAGCGCGACATCGTGCTGAAAGGTATATGAACACCGGCGGTGAGGCACGTGACGTATTCAGGAGCACGAGCCTGGAGAAGGGACGCCGGCAGATTGCAACTCCATAGCGCGTGGGGACGAACCATTTGCGGAAGACTTAGTCGCCTAGCATGGTTGCGTAAGTAGTCGAGTAGCCTTGTTGTTGCGAGCTACTGAACGGAAGCCGTTCGTCAGTTGAATTTGTTGAGATACAAAGCCTGGGCTAGGAAACAGAGCACCATTATATTAGTGAATAGTCACCGTCGGGCTCTGCCTTGGTAATGACTGGGATCGTGTGAATGAAGCTTTGCTGAAAGGTGATAATGGTGACTTGACTGCGACAATGGGTACGGACTATGGGTTACAAGAGCCTACGCCATATACGAGGCAGATTTGGTGGACAGGAACGTGAAGTCCCGCGCGCTGAGAGATGTGTTAGGTATCCATATCTGAAGAAGCCGTATAAATGCTCGAAAAGCGGCAGCGGCCACGGCCTTACCTTACTCAACGCATGAAACGCCGGCATCATTCCGCAGAAATGCATATGAAGCACCGCCATTCTAACACCATGCACACCGGTCATCCTCCTCCCATTAGCACTTCTCTACTCCTACCTCCTCCCTCCGCCAGCCCAGCCAACCTCGCCACCCGTTCCCTCCGTGACTCCTCCGATCCGCACACCGCTTACGCCCCCGTCCCTCATCTCCATCCCCATCCCCATCCCCCTCAACAGTCCTCTCCCCATCCCCAAAAGCCCCTTAAAAAACCCATCATAGCTGGCCCACACCCCCTAAAAATCGCCCCCGTCAACGCCCTCAACCACCCCGGACTCCGCCCCTTCTCATCCTGCCACACCTTCTGCAGCCCAAACACAAACATGATAAACGGCATCCAGAGCGTCAGAAACACGTACGCCCCCAGCCGCTGCTTGTTCGACGTGATGGTGTAGGGTTGCAGGGTTGAGAGCCAGGTTTGGTATTCGAGCGGGAGGTCGTGTTCGCGCGCGCCATCGGTTATGAGTTTGAGGTAGCGTGCGCTAGGCTGCGCGTAGGAGGGGTCGGGGCGCCGCACGCCGCCGCCTTCTTCAGGCGCGCCGTCCGGGAGGCGGGGGGCGAAGAGGGTGTGCGCGACGAAGGACGGCGAGCTCGGGACGTCAGGCACAGGGGCATCTGGGTCCGGTGCTCCGGAGGCGAGGGTCGGGAGCGGGTGGCAGGGTATCAGGATATCGGTGTAAGAGGAGCCGCCGCCTTCGGTCGCGATGATGTGGGTGTAGTCCTCCGGGGTCACTTCGTAGACGATGCCGATGAGGCCTTTCGTCCAGCTGTCTTTGTTGTAGCCGCCTTTCCGCACCTCAGCCTCTGTGGCTGCATCTCCGGCCGCCGTTATTTCACCCTCACCGCTCCGTAGCAGCGGTGTTTTCTCATCCTGCTCGCCTCTCTTCTCAGCCACCGAAGGGTGCCCAGGGTCCCGCCATCCACTATTAGCAAAACACGGCTCCGCGTACGGCAACCCCGGCAGATCAAACGTCAGCCTCAGCCCCGGCACCTGCACATTGATCGCGCTGAGCGGCCGTATCCCCCGTTTCCCTTGAAATGTCTCGTGGCATAGGTTGGAGCCGTAGGCGAGGTAGAGGACTGTTCCACGCTGTTGTTCGGGGAGGGCGGCGCGGGTGGGGTGGAGGTGGGGGAGGCGTTGCCGTGGCGCTGAGGATGGGGAGGCGATGGGAATGTTTGAGGGGTCGGAGGGTACGCTGGATGGAAGGTCGGAAAGGAGGCTTTCGCGGAGGCGGGTGGATGAGGCGGACGCGAGGTCGTCGGCGGTAGTGGTGGGCATGGTGGGTTGGGACATCGGAAAGCAGCTGCTGAAATCTCGTCTGAGCAATTGTACAGCTATACGCGAGCGAAATGAGAGCTCTCTATATATCTAAGGTACTGTACAAAGCGTGAAAGTGATGATTACAAGATGTTTAGAGCTTCGGAGTTGCTTGGTAATATCGGAGTTTGGAAAGCCCCGACTCCAGTCCTGCCAAGACTTCTGGAGAGCGCGACTCACCTCCGAGCAGAAGTGTTCCGTTCCTCTTCTCTTCGATGACACTGCTGTTAGGCGAAAGAAATCTGAGCAGGACGGGCGCGTATATGCACAAGTATATATGCTTAACAGCTTCGATTTCATGGGTTCGCACCGGCTTCGTGAAAAATCACGCTATTACAACCCCTACTTGCGCTTGAGACATTACAATCACTGCTTCCGCAGCAAATCTATGTGTACCATCCCTCCGTGGGCAACAACCCACCAGCAACTCCCGGCCCCATACGCCAGAGCTACGGTACAAAGCAAGAGACAAAGCCAGCCGCGTTCAGTCATATACGGTGCTAAGAAGCATGCCACCAGCCGTTTTGCACCATCTACGTTCCCTCCACCTGTGTCCGAGCAAACGGCCTCCTCACACTATCACCGCACCCTCGCATGACTTCGTTACTACTGAGCTAAACTCATTGACGCATAGTTCCGGATGTCGGCTATGATTCCCGGAGCGGCGGTGTACTATTGCTCACCGAGGGGTTGCGGAAGGGGGAGCGGCTTGGTCTATTGTTTAGAGTGAGGCAGTCAGCATGGTGTCAAGACAAGGATAAGCGCTGGAGAAGCGGAGGCGCTGGGCAAGTAAGTGTAAAGGAAAGGTGCTGACAGCGGGATACGCAGCGCAAGTCAGAGGCGGACGAGCAAAATGAGACGCGCAGTAGGTGGATGCAGGACACAACAACAGCACACAGCAGCTCAGGCGGTCCCGAGTGGGGTGTAACACCACTAAGTCTTCCCCACATACACCACGGAAACCCATCTTGGAGAGCGCAAGAACAACGGAAGGAAGCCAAAATAGTAGCGACGGCGGAGTAGAACAGAAGGGCACACTCACGACCCTCCACCCAACTGCTGCTGTCTCTTCTCATTCAGCAACCGGAGCATCTCCTTGCGGCCCTTGGTTGCGTCCAGCTCTCTGCCGGCCATAGACATGGTGACCTTTTCGCGGTTGCCAGCTTGGAGGAGGCTGTACGCGAGACAGGGAGTCAGTTCCAGATCCGAACTGGGGGGTTAACTGAGAGACGCTGTAGGTGAAGAGCAAGAAAGCCGCGCGCTGGAGAGGGAGCGCTCGAGGTGACAGGAGGAATGGGTCTGAATAAGAGGAGAAGAGGAGTGCAGGCGGAAGGACAGCGGATTCGTAGAGACCGAGACAACGGAGCAGAGACTCGACGCAAGACAACCCGAAAGAGAACTAAGCACCCTACTCCAGAGCAGACAGCACCACTCACCGCTTCAACAGCAAATGCTGCATAAGCAAACAAACAATAACCCCACAATCCTCCCCATTCATCTGCTGTGGCACATCCTGCATTTCACAGAACTTAAGCTCCTTCCCAAGTATCTGCTCCACCTTGCGCGTCACGACTCTCGCAGGCTCCTCGTTCGAGTGGCTCATCGAATCGTAGTGGAATGCGACGCCGTCTATCAGCGAGATCAGGAGCAGCGTCCAGTGGCAACCGCCGTCAGCGATGGCGGGGTTGGATGCGCCGTCGGTGATGGGGAGGAAGATGTGGGTTGTGCCTTCGGGGATGGCGAACTCTTTCTGCGCAGCGAGTCAGTGGTTGGACGGAGGAACGTTGTCGGGGCTGGCTGGGCGGAGTGAATGGGTGAATCTTACCTTCAGCTCTTCCACAGGCTCCTTCGACATAAGGATGTATCCTGATATGCTCGGTGCTTTGAGCTCGATCTTGGCTTCTGGGTAGCGGGAGAGTTTCTCCTGTGTGAGGTAGCTCCAGGGAGTGTCAGCTCAACACTCAAACAAGCGAGGGCATCATGCTAGAAGCACTGGGGAAAACCAAAAGGCGGAGTGAGATGCATACGATGCCCAGAAAGCGATAGCCTTAATACTCGCTCACGGTCAGCCGCAAGCTCAACATCGTAGTCAGGAGTGGAGCTCAGACATCGTCTGTTAACCAGCCTTGCTTGATGCTGTCGACATCCTCTTGTCGTACTGGTATGCACCGTGTAAGTAGGCGTCCGGCTTGTGGAAATGTGTTGTGGAAGTGTCTCACACGTGACATCGGGATCTGTGTATGTATAAGTACGGCCACATCAGCCACGTTGGCTTGCTGGAACCTCACTACGTACATTCCAGATACTTGTCCCCCGGCTTCAACGAGCCCTGAACGCCACCATATCAGTCCCCTGTTCTTTCTGCCCATCTCTTGATAGCTGAGTAACAAGTACGAGATTTGAAGGGGTACAGCAAAACCAAAGCCGACTCAAAACATAGACAAGGAGACGCGCGTAGATTGCACTGTGTAGGACGGCTTCCGACAGCTCGGGAAGAGACATACCCGTCGCCCATGCAGCAGATCCGAGGCCTGGTCCTTCATGGCATGGAGTGACGGCATCTTCGCTGAAGGCTTTCGGCGCCTGAACAAACAATTCCGCCGAGACTAAAAGAGAGGCAGGACAGACTACTCGAACAGGAATCTATGATACAGTGTCGAAACCGCAACAAGGAGCCGTAATCCTGGAAACCTCACTCACAACGGAAGCGCAAGCGCGGCTACGTCACGAGCGCGTCTGGGCGCGGATCAACCCACCCGCCGAACCTCCGGCGCAGCTGCCGACAGCAACATCGCTGCTCTCCACCGGCTCGAAGACGACAGCACCACTCGAACACTCTCCTCCAAACAGACACAGCAACCGTCGCAATGGGTGTCCCTTTCGAGGCATTGTTGCCCTACGCCATCATGCTCGGCGTGAGTCTCTCCCGCGCCGATAACAGCCCTCCGGCGCCCCTTCACGACAAGACCGAGAACACAAGCTCACGACAGCAACTACACAGATGTTCGGCTTCACAGGCGCAGCATTAAGCAAGATCCGACACATGCAGAACGGTGGGAAGCGGGCTAGACATTCGATCGATCAGTGGGATAGGGTATGCCGCACCCCCGACCCCGCTAATTCCGCGCGTGTGCTTGAGATGGCAGCTGACAGTGGTGCAGCAAAGTACGACCCTCCCTCCCCTCCGTCCGCCTCCTCCTCCGCACATTCCATCCCTTCCACCACCACCTTCCCCTCCGCTCAACCCGTGACACAACCACCGAGCGCAGCCCCGCCCGACGAGCACAAAACTGACAAACACAGTGATGGACCGCGACAGGCGCCTAACAGGATTCCTGCGCGGGCAAACAGACAGAGTAGACGCACCGCCAGGCTTCGAGCTGAACAATCCTTGGAGGGTAAGCACGACCTGCGGCTACGGCGAGATGAGGCGAGGGGAGAGGGCTAATGGGGTCGCAGGTCGAGACGCGGATTCTGTAGAGTGTGGGGTGCTTGGTTATCGAGTGTTGCATGCTTACGGTTTTGCGCTTCGCTGAGTCTGATGTGCTGTGTTCTGGGTGTGAGACTAGTGATTTTGCCTTGCACAAGGTCACGTGACTTGCTGAGAACAGCTCTAGCAACGAGCCGGTGCATGACACTGTAATCCGTTGTAGAGCGGTAAGTATCAAGCGCTCTAAAGGTAACCATTTACGCTGCCATTGCCCTCATCTTTACAAACAACGCTCCATCTCTCCGGCTCAAGACGGTGGGAGAGTTGTGCAGTTTTCTTCTCTGCTCAGCGGAAACGCCGTCGTCTGAGTCCGCAACCCCTTATTAACCTCCTCCGAATCACAACTACCTTCCGGACCAGGGTAAGTTTACTGTCCGTACCGTCGTGTGATCTACCTCGCCTCCCATGCCGTTCTATGATCGACTGCTCCAATCGCCACATCCCCTTACGGCAACGATCCACATCCCATACTCCTGCTCAACTACTCATCCCTTTCTCGTCCCGAAGGGGTGGTCCTTTCCATGCTCCGAATGGCGGGTCGTATTCCACTCCAAATCTACAAGTCACGTGAGATCTCCATGCAGGATCCTTCAGCCCCGCTCCTTCCCCTGTCGAGTATTCCTCAAAACAGCATCCCACACGCGTAACCGCCATGCCACTGAAATCCACGTTGGCCAGGTAGGGCGGGCTGGGGGTGTGAGGCGTGTGTCCTGGATTCCTGTGTCATGGATCCTTCGATCGTGCTGCGTACCGGAGAGAAAGGCGGAGGATTAGATGGGGGAACGTGGGATGCCGGAGGGTGGAGGCTGCTGAAATCCACGTTAATCAGGTGCGGTGGTCCTGGATTCCTGGTCGCCGTCGTAACTCCGCCGCAGTCACTTGGCGAGGTCGAAGAGCTGGCTTCGGTGTGAAAGGAGGCGCTCTCAGTCCTGGAAGCCGGCGGCGTAATCTCCACGCCGCTAAAATCCACGTTGATCAGATGCGGTGGTCCTGGGTTTCGTGTGTTTGCGATTCCGGGGCTGCGGGATGAGGGGTTGGGGCACTGGGCTTGAGCCTGGGGTCGAGAGAGGGGGAGGCGGAGGAGGCTGTGGCAGAATGAGGCTGCGGCTTGTTAGGCTTGAGAATGGCAGGAAAGGAATGGGGAGGAGAGAACGTACCAGACCGTTCTCGGCGGGCGAGGGGCGGGGGTCGGGACATGGAGGCATTGCGCCGCTGTTGCCGTTTCGACTGCCGACGTAGGCCCCGGTGCCGGCTCCGAAAGCGCATCCGCAGTGCTCCTCGATCGTGCGGAGTCTCTCCCCGCTCCGTCTCGTGTCAGGGATTCAAGCAAAGCCTCCAACTCCGCGACTCGCTCCCGGAGGTTCTTCCGCCTGTCCGGAGCGAGGGCGACCTCGGCGTGCTCTTGGTCGATGCAACGTGCACCGCGGGCGGTGCATTGGATGCAGATGATGGGGTGGGCGGTGGGGAAGACGCAGCGGATTTTGCGGCGGCGGCCTGAGGATGTTAAAGAAGGTCGCGGGGCAGAAGGGGTTCAGGATGAGGAGATGATTTTGTAGGATGCAGATGATGCAAAAATGAATTGGAAGATTGCTCTTTGTTTACGAACGAAAACAGGTGTAAACGGTTTGTCCCCAATCATACCGATACAGTCCGAGGCCTGTGTGTCTCGAAAGGGGATGTCAAACGTCACGTGATCTTCTTGATCAAAGCAACCTTCCTCAAGCACAAAGTCCGCGCACGCCGTAACCTTGTAAAAGTACAAGAACAAACGAGTCACACATACACTCAGAGCAGCTCCGCGTCCCCTTCCGCATCCTCTTTCGGACACCTAGCTCATGGGCCGGCCATGACATCTCGCGCGGCACGTTGCGAGACTGGGAGGCCGTGACCGGGTTCCAGCAACTCAGAGGGAGGCGAAGGATATTGGAAAAAGGAAAAGAGTGAATGGAAGAGAGTAAGTAGTAAAGGCATTACTGAAATTGCAGTTAAGAGAGGTACTGTACCCAGCGCTGTGGTGGTTGAGGTAAGCTTGTACTCCTGTATTGTCGGGCTAAATATTCGTCCGTCGGTTCGTCCGAGGGACGGAGCGGAGGAACGTAATGTCATAGAGCACTTGCTGCATCTTGGTTCGTTGCATCGGGTCATACACTTGAGCGAGTGGAGGTTAGAAGGTCAAGCACTCTATTCGTAGCTAGCACATTGTATACTCGCGGGTGTGAACAGGGGACAAGGGGAACTGGAGCTGTGTTAGCTGATGAGATGCGATAAGACAAAACGGCCACCGGCTTCCGAGGCGCGGGGTCAAAAGTCATGCTCCAAGGCTCGGTGCACTTAGTCATTGCCGCATCCTTTCCTACTAAAATGCGGCAGAGATACGGAACTACGGCAACGTCTAAGTGCACTGAGCCTTGCTCGCTGATTTTGGGCGCACGAACCGAGCATGACTTTTGACCCCGCTGAAGGGGAGCAACCACCAACCAGCACCTGCTTGCTGCTGTTCACCGTTGTTTACCCGGCCTTGGCAGCCAGGTGAACTCAAAAGCGTGGTCTTGCTCTTAGCTTCCTAGATAACAATCCAATCACGGGTTTACCGTTGTTCTTGGTCACGCGCCTACACCGCGCCTTGTTCTCATTCGAAAATATTGCCCCAACACCACCAACAACGGAGTTGTATACGTTCGGCATGAAGAAGAATCTTTCTGCAGCTCGAGTGCATTGTCATCGAAGTGATGACCTCGGAGTCCCGTGTGCATCTCCTTTTATGGTATGTTCCAGCGTACATTACATCCCAGCTATGTTCTACTTCCTAGAAGTACCCGGATCTTGCTGGTAAGTCAGCAAGCTATTTACAGCTCAAGTTACGGTTTCGTTTACATATCTGGGCGTCTTGCCTGACGAAACACTGTTTCCCTCCATCGCAAGGCTGATACAGCCAACTTGAGCCACCGATCAAAACGATTGGACAGCTCTCAGCCTCATGCAATGCAGCCAAACCTCAGCCTTGAGCGGGGGCTTCGTAAGGCCTCCCGCGACCTCACCTCCGTCAACCTCTCTTCAACGCCAACTCCAATGTCTTCGTTACCGTCAAGATAGCAGTCGCCCTCAGTCATGCCTGGCAAGGACCTCCGCCTCCTCGCCCTCGACGGCGGGGGCATCCGCGGCCTGTCGTCCCTCATGATCCTCGAGCAGCTTATGCAGACCATCGATCCGGAGGCGCTGCCGAAGCCTTGCGAATATTTCGACATGATCGGGGGCACGAGTACTGGCGGGTAAGCCACTACTGAGCTCGCATATGATTGATTCGCTGACCGGATGCTACGTAGGCTCATTGCGATCATGCTCGGCCGGCTGCGCCTAAGCATCGACGAGTGCATAGACGCATACCTTTCCCTGTCGGATAGGGTCTTCCGGAAGAAGGGACACCGTGTGACGGTCAAGGGTCAAATGCAGGGGAGATTCGATTCGGAGGAGCTGGCGCGGGCTGTGAAAGAGATTGTCAAGAAGCAAGGCCTGCCGGAGGATGCGCTGTTGAAAGACACTCCAGGCGCAAGCTGTAAAGTGTAGGTTTAGCGTCTTACTATCCTCAAGGCGAAAGCTAACACATTGAACCTAGTTTCGTTTGTGCAACAAGCAAAGAGACCAGCGAAACTGTCTGCCTCACTAGCTACAGGTCTCCACGTGGTGGAGACGATCTTCTCAACACAGCAAAGATTTGGGAAGCCTGCCGTGCAACCTCAGCAGCGTCCTCCTTTTTCGACTCTATCTCGATTGGGCGGTACGGGGAGGAATTCATCGACGGGGCTACGGGCGCTAACAACCCAGTCTGGGAGTTGTGGAACCAAGCTCAGGTCATTTGGGGACCTGAGCCGCTTGAGAAGAACATCAAGTGCCTGGTGTCCATCGGCACTGGAATTCCCTCTCTGAAGCCGTTCCTCGATGACGTTTTTCATATTGGCAAAACGCTCGTCGCGATTGCTACAGAGACAGAACAAACTGCAGAAACGTTCCGCCGAGACAAGACATATATGGATGACGGCCGTTACTTCCGGTTCAATGTGCTTCGTGGCCTCGAAGATATCGGGTTAGAAGAGTCGAAAAAGAGGAAGGAGATTGCTGCAGTTACCCGCCGCTACGTGGCGTCCCAAGATGTATTCAAGCAGATGCAGGCTTGCGGTAACAACCTTTCGGGAAGAGAATGTTAGTCGATCAGTATGCTTGGTTGCAGCCTAAGCTGTCGCTTTTAGCTGACTTTGTTCGATCTGAGACTTCGGAAGCTATCGAACACCTTTCAGTTTGCAAGGTGTACCCATTGTGCACGAGTTTGTTGACCGACCGTCAGATATGGCTGAGATCGAGCGAGTCCTTCTGCCCAGAAGACATCATCGCCGAAAAATGATCTTTGTTGTCCATGGCCTTGGCGGTATGGGCAAGACGCAGCTCGCAGTCGAGTTTGCCAGAAAGCATCACTCGAGATTCAGCTCTGTGTTCTGGCTCGATGGACAAACTGAGAGCAGCCTGAAGCAAAGTATTGCTAACTCTGCAAGCAGGATTCCGGAGGGCCAGATAGCGGAGGCAATTCGAGCATACTCCACGAGCGGCGACGGCGACATCAACGCAATTGTAAAAGACGTGTTGGGCTGGCTGAGCAAGTCTGACAACACTGAGTGGCTGTTGATCTTCGACAATGTCGACCGAGACCATCGACGGCGCGACGCTGATCCCAACGCGTACGATGTCACCCACTACTTCCCGGAGCAGATCACGGATCAATTCTGATCACAACCCGTCTTGCCTACCTCGAACAGCTTGGTGCATCGCGGGGGCTGAAAACCGTTGATATGTGTCAAGCACACGCCATATTCCAGAGTCGGTACGGAAGAAGTGTTGGTAAGGCCACATACGTGCTCCATTCCCTGCCGAAGGTGCGCGCACGCACCATAATACTAACGATCCAGATATAGACCAGGCCGAAAGTGAAGGACTGTTGAGCCTACTCTACGGCCTGCCGCTAGCACTTGCACAGGCCGCTTCGTACCTGCGAGAGACCGGGATTGACTTTGCAACATACACAAAATTCTACAAACAACAATGGAAAGAACTCATGGAGTCACATGACGATACTGGCACGCCACTCCAGGACTATCCCAATCGTAGCGTCTGGACCACGTGGACCATCTCCTTCAATGCTATTCGGGAAAAGAACGAGGCCGCCGCAAACTTGCTACTGCTTTGGGCTCACCTCGCAAACCAAGATTTATGGTACGGCCTTCTCGCAGCCGCATGGCACAATATGACAGATTGTGGATACGATTCTACAGATCACTTGCCAACATGGCTTCATGGCATCGCAAGCAGTGAACTCAAATTCACCGACGCCATCCGGCTCCTGCACCACTACTCCTTGATCGAGGACACGGAAGGCCTACCTAGCTATGCCACTCATCCTGTCGTCCACCAGTGGGCATTGCACATGCAAGATGAAACCCAGCGGGTGGACTTAGCTCGACTCGCGGTAATCATCCTTGGGTGGGCCAAGCCAGATAAATTCACCCGGGATTTCTGGACTACGCAGCGTCGGCTCCATGCTCACGCTCAGTGTTGCTCGCAATGGATCCTAATGAGCGTAACAAATAGAAGCGACCGGAGGAGCCGTGCGTGTAACGTGATGAGCGCGGAAGAAAAGCATACGGGACTGATGTTGGGTGCACTTAATAACCTTGGCTTTCTCTACTGGAATCAGGGCAAGCTGGTCGAGGGTGAAAAGATTTCGCAGTACGCATTACAAGAAGCCGAGCGCCAGCTCGGCTCCGAGCATGAACGCACATTGACGGTAGTCCACAACCTTGGTACGGTCTACAATGATCAGAACAAACTGGCTGAGGCCGAACTAATGTACCAGCGCGCACTGCAAGGAAGGGAGAAGGCACTCGGCCCAGAGCATCAAGAAACGCTTAGGACGGTTCATAGCCTGGGACTTCTCTATAGCGATCAGGGTAAACTCGCTAAGGCCGAGCTGATGTACCAGCGCGCACTACAAGGAATGGAGAAGGTACTCGGCCCAGAGCATCAAGAAACGCTTAGGACGGTTCATAGCCTGGGAGATCTCTATCAGAATCAGGATAAACTCGCTGAGGCCGAGCTAATGTACCAGCGCGCACTGCAAGGAATGGAGAAGGTACTCGGCCTAGAGCATCAAGAAACGCTTAGCACGGTTCATAACCTGGGAGTGCTTTATAGCAATCAGGGCAAACTCGCTGAGGCTGAGCTGATGTACCAGCGCGCAATTCAAGGATACGAAGGGACACTTGGTTCGGAAAATGTTGCAACTCACAAGCCGGCGCTGGCTGTCATCTACAACTTAGGCGAACTCTACGAAAAGCAGGGCGAGCTGGCAGATGCAAAGAAGATGTTCACACGAGCTTTGGTCGGGTATCAAACCGTTCTCGGGCCGTCCCATCCTTACTCTCTAGACGCTAGCCGTTGGATTGAGTTTTTGGAGGAATCTCATGGTATAATGAACACATTTTGCTTTGTCGTTCATGCTTAGAATTGGGCTGATCTGATGAACAGAGACCACAGAAGACAGTTGCGGCGAGTATATTCGCGACGAGGGCAATCGCGGAGAGGATGGTAGCCGCGGGAGTGGTAGCCGCGAAGATAGTGGCGGCGATGACAACAGCGTCGGCAGGGACGGTGAAACTGAAGGCATGAGATCGGTTCAGAACCGCGATCAACACCAGCGACACTCCAACTTCTCCTCCTCCGCACCCCCGACCAAGTCTTCCACCTCACATTCTCGCTCCCTCATCAGCCGGCTCACCTGTTTACGCCTAGGAGGAGGACGACGGCCCCAAGACCCATCATGACGGCATCCTTTCCACCCTGCCTTTCTGTACCAGCGCGCAGATTTCCCCTTCGAGGAGCATCACGTGGCGCCACCGCCGCCGCTGCCGACGTTTGTACTGTCCTTCCTATCGGGCTCCGGCTTCAAATGGCCACCTAACAAGCTCTGAAGGGATCTCCACCGCGTCACCCCCGCTGCGTGCTCACCGAGCGCACGACGCTTCTCGTAGCGTCGCCTCTTCGAAATTTGCTCTATCGACAGGTGCCGTATCACTTCCGTCTAGAAGAGAGGCTCACACCGTTCTGGATGCACCTGCCACTTGAAAAGATCACGCGCGCGACGTGATTCCTTCCCACTCTGCCAAGCGTCTTCCGACCTTCTCGGCAGGTAGCTATTAGCCTTCACAGCACAGGATAATTGGCGCTTCTACCTGTTTTCTTCGATTCTGGTACGACACACCCAATCCGCCTGAGTTGCGTTAAATCTTCGCTCTGGACGCCGCGGTAAGTCAGCTACCTTACATCACAACCACGTGTTATAGCATGGTGTTAACTTTTAGCAGTAGAACCCGCCCAATACTCATGCGAAGATCGTCAGGCGTGCTCCCACAACCTCAACACGATCCCAAGACCGACAATAGCGACAGCCCAGCAACCCCACCACGCCTCCGCGGCACCCTCGCCTCGAACCACAGAGCATCACGCGACCGAGCGGTTAACATGCGTTGCAACTACCCACGCCTTTGTGCGCGCTGGCCGGATCGCCACTGAGGAACGTCAGCGACATCCACACTTCTGAGCTACAAAGATTGAGCGTCGCCACGAAACTGGGGCGGGCTCGGGCAAGGGAAGCGGTTCAGGCAGCGGCGGGGCGGACGGTTCGGGGATGGGAGATTTGTGCGGGCGGCTATGATGGTGTGTTCGCCGGGTAGGACGGTGTTTCTATTCTCCAACCGCGGGCTTCGTAGTTCTTGCACGGCGTCACGTGGGCGGGTCACGGATTCAAGGCGCGCTGGGGTCGCACATAAGATCGTAAGCCGCTTGTAAGGCTAGATTACACTGTTTACAAATTTGCGAAGGAAAGTAGTACCCCGAGAATTGAGGAAGTGGCATCCCTGTTTCTTCCCATCAATCTCATGCGCCGGTTCGTTCGTCACTTATCCGTGTTACTTCATTTTCCACCCCTGACGCACTTCTCAACGCTGGCAGACCCCGTTGAGAAACTTTTTCGGATTAAGACGACCGAGCGAGAGCGCTCGAGCCGCTTGAGCCGCAAGCACGGCGCTGGTACAAGAAAGGCAGAGCTGCGCACTCTGCGTCGCACGCCTCAGCAACAATGTCAAACCAGTAGGAGAAGAGACAAAGACGGCAGCGTAGGAAGCGCAAGCCCTGGCGACTTGGTACTCTATGTTGTTCTTGTGGTGCTGGTGGATCTGGTGGTAGAAGTCGTGGAAGTGGTCCGTGTGGTGGACGTTATGGATGTGGTGCTCCTCGAGGTAGAGGTCGTGGAAGTGGAAGAAAAGCTGGACGAGCGGGACGAGCTAGAAGTGCTGGAACTGCTGGACGTGGTCCTGGTGGTGGAAGTCGTGGACGTAGTCTTCGAAGTAGAAGTAGTAGACGTCGAAGATGTGCTTGTGGAAGTGGAACTCGGCTTATCATCATCGCTATCATCGTTCTCATCATCCGAATCGTCCGAGTTATCGTCGTCGGACTGCGAGTCTGACTCCGAGTTGTCATCCGAGCTGGCGTCCCCGTCATCGGACTGGCTATCGTCGTCGCTACTGTCCTCGCCGTCCTTATGCCCGTCGCCGCGTTTCTTGTTCTTGTTCTTGATGTCCTCGTCGTCGCGCGTTACAACGAAGCCGGCGGCAACGGCATCGCTAAGTTCTTCCACGTCACGTCTGACGAGGTGTTTTACATAGCTGGCGTGGGTCTCGTCGAGATTGGCGGCGCCGGCGACGTCGCGCGCGGAGTGCTTTGTACGCGGGCCGCGGGCGATGAGGCGAGGGAAGGCGGCTACGAGGCCAATACCGAGGAGGACTGCGAGGTAGAGCTGGGTGAGGCGCATGATGGGGATGGACGGGGAGATGAGACGGACGAGGAAGAGGGGATCGAGGACTCTGAGTTCGATTGTGTGGAGGGGAGGGAGACCGGCGGGCTATGTATATGTGGAGGTTTTCGTCTACATTGCTTCCACAGGGTGCTGTAGTGGGCCATCTAGACCGTTCGCTGTGGCAAAGCAGGCTAAGCCGACGCAATGGCGTGTTCGAGATCATGCAAGCACCGCATAAGTTTACTGCACGACATCATGCAAGACCGACCAAGAGCTGCAGGGCTTGGAGTAGTCCGACAAGAGGAAGCCGCGGGGAAGACTGCCCATTGATAATGGCGAGGAGGGCGTGTTTCCTGCAGGCTACGTAGACGTGCAGTCCTGTTGGGGAAGTGCCAAAGGTCTTCTGGGTCTCGGCAATTCTGTTGTCGGGATTGCAGAACCAGAGCTGTTAGATCTAACCCGTCCGCCTACACTACCTTTTCGCAGTCGGTGAATAACATTCGTTATTGCATTGGTATGCAAAGCAGTTGGTACAAGTTTTGATTGATTGCAAAAGCGCTTTTCCTCGTCTCTAACTAAAGAACGATCTTCAACAGAAACCGATACAGTTGAAGGGCGACCCACAGCCTAGCAAGGTGGTGTGTGCATCGCACATGAAGAAATGACTAGGACTGTGAGAGGCTAGATATTCCCCCGCCCTGAAGTTCGCAGCTTCAATTTACCGTATGTGCGATCCTCATTGGGGTTCCACCTACCGAACCACACGATAGGTAAGCCTACGCTGCAGGCTGATTTACAATCTGCGCGGCATCTGTGTACGACGGCGAAGGCCTCGATCCGCCGCAAGCTACATGCAAGCAGAACGTCAAGCATCGCCGAGTCTGGTTGCCGTGCGACGTGTGACGGTGATCGCGTACTCAAGGTGATATTTGCGCCTGCCCTTACCAGTTGCTGATATCACTGTGCTGTGTGCTGCCGAGTTGGAGACCAGCATTCCGTACAAGGTATGGTTATTAGCAGAAACCGACGTCCGTGAGCCTAGCGATGGGTCGGGGATCTGATAGCTTGAAAGAACTGCAAAGACATACGATAAGTGGCAAACCCTTTGCAGCGCACTAGCCTGTATCCCGAGAAGTTTGGCTGGAGGACTTATGCGGCAGCTCCTTAGGCTTGCACTTCTTTCTCAAGAGCGGTACAGGCTAGAGTAGTCGCGATTGACGAGAGATATCGCACTCTCCATGTTCAAAACAAAGGGTGTCGTTGAGATGTCGTTCATTGGACCCATGCAAATCGACGACAGGGGGTCCCTGTCGCCGTGCCGTCCCTAGCATACCCGGGCCAGATCTGATGACCAATGAGGCTGACAGGCTAGCGACATTGAGCTCTCGCCCGAGGACACCCTGAGCGCGCGGGGTCATTCGTGGCGCGGTTGCAACACCACAACACCTTCATATGCAGGTTTCGACCGCCTGCGAACCTTCAGCCTGGTTGGCGGGTTCCATCGGCGCGCTCTCCCGTCCGGGCTGGCGGTCAGGACCCGTCTAGGCGCGGCGGGGGTTGAGACTCTGACATTCCTCCAATTTGCCCGGTGCATTTTCCAGACGGCGAATAATTGCGTGGGTGGCAGTCCTGAATACCATCTCTTGGGAATACGCTCCGGGGCAAGCTCCGAGGCAAAAGATATTTCAACTCAGCCCACACGTTCTCCGCTCGCCCGCCGACAATCTGCATCAACGGCACAAGCGCATGCGCATGTCGGTCCCTCTAGCCAAAATCAAATACCAACCACTCCGGTAGATAGACCATCATGGACCGAGGACTCGTTCGATGCAGCAGTCCCCATCCCCGCTGCTGACAGCATGTGGCTGGTCTCGAGCAGCACAGCTCGTGCCTCAATCTCTAATCAAGACCAGTTCCAGACGTGCGGAGCCAGCGCTCCGTGCCGCATTTCAGCTTTCCTGGCTTCGCGAATCGCTGGCCGGATGGTATGGACAGCGCGTCCTTTCCCTGCGGATTAGCTGATCGATGCTAACTACAATACTGTGTGCAGCCGCTATCCCGTCCCATGATCACGCTCGTTCATCACGCTCGTCGAATATTCCTTCGAACTCCGAACGAGGATCGGCTGTCCAGATCTTGGATTGCGCCCGGGTCATCGCGGCCTGCAAAGGCGGTGGAATCCTGCTACTGCCCGTGTTAAAGCTGCGCCAGAGCCGGATTGGATCAAGCATACAAATAGTGACTGGTCGTCCGAGCTCCATTCCCGCCGGGAACCATGTTCCTTGCAGAACCTAAGTCTTGGTAGTCGCTGCGTGCTTCTGTAGTCGCTTATCCTTGCGCCATAAACATCCAGCGCGGCAGCAAGATGCTGCAACGTATGGGTAGGGAGGGTGGCGCGATACGCCCTCCATCATCCCACCATTGTTTACTAGTAGCCTTTCCATTGGAAACTTTCCCCCAAGTCCCAACTTCCTCCCTCTAGCGAGCCTCCTCCTCACATGCCGTCCACTCAGCAGCTTATGACAACGGCCACTCCGTGCTTCGACGTCGCCACCACGGCGCTTAACTTCACGCCTACCTCAAGCAGGTAACCACCCACGCCTCGACTCCACCTCGACTCGCATCACACGTCTCCAGCGCTGTTCGCACCTATACAGCAACGCAAAGGGCTCCATCTCACTGCAGACATACCATTCGCCGCCACTCGCGCACCCTTCGCTCATCAACCCGAACACGCCGGTCAGCTACCTCTCGCAGCGACCGCAGTCTCGCCCTCGATCAGCCTATGAGCTCGATGTCTTGCAACCCCATCCCGCAAGACGAAGCCTCGACAAGCTGGCGTGTAACATGTTTGTTGCGTGAGCGTGTCACTGACTGTAATCTTACCAACGCACAATCTCCCCGCCCTGTCCCATCTGTACCAGATCCCTTGGACGGCCCCGCAACCGTGGCCACGCCTTTGCACTGCCAAAGTTCGTACCGTGCTTCTATATAGGTTCGCGAAAACGCCCGATCTACCCGGGAGCAGGGGAGGTTTCGGCGACGGCGTGATGAAGGCCATAGCGTTCTCAACCAAAGAGCCGTCCCCTCGGCTTCCGCCTTCCGTCTGCCGCTTGCACATACAGCGACAGCATTACTCGTCCAGGCCGTACCCAGCAGCCCCGCCACCCCACCACGATGGCGCTCGTCCTGCAGTCTCGCTGTCCCTTCCGCCAGCCCCGCTGCCGTCCGCCCGCTCGCCAGATCTTCCAGTCCGCCTGCAGCCGGGCTGCGTAAACCGAGCGTATCGTACACGCACTCCGCTCCTCTCATCGCTTCCCGGACGACCCACACGCCTCACGGAGGCGGCAGCGCGGCACGACTCCCCCGCCCCGCCCACCCGTCCCGCGCTCGCTCGCTCGCTCGTCCTGCTCCTGCATCTGCCTGCCGGCAGCGGGCCCTCAGGAGCCTCTGGCAACTTTGGCACACGCGCCGCTTTCGGACCGGGCGGAGCGGAGACGGTTCGTCTACATATATACGGAATCTGGACCGCGCCACGGCACGGCGCGCTGCGCAGGGGATGCGTAACCATGGTGGCATCGCTGAAGCGGTGCGGTTGGGGCGGGTGAAATAGGCTTGGGCTACGGGTTGCTGGCGCCGGATCGAGGGCTCCTGCGGAGCGGAGGATGCGTGCTGGGCGACCGAGAGGGTCGGGATGGCGGTTGTAGGGGTCGTAGGAAGGCGATGCCATCTTACGAGGCGTATATGCGCGGCGCGGTCGGCGGTTTTGCACCGAGCCGCAGCATAGCCCGCAATACCGTGGCTTGACGGTATCCGGGATATTCGCGGCCCCTACCGGCGCCCAAACTCGTGTCAAGAGGGGCTATGGACTTTTCGGATAACCCTTGCTACACGGTCGCAGATCACCAACCTCAGCCAACATTTCAAATCATAATACCTCTGTTAAAACAGCTCAGATCGGCTGCAGAAGTGGATGTATCAAAAGCATGCGTCAAAGCCTAGAATTTAATCAAACAGCTTCCCCGATTTCGATCTATCGAGTTTGTTATCGCGGGTTTTTCGTAATACAAAAGAGCTGGCTCTCGCGAAGGACGGCACGATGTTTTTTCGAGTGTTATTATAGGATAGGACAGAGGGTTCACCGGACAAGATAGTATCTTGATCATCCAATCATGATTTCCAACAGCTTCTTGGAACGACGTGCCGTGAGCGAGGCACAGGATCAAGGACATTGCCGTAGCATAGAGAACCATTATAGTGTCGCAAGCCGGAAGAGCAGATGGTTTTGAATTTGTAAAGGGTAAAGGGAAGTAGTGCTGAGGAAGCTAAAGGAGCACTATACTAGTCAAAAGCTATCTCATTCGATGAGTTACATACACTAACTATCCATACAGCTTCCAATCCCTTCCCTACTCGCAGTATTCCTATTGCATCCCCAACCCGTCGGCGTACACCACCGACGACTATCGAAAACAAAGATTGACAAAAGAGCGCCCGTTCCACTCAGGCCACAGACCCGGCGATGGTATCGTGAAGAGAGAGTTTCACACTCTGTCGCAGGTCAGCAACTATCTTCACAGTACGGATAGTAGAAAGAGCTTGGGTGGAACACAACGGGTACATAGAACTCACAGTGTGGCTTCGTTGAAGTCGGGGTAGGACTAGGCTTCTTGGTAGTCGAAGTAGTCTTCGTAGTAAAGGTGGTCTTCGTAGGCGAAGAGGTTGTCTTCGTGGTCTTCGTGGGCGAGGAAGTAGTCTTCGTGGTGCTGGTGGTCTTGGTGGTCGACGTTGTCTTCGTGGAAGTCTTGGTAGGACTCGACGTGCTCTTCTTGGTGGTGCTGGTAGTCTTCTTAGTGGTGGTCTTGTCATCGTCGTCGTCATCGCTATCATCGTCGGAGTCGTCGTCGTCGCTATCGTCGTCGTCTTTGTCTGAGTCGGACTCGCTATCGTCGTCACTGCTCGCATCCCCGTCGTCGCTCTCGCTATCATCGTCGCTACTGTCCTCACCGTCTTTGTGGCCGCCACCGCGTTTCTCATGCTTGAGCGAGCGGGCTTTCACTTTCTTGATCTTCTTCTTGTCGTCATCTGAGTCTGAGTCTTTATCCGAGTCGGACTCGCTGTCATCGTCACTGCTGGCATCGTCATCATCGGACTGGCTGTCGTCGTCGCTGCTGTCATCGCCATCGATGTGCTTATCGTCCCGCGTTACAAGAAAGCCGGCGGCAAGGGCGTCGCTGAGCTCTTCGTCATCACGTCTAACGAGATACTTCGCGTAGCTGGCGTATTTCTCATCGGAATTGGCTGCGCTCAGCTCCCGTGCGGCGTGCTTGTTGTTAGGATTACGGCTGATGAGCCGGGGGAAGGCGGTAACAAGGCCGATGCTGAGGAGCACGACGAAGTAGAACTGGGTGAGCTTCATGGCAGATGGCTTATGAGTGGCCAGGGAACAAGGAGTAAGTGAGAGTAAGTGTGAAAGAACCTCAAGCTTGAGGACCTAAGGTGACAGCTACGGAGCCAGGGGAGGTTAGCTCTTTATATAGACAAAGCATCCTACATCAAAGTTCCGACGGATATTGCGGGATACCGTCTGGACCGTTCGGAATCGCTATAGCTAAGCAAGCTCATCCGACGCAAGGACCTGCTCTCGACCACGCAAGCATTGCAAGGGTATAAGTTAGGGCCTTGATCAGGATGCTGACAGAGGCCCAGAACAGCCGGATAGAATTCCTCGCGGGGTCGCTGAACATGGTCGGACGGGCCGGAGGTGCTCCTTCTGTGTGGCTGCCGCGGATTCAAAGTCTCATCGGGAGAGTGGTGAAGATCTTCTGGAAAAGGCCATTACTGTGGCCCGCAACCTTGCAGAACCTGTATCTGGTGGATGGTCTGATCATGCATCATGCACTGAGAGGTGACTCGAAAGCAGGGACACTCTAGATCTTACCTCGCCTTGCGCATCTGCAGCTTTGGCGTGGATATCCTAGTAGGATAACTTGATGCCAAACCACGGTCCACGGGGAGTAGAGTTTAGAGTAATTTCTAGTCTTCAGGCTGTTTGCATGATGCTTAGGCGGATAGGAATCAAGCCCCCGTGCAGCTTGAGTGAATGGACATTTTGATCGCCTTGGTGCTGGGTTTACTAACACTATTGCCTGAAGTCTGTCGATAGTCGCGTGAGCTCGACGGATCACGGGTATGCTTGCCCTTAGGTTTGTGACAAGCGATGCCAGAATGTGCGGAATGTTCGCAGATTGGCAGCAGGTATGTCGGCATGGGCGATGCCGCTGCGACGTGAAAGTGCAGATGAATCTGAAGACTACCTACATAGGTAGCGATAGTCACCCCCACGCAAGCACCCTGCGCTTTCCATCTGCAGGCTCCGGAGCGCCAAGCTCAAAAGCGGATAGCGCGGTCCGCTAGGCTGCCGTTACTCAGTAGTCGCGGGTCCTGACCGTCAACCCGGACGGAGGTGCCGTAGCGCGCCAATGGAATCCGCAGACCGGGCTAAAGGTGGAGCAGGAAACCGAAGCCTCGACACGCCACCAGTGCGCCCCGCATGCGTGGAGAGCGTGGAGAGCTGGGTATACATAGGTAGGTTGTGTTACCATTGGTTATCAGATCCGAGCGGGAGTGGCAAGGGACGGCACGTCTACAGGGGTTCCCTGTCGACGATCTTGGTGCCGGTCTTGAGGCAAGCATGGCTCTAACACGACTACATCGCAAAACGATTCCTGGAAGGAGAGCACATTACTCTTCTGGTCTCCGCAGATGATCCGAATCGAGTTCGCCATGAGCGGCTGAACAAGCACTTCGAACCTGCTGGGCATTTACCTTGTTGTGGCCTGGGGCAGCGCATGGGAAACCGGACTCAGTCTAATCACCTGCAGCTTAGCGGACAATTGAGTTCAGCTGAATGCATTCTCAGCCTGTCGGTCACCTGTCGTCGGATGCAAGCGATCTACCATACACTCCATTCCCAGCAAAGCCGCACCTGCAAGTATACGCATATTGTACATGCGTCCTGAATGCTGTCCTTTCGTTAAACTTAAACACATACTTCGCTGAATGACCCAACATGGATTGGCTGGTTTTGACTAATGTAGGTGTTCTCTAGCCCCGCTGCCCGCTTACCGTTAGCTTAGAAAGAAATGCGTCCGCGCCAAAGTCTAAACAATCCGAGCGCGTGGGAAATTCGTTCCGTGCCGCTCCTCAATTATCTCGTTTCGGCCAATTGCGAAGAGGATGGCTTGGATAGCGCGAAAGTCATGTACCTCTTTTCCGTCTCATGTCCTCTGGTAAGCGTTCCTCCGAACCAGGATCGGCTGTCGAGATCTTGGATACCGACGCGCGATCGCATCCTGCTAAGCTTGCTACCCTTCCCGCGGCCGCCTCAAGGACGCGCTAGAGACTAGATACCGCATCTTTCGAATGCGATTTCCGACAGAAACCTTGTTCCTTGCAGGTTTTAAGTTCGGATAGTCAACGCTCGCTCATACTGGCCGTGTGTGCGCCATGAATCCCGGACTCAATAGCAGCCTGCAGCAACGCGTGAGCAAGGAGGGTGGCGCAACACTATCTTCAACATGTCACCGTTGTTTAACCGTTTCCATCGCGCCTTTCCTCTAGGTTACAGTGCCCCACCTCTAGTAAGCCCCCTCCTCAGCTGCCACCCACTCAGGAGCTCACACCATTCGATAGCTACTGCCTCCAAGGTCGCTGTATCGGCCTTTAGCTTTTTGCATCCATGTTGAGTAGTTGTATCTCACGTCTTGACCCCGCCTCGTCCAGCATTATCCTTTTTCAGCGCTGCTCTTAGCTCCTCGAAACATCACGGCACTGGGGGATCAATTCCACTCCATTCGGACACCACCATTGGGTCCTCATCCACACTTGTGCTTCAGTTCGTCCCCTCGAGCACCTCTATCAGCTACCCCGAAGCCATAGACACAGCCTCGCCCCTCGATCAGCATATCTAGGGTTTGCTCGACCCATCTGGACCCCGCTTCAAGTTCCACGTTGGACGTGTGGGAAGGATGTTGCTTCGCTCGCACCGCTCAACACCCCAAACACAAGGTCTCCCTTGTCTCTGAACTTCCTCTCAAGCACATCAACATCCAGGCTTACGCCCACGCTCAATGCCTTGCAGCCGATGACTGACATCCACAGGGTCGCTTTGACCTCATCACGCGATCGTGCAGCTAAAACTCTCGAAGCTTGTGCCAGCTTTTCTGATCAGCCCTTGTTACCTTCCGGGATTCTGCCTGTCATGTTTCTTACGCACTCTCAGGCTGCTGACAGGCTGCTGCTCGATCACGCGACTTTGCATAATGGGCTCCAGACACTTGCATCAATCTTGCCAGGTTGTTCCCAGAGATCTTGTCAACGAACCTGCACGCCTTCTGCTGCGAAAATCTCGGCCTCTGCGTTTCACGTACTAGGCGCACCTCTTGCGGCGCCTCCAAACCTAAGATACGTTATGCAGCAGCGGTTGCAACGCGACTCTGTTTACCGCTGGATGAATACCGAGTTAATCCGAATTTCAGAAATCGTTCCAAGCTCGATAGACGGATGCCGTCGTGTCAGCCTGCAACAGGTCAGAACAAGCACTCTTGCACCCGGGCAACACACCTTTCGTGCGCATAGAGCGAGAGAGTATGCCCGTACGAAACCATGTCGTCATTCAATCCAAGCATGTTTGATTTCGGAACGTATAGCAATCTGGCAAACCTGTGGCTTTTCCCCCAGCTCGGCTTGAATCAAGCTATCTTTGGGGGGTCGAGAATGCCCTCTGACTACTGTGATAACAGTTTTCCAAATGATAGTATGTTGCAGGCTATCCGGTAATAAACAGAAACCCCACTTACTCTTCCATGCTGTCTTGCGCCAACCATCTGACCCGTATCTTGTGGCAGTCCGCAGGGCTCCAGCCTCCAGCCCCATTCAGTCCGGACCCGGCTTTACCTCAGCGAACACCTTATCCCAACCCCGCTGCCACACTGCGAGCTGCATGCTTTCCCAGGCATACGACCGGGCCAACCTTCCACTCCGTCCTCGAATCCGCTCCTCGCCGCACCATCACTATCACTCACTGCAGCAATCGGGACACGAGGCTCCCACTTTAAACTTTACTCCCATCGGAGGCAACTCCCCAACCCTAGTGCTGACTCCTCGGTGTCTAGTCCCACACACCGAGACAGTCCACCACCTCAGCCTAGGAGAGGCAGTGTCGCCCAGTGACCCAACTCACCCGTCTCGCTCAGCCGTCTCAGCGAGCATCCCATCTACTAGGCAGCGCAGCTCCTGATAGCTTGAGAGACGCTCAGGCCAGGCCTCGACATCCGTGTCGCCCGCTTGCTTGGATGCATCAAGGGCTTTGAGGTGATGTAGCACAGGACACTCTAAGCTCGCCACCCCCGGCCGCCTGCCTAGCGTCAACGAGCCGGTGAACAGATCAAGGAGGCAGATAAAGTGGTTTCGCACGACCACCGAACGACCTGCCCGGCGTGGACGAAGCGCTGGTTGACCGCGGGACGTTCGAAGGGTGGTGAGTGGTGGGTGCCAAGATAGGGCACGTGACTTTCCGAGCGGTCGGCAGCAGCCTCGACACGAACACGCGGTGCATACAGTACTGTACCGATCCGCAGTGGCGGCGAGCCGCGCACAGCGGACGGATTCGGTAAGCAGATGGCCGGCACGGCGCTGCGTGAGCGGGAAAGAACGAGGAGCGCAGAGGGAGATGGAATAGTTCAGCAACACTAGAGAAACGATCACGTAGGGGTTCGAAGGTATGTTGAAAGCGATGATGGTACAGAATAATGACAATTTTTCATTGTACAGTATTACCCGCTCGGAGGAATGTGAAGAGGGATGCCCGTAATCAAAGATCTGAGAAGCGTACAGCGTACAGCAGGACCGGCCCGCTGGGGAAAGTTGCCGTGAAGAGGAACAAATGAAAACGCGGATTGCTGGCATAGGTCAGAAGAACGAGTACGGAAGAAACGTGCTGCGGAAAGCGCTGAACGAAGACCGCATAGCAAACAAAATGATACCGGCGATCCTTGATCCCGCAACTTCGAATCCTAGCAGGAATTACAGCACAACAGCGTCTCAAAGCGTACAATCACGTCCAACACTCTGGTACATTCGTAAGACCTACGCGATCAAGACAATCTCACCACGCTCATTCCTCCTCACCCTCAGCATCTTCCACAACTCCTTCTCCTCCTCCGCCTTGCTCAGCTCATCATCCCCCAGCTCATGCCTCTCCCGATGATACCGCTTCAGCGCCTTATTGATCGAGACGCCCTTCTCGCTCTCCGGACCTTTAGTCACGAAAGACAGGAAGCGCTCCGCGCGCTGCTGTGCGTCACCGCCGTAGCCGTTACCATAGCCATCGTGATGCGCGTCGCGGTGGCGGACTAACTGTTGCTCTCCACCCGCGCCCGGGTCGACGGACTCACGGCGACGCGCGTAGTACTCGACTGCTTTCGGTTTCCTGGCCCCAGAGCCACGGTCCGAATCCCTACTCTCACTCCGGCTCCTCGACCGCTGCCGCCTCCTCCTTCTCACACGCACCAACTCCCTTCCACGATTCCCATCGCCCTTACTCGTCGTCGTGATAACCGTGACGCCCGAGCCAGACGTCTTCCGCTCTTTCCTGCCCCTCTCTTTCTCCTTCTCCCCCTTCCCTCTCTGCCCTCCCTACCCTCAACCCCCCGCGAAGACTTCGTCCTCTTAACCGGACTCATCACCTCGCCCCCCACCATCGGGCTATCTCCTGACCACTCCGGAGACGGTGGAAACTCTATCCCCCGCGCCCCGAGGAGACGGTTCAGGCCGCCCGTGAGGCCTGTATGTAACGTCGCGGCTGACGGGGGCGGGATATCTGTCATCAGAGTATCCAGCCCTTCGGAACCGGGACGTGAGTTCGTGAGGTCGAGGTCTTCGAGCTGGTGGCGCTTGCGTTTTTTGTCGGTTGAGGTTTTGGTTGTTGTCGTGGCTGGTGCGGAGGCATCTTTGGAGTTGGAGTGGGAGTGGGAAGCGGCTTTGCGGGCCCGCGTGTCGCGGTCCGCGCGAGTGCCTTTCGGCGCTGGGGTAGTAAAGGGGTGGACGGCTGCGGCTGCGGCGTGCAGGTTGTTGGCAGAGGGGTAGCGCTCTTCTGTGTGGTGCAGCGGACCATTGCCGTAGGAGTAGCCGTTCTGGGGAGGACCGTGCCAGTAGTCGGTCGCTTCCTCTATGAGCCCTCGTGCGCGTGCTTGAAACCCCATCGCGTCGTCCTCGAAGGCCCCGGGCATGCGCTGCGAGAGTTGTCGGTCCTCTTGTGCAGGTGTCGGTGCAGGCAACGCCCGCGGCGTCTCTCTCTCCTCGACCAGGAAGTCAAACACATTGACCGCGGGCGGCGGACTCGGCGCATGCGGCGGCGCGTCCACGAGGGCTACTTCTCCTGCGCCCGCACCCTCCACTCCATCCTCGACATACGCGTGTCTCCCCTTGCCCGTGTTCGGAGCGTTCTGCAGCTGCCCGTTCGGCTTGCGCTTCTCGCGGTACAGCGCGCCCTGGTATTTCTGCGCCTCGGAGATGCAGGAGGTGTGAGCGCGGTAGGTCGTGCCCTGGAAGTTGGTCATGCAGTCGATGCAGGTGAAGGAGGCGTGGTGGCATTGGTTGCGGTGGGGGTCGAGCTTCTTCTTTGTGAAGACGTCGCCGCAGCCCTGGGTAGGAGGTTAGTGGATTGTGGGTTCAGGTGGAGTAAGGGAGATAGGGGAAGACGTGAGGTAGAGAAGGAGGAAGAGGAACAAGAGCGACGGGCGCAGTGGTGGGGGGTTAGAGGGGTCAAAGGGGGTATACCTCGCACTGGAAGGACACCATCGCGTCCCTTTTCGCTCAATGGCTTTCAAAAGCCGGCGGTTGAAGCTGTTTGAGCGCCGCGATACCAGTGAGATGCCGCGAAGGAAAGGTCCTATGGTGGAGAACGAGCGGGGGAAGATGTTGTAGTTGGTGGGATGTCAGGAGGCACAGATCAGGTTCGGCGCGTTTCTCGTGTTTCAGGAATTTTTACTCGAAACGCCCCTGTTGACGCTAGTCCTGCACCCCTGAGCGCGTTGTGGCCTTGCAGCCTGACCAGGACCTTAACTTCCACCGAACAATCACGGGACCCCGTGTCAGTATAGCGAAGCTACGTAATTTCAGTTCATTGCATAGACCAATAGCAATCAGCACAAGGTGGACGACCAGTTGGTAATAGCTTGTCTTCTTCCGCAATGCCTCTGTGAAAGCTCAAAGCATGGAGGACAGACAAATTCTCACTATCACGTGATCTACAAGCACGCGGCCAAAACATCCTCCTCTACCCATCACCCTCTTCAGATGGTATGTGTGTCAGTCTCCTGCAACATCATTACTGCCAGATGAATGGACTGATTGTTAAGATCCGTCCTACCATTGACCCTTTGGGTCGCGCACGTGATCGAATTACCTGTGACGCCAAGCAGGAGTATATCAACCGTATCTCGGACCTGAGCTAAAAGTTTGCTGTTTGTTGCCGTGGTGCATTCGTAGAGCGATGCCTCCGCGCATGCATCGGCAGAGCTTAGAGCTCCACTTCATCTGATTGGCGCAGATGTACGTTTTACAGGTACTGGCTGCGGCTGACTGCGCCTTGTCCACCTGGGCAGCCTTGTTGCCCGCGTTATATTTCGTAGCCCCAAACCTCTCCTTACACTCAACAGCTTTCTCGTCAGCTTTCTCGTCAGCTTTCTCGTTCCGTACATTGACCCATCCATGACGATATGCCGAGCAGCGTTGACCACTCACTTCAAGAAGCGCTTCGGGAGTTTCAGGGCGCTCTTACCCCAGCCCAGAAGCAGCAGCTAGAAGCTATCAAGGCTGTCCCGGATGCCGCTGCAGTCATTACCTTCACCGCTCAGCTAGACGAGCAGAATGCAAAAAGACGCTCTTGCGGCGTTGCAACTCGCTTATATACCCTGCTGCAATCAGTCCAGCAGTTCTCCTCGGTGGTATCGACCTTGGTGTCGTCGCATCCGACCATCGCTGCGCTGGTATGGGGAAGCGTGAAGCTCACTATGCTAGTAACATTCCCTGTTTGCGCTGCCGATCACTGAGCGACTAAAGATGCGTATAGATTGCATCGAACTTTACGTCCTATTTTGACAAGCTTTCAACACTGTTCATGGGCTTCAACAAGCTCTGTCCCCGGTTCGACGAGTACCGAATCCTGTATCCCCAATCTCCCAGGCTGCAAACTGCGCTCTGCGACTTTCACGCATCGATCATCCGCTGCTGCAAGCAAGCTCTTCAGGCGCTTCAAAGACCATGTAAGTAGCGACTCCGTGGCGTAGATCGCCGAGCGGTCTCTGCCCACGTGATAAAATCACGTGATTTACGCCTTGGCATGCATCACCCCTCTCTCAAGGGACGAAGCTCAGTACTGACGGGATTCAGGGTCTGCGCAAGTCGTCAACGCACTATGGCGTTCTTTCCAGACGGAGTTCGAACCGTATGAGGCTGAGGTCAAGAGATGCAGTAAGGAGGTGAAGGAAGAAATCTACCTCGCAAATGCACAAGCTGCACACCAAGACCAGCAACTCGTGCGTCTTGAGCAAGAAGCTGCGTCTAAGCACCGCAGAGCTGCAGATTTGTTTTTCCAGGGAGCCGGTAAGGAGAATGATGAATCCCGAAGGTGGAGGGTACAAAGGGATGAGCGGAAGTCCCGTGAGTGGATGCCTCGGTCTGTATAAAAATGCACTAACAGAGTTGCATAGGAAAACACCGACAACAACTGTTGGATTCTCTGTCGACTTACGACTATCTCGCAGCTTTCAAGCAAGCCCGCAAAAAACGGCATGGCAACACCACGCAATGGCTGACTCGAACCTCGGAGATGGACCGATGGTTGAACGATCCCGGATGTCCCGTGTTCTGGTGCTCCGGCAAGCGTGAGTAGCTGATCACGCTTCATCTGTATAACGCTAATCATCTCACTACCGACTAGTTGGGTCTGGAAAGACCGTACTCACGTACTTATCTCCTTGACGATATTGATCCTGGCATTGACTGACAAATTCGTCACAGAACGAACGTCGTCGACCATCTCTTCCTTAACAGGCACGGACCTGATGTCTGCATCAGCTTCTTCTTCTGCCGGTTCGATGAGGCTGTTTCACTCAAGGCTGAGACGATCCTCAGATCTGTCATTAGGCAGTCTCTGAATGTTGCTAACCTTCCCAAAGACATTGAGTCCTCCTTAGAGCGGATCTCGCAAAATCCATCATCCGGTACCAAAGAGCTACAGGCCCTCCTCGAAAGCCTGATTGCCATGTCGCGGGCTTACTACATCGTCATTGACGCATTGGATGAATGCGAAAAGTACGAACGCGATATTGTACTGGACGTCCTTCAGTCTGTTGTTACGTCAAGTCAATCAAAGGCAAAGATACTCCTGGCAAGCCGTGATAGTATTGGTGAAGAGATTAAGAGACGGTTTCCGTCTCTGCAGCGTGTGTCGACAAGCTCTTCCGACGCTCAGTTCGACATCGCGATTTACACTAGGGAGGCTATAGATGAGAAGCTAAGGAACAGAGACCTTGTTGTGGGGAACGACGACCTAGTCAAGGAGATTCAAGACGCACTCATTCAAGGCGCGCAGGGAATGTAAGTGACTTCATGCGAACATCACCTCATCCCGTCTAACTCTGAGTCTCTGGCAGGTTCCTTTGGGTGGCCTTCGAGATCGACGACATCTGCGCCCAGTGCAGCGACGAGGAGATCCGTCAAGTACTGAGAAGCCTCCCCAAGGATCTCACGGAAACCTTCAACCGCGCGTTGCTTCGAGTACTTGCCAGTCGAAAAGAAAAAATCGCCAAACAAGTGTTCCGGTGGGTGGCAGCGGCGAAGCGACCATTGTCTCTCCAAGAGCTTCGTGAGGCGATCGCTGTTGAGCCCTGCCAGCCCTATTCCGAGCCCGACCGACTCGTGAATGACATGCATCGCATTACGTCTTGGTGCGAGAATCTGATTGTCTTAGACGAAGAGGATGATGCTGTCCAATTTGCGCATCACACCGTCAAGCAGTACTTCTTGGGACCGCAATCGGACCAACGACTCAGCGGCTTCCATTTCGAACTGTCGGAAGCTGACCACGAAGCTGGCGAGATCTGTGTCACGTATCTCAACTTCAACGACTTTAGGACACAGTTAATACGACTGCCAAGACCTCAAGCTCCTATCACACCGGACGCGATTATAGGAGCTGCCCTAGGAGGGGGACTAAGTTAACTGCCGCAGCGTCTTTACTCCGATCAGTGGTGAGAAGGAGTTCTCGAAAGTCGAACAACACTAATGTAGTGCAACAACTAGCCAGTTACGGTGGACGTAAAGCCGGAGATTCCTCGGAAAAACTCGATCTGGGCCATCCATTCCTCCGCTATGCATCAGAGAACTGGCTTCTGCACACTGCCAACTTCGAGGACAGCAAATCAAAGACGTATAGACTCTGGACCCAACTGTTGGAAGACGAGCAGACCCTTGGGCGGACTCCGTGGACACATGAGCAATTTCTCGGCCGTAATGTCTTGGTTGGAGACTGGATCGCTGCACACCATCATCACGCCTTGTTACATCGTTGTGAAGAGCCTGGTAGCGACATATATTCGAATGGTCCGATAGGCGAAGAAGATTGCTCGCTGAGTTACATGTCTCCGAAACACAACCTGGCGCTGTTTCGACTATCCGTTGCGGGCCGCTTTTGGGTATGGCATCGCGATAAGGCGCTTTTATTGGCAGCTGCAGTAGGCCACCTCAAGGTGGTCGAGGTTCTCCTGGCGGCAGGAGTTGACTCAAATGCTGCTGGTGTTTTTGGCACGACTCCACTACACGCAGCAGCTAGAGGAGGCCATCTGGAGGCTATAGAGAGGCTATTGGCGGCAAACGCTAATGTGAACGCTGTTGGTTCTGATGGCTGGACTGCACTACACGAAGCAGCTAGTGAAGGCCATCTGGAGGCTATGGAGAGGCTATTGGCGGCAAACGCTAATGTGAACGCTGTTAGTTCTGATGGCTGGACTCCACTACACGAAGCAGCTAGTGGAGGCCATCTGAGGGCTATAGAGAGGCTATTGGCGGCAAACGCTAATGTGAACGCTGTTAGTTCTGATGGCTGGACTCCACTACACGCAGCAGCTAGTGGAGGCCATCTGGAGGCTATAGAGAGGTTGTTGGAAGCAGGGGCTGATCTCTATGCTCTCAACTCTAATGGCGAGACACCGCTACAGATGGCTCACAGAAAAGGCCATCTGGAGGTCAAACAGCGATTAAAGTCAGCAGCCGCTTCGAAGTAGGGAATGGATCTGAACAGCTAGCGAGCCTCTCGCTCTAACATCTCCGCTAATTTGAGTGTCTTTTCGGTATCTGTATCTGATTTAGCAGTGTTGAAGCCGGTCTTTCTATCATGGATTCATGTATCGCAAGGCGCCAACACTTCCAAGCTTCGCAGAAAGGTGATTGCAATGCCTACCGTATCTACGTAGAGGCTGCGGCAGAGTCTAAGAACTTGAATGTTCTTCGGACAACTTCTTCAGGAGGCGGGAGCTAGTGATCCGTCACTGCGGCTGAGCTTGTCCGGCCGACAAGGAGTGAGGTACTACGAGGTGCCATCCTGTACAGTGGGATAGCCAAGAGACGAGGCGCTGACATCACGCTAGGGACAGCCTCGCATGCGTTTGCACTCTTACTCTAAGGGCCCACCGTGCGGTGTCGCGATGCAGCGCAGCAGCTGCCAGGCGTGGCGGCTATCCCGCAACTCGTCTCGTCTGGTCCGTGGATCTCGCGCTAGAATCTATGGATCCACTGGAGCCCGTCGGCCGCATCTGCAGTGTGCATACTTAGGGGCGGACTACAAACGTCCGAACAAACCCCCAGCCCGGCTCCGAAGGTGATCGGATTTCAGTGTGTTTCCGAAGGCCAGGGTGGAGTCAAAAAGTTACCTTAGCTGCGTCTCATATTCAGGAAAGCTGCAGAGAGCTAGTATGCTGCAGTGTCCACTTAGCCATGCTTCCTTGGATGAATTCGTGCTGTATTTATTTCCCTAGTTGGCAGGATCCGAGGCAAATTTGCTGCCTCCAGCAGCGTCATCACCTACCCGGCCTCCAGGCAGGATTCTCCACACTTCATTAGAAATTTGTTCGTGTTTGGTCTGAAGTCAGGGCATTTGAGGGCTTCCAGGTAGACATGCTTGACGTCCTATTTGTTGTCTCTTAGGATTTTTAAACTCTCTTCTCAGTTCAATTTCATCGAGGCCCAAGTCCAGTATCAAGACTGAAAGTGAACTCGAAACAAGGAAACTATGCGGAGCGGCCCACATCGTGGTCATCAATATTCAGGCTCGCAGCAGTAACATCTGTTCATCTGATGCAGCGCCTGCTCAAAATTGAAGTGATTGTGAAGTCAAATGTACCTTAAAGGATGCGAATCATCAATATGTCGAGACTGGCTGCCGGCTCAACTGTGAATCGTGTGGATCGCCAGGTGTCATTTGTCTTCACTAACCGGCTTTCACTTGCGGCCGAGTCGAGGTGCGTGACAGCTACTTGAGAGATAAGATTACATCACCACGGTATCTGCCTCTGCATCTGACGCCCAGCCTTTTCGTTTTCTGCTTCTCCTCTCACACCCTTTGTCACCCCACGCCAGATTGACTATTCAAAACCGTGACAACAGCGCGATCCTCCACTCAAAGGCTTGTGTAAGCGCACTGGACGTCTCGAATTCGTCTCGAGCTTGAAGAAAGGTATGTTGACTTGTTATCCGCGGTCACATCCATGTTTTAGTTCACTGAAATGTTGCTTCCCTTCACCCCCACACAGCTTCTTCTCAACACACGCGTCTCTTCTTTCAAATTGACGCGTCCACATCTCTTCAATCCATACAGAGGACACCGCTGACTTCTGCAGACAATGTTAGCAAAATCTCTGAATTCGCAAATTCTCTCTACATTGACTAAAGTTGAAGTGTTGAAGCATCGATCAAGATGGACTGGCTCACAGTCCTTCTCCTGCTCACCGCGCTCTTCAGCGTTCCCGGTTCCGGCACTCCCGTCTCACTCTCCAGAGATCTCGTTGCCCCCGTCGACCCTGTCGCGAACAAAGCGGCGAAACCTTGCCCAGACGGCAAACTGATCTTCGGCTGGGGCAACAGCACTAGCAAGAAGACTTATGTCTACTACTACGGCTGCCTCGATCCCAGCGTCTGCTACGATGTTCGCAAGGAGAGCAACGACGACATCCGGACTGCCTGGCCGCTGTACTGGGACGGGGAGTGCACGGTGTTTGAGTAAGTTTTGTTCTTCTTTTCGCTTCACCTCTTCCCCGCCTCACAGATATGTGTGGAGCATGTAACTGACATACCCAGACATGTTGGATGCAACGGCAAGGCAATGTCAATTCTGCATCCAGACTACGACGAGATCCACGAGACCATGATGAAGAACATCTCGAGCTACCGCTGCAAATTGATCCCAGGCTGGAAGAAGCCACCGGGCACCTGTCCGAACTGGCCGAATCCGCCGGATGGGAATTGCCCTTCGTCAACTCTCGCGTCTGAGGAATACGGTGTTGAGGGTCTTGAGGCATATGCCGATATTGAGTGGGTTGAGGATGTGCCGGCTGTCCATCGTGCTGAGGGTGCTGAGCCACTTCAGTCTGTCGCGGCTGTTGCATCTGATCACGCCGTCCGCACCGTCGACGCGTCTGATGAGAATCCCAACGCTGAGGATGGTGAAACTCATGCTGTTAACAGTGCTGACGTTACTCATGTCAACTCCCTCGATCCAGCTTATCTACAAAAGCGGGATGATCTGCCGTGTTCAGACGAGTCCTACTGGCGATACCCCTCCGACCTGCTCTATGTCCGCTACGGCCTCGTAAGGCCTCCTCCGCCGCGCCACGCGATGGCACTGATTTTAGCTGCCTGCCGCCTGAACCGAGGCCAATGCTACAACATGCAACTGGAGGCGAATGACTCGGTCTGGAGTTTCCTTCCGGTCGTTGAGAGCTATTGTGTCGTCTACCAGTAAGTCATGATCTAGCACTCTGTGGCTTCGCGAGCTGACTATGAGTAGGCTCAGGCACTGCGCCGGTCACAATTACGCCATCCCGTACCCCGGCATCTTTTCAGCGTTCAATCCCAATCTGGACATCAAGAGCTACATCTGCAAGAAGCTGAACGAAACGGCCGTCACCACTACCAGCACGAGTGAAGCTACTCTTGGGGACGACGCTGTCACCACTCTCGCGTCGAACTCCTTTGTCTATGGTGGTGATGCCAACGACAACGCCCGCAAGATGGCTCGATCTCTCGAAGCACGCCAGATCGTCTGCACGTGGGGTAGGATTCCTGTTCGTCTTTGCACCGACGACTCCTGCGGCGCCCACTGCGTCTTCCCGTACGAGTGCACCGTCGTTGCCAATCTCGGTGAAGCAATGACCGACAAAGCTACCTCATTCCTCTCCGACATGGCTGCTAATTGTTACGCATACGAGTACGTCTCCCTCATTTGTTGCCTTTGATTGTCGATTGGTTGCCAAGCTGACTGTCATAGGAATGAAAAGTGTGAAGGCAGCGGCCGAAAGATCGACCAAGAGGGTTATGTGATGCTGGCAGCTGGCGGCCAGCCATCCAGTTTCAGATGCAGCTCCATTCCATCTGAGGATCTCACTCGCTGGCTTGACAAGCGCCAGATCTCCTGCGGCCCGCCAAATGTCCTCGTAAACATTTGCATCGATGAGCTCTCCTGCGAGGTGTACTGCGTTCCTCCCAGCCAGTGTATCAACATCAGCAAGGCGATCAACAATCCCGCCAACCGGTTCGCGGCGTATGGCGAGGCTCGCTATTGCCTTGCGTTCAGGTGAGTCTCTTTAGCCGTTGATCTCGAGCGTCCGTAAGCTAACTAGTCTAGGGATGAGGACTGTCGCCAGGGCAGGGGCGTGAGGATTGATCCCGGAAGTGGCCGTCTCGATACGACGAAGCTGGGCGGCGACTTCTACAGCTTCAGATGCGATGCCGCTCTGCCCGGCGAGATCATGCAAGCTCGCGACGTTACCCACAGGCTCGAGGAACCGTCCATCTACCCGACCGAGCTCCGCGATATCACCCACCTGCTCGAGAAGCACCACAAGGGTTCCGACACCGCCGACTCGCTCGAGTTCGATGACAACTCTTCCGTGCCCGAGACTGTTGACGTTGCACCACCGCTCGAGCCAAGCAATGTTGTTCCATTTGCTTTGCCAGTTAACACCGACGTCGTTGCCTCGGCCGAGCAGGCGTGCAAGATCGACATGAGCATGTGCGCCAGATCCTTTTGCGAATCCTTCTGCATAGTCGACAATGTATGCTACAACATCGCACCAATTCACAACGACAAGCCTGAGTACGTCTGGATGCGCAACAGTAACTATCACTGCCATTTGTATGAGTAAGTTGCTCCATCACAATGCCTGGCTATTCATGGGGCCATGTGGTTCGGTAAGCGGTGAACTGGACGTATGCTAACGAGAACAGCGAGGGCAGTTGCCATGGGAGCTCCATGGTGATCAACAAGAACTCAGAGCCAGAGATCAAGGGGACAAATGTGGAGGGCAAGATCTCGAGCTTCAAGTGTTGCAGCTATCGCCAACTGCTGCCGATTTGTTACTGTGAGTCTTTCCTCCATCTGTGCATATGGGTGATTGAGACTGACGCTGCCATAGAGCCTTCGAATCGCGATTGAGTTCGAGACGTCGGGTGGCAATCGTGGCACGCTCCATCTTCTGCTTGTCTGACTCCAGTGCGAAGCACTGAGCTTCCTGCTTGCAAACCAGCGGTTTCCTTTCTGTTTCCTTCTATCAAAAGCGACTCCGTGATGAAGGTCTGTCGGCCTCTAGATATGTTCGGTCGGCGATGACACTTCTACTATTTCAGAAGATAGGCATTGCTGGCTCCCTGTAGCTAGCTACATACCTCAGTAAAAGCCCCCAGCTGCCACTTTACCATGCATCGGGACGTGATGATGTGACCATCGATTACATATTAAAGAATTTCCTGCTGCCCGTTCTCAACATGGTGTAATCATTACCGGGTGTCCCAAGGAATCTTCTGTCTTCCGAGACGGCTTCCTGGAGACTTTATTCCCCTTCCACCGCAGATATCTTAGCGGAGCCACCGCCAGAGAACTGGCTCAAACGTTGGATTCTAGACCCACCACCTCCGCAGCCTCTTACCTTGCTTTCAACTGGCGCTTTCCTTCGTATTGAACATATTCCAATTTGAACCGCTTACTCAGCAAACCAAATCGCAGAGGTCTTCTGTCACATTATTTTCCGTTTCGACATTCAAGCCTGAAGACCTATGTTAAGTCAACACTATATGGTTCTTGCGCCTGTACGTTGACGGTGATCTGGACATGTGATTAACAGCTCCAGCTTTCATCATCAGCAAAGGGCAGCTACCAAATACACGCCCGTCCCAACGTTGTCAACAGAGCTCCGCCGATTTTATAGTCAGCCACAACTCTGGAAATAAAGCTTGAAACTGAGAATCGTGTCACCATCCTTGTTCCGCAACTTATGATACCTAGCCATGCACGTACAGCACTTCTTGATCCAGCATCTACCTCCTTTTATACCCACAGGCACAGCCGCCACCATGTCGTCCCTCTCCCTGCTCTAACTATCCTTTGACTCCTCAGCTCCCTAGGATTATTCGAAGCTCCTTACGGCAAGATCTACTCCGCTCCCGGTTGTTTCAGCAATCAGCTCTCTCCCGCTGTTTGCTACTGGGTAAGTGGTCGGATGCCCAGGCTCTTGCCTCTATGCAGATAACATGGACAAGGTCATTTACGGAGACGATGCTATTGAACGAATCGGCACCGCCTACAATCCTCTCTACCTACTATGACAATACCTTCAGCATCCCCTACAGCTCCAGGCTCTGCCATATTTAGCAACCCCAGCCGGTCAGTCTTCCTCCTCCTTCTTCGCTTTCCACCTCTCCTGCCTCCATTCTCCCCGTACTTCCCCAACATTTCATTAGCTAGCCATTCAAACCGAAGAGCTAACTGGCACAGCTACACATGCGCGGCATCCCGCACCCCGGTCAAGTTCGCCCTCACAGCATTCCCGCCCCTCGACTAAGATCCCCACCGCCGTACTTACCGATCCAGACCTCGTCGTCTCTTCTCCTAATCTCTGTCAAGGCGTACTTACATGAGGCCCATCTATCCACGGCCGAGCCGAGGCCTACGCGGTTCACTACAGATTGCTGAAGTGTGAAGGCTTTTACTGTTGAAATCGCGCAAGTATTGCTACGATGCCCAGCCTACTTCGCGGAACACTCGACCAGGACATTCAGAACTTGAGTTTGGTTTTCAGTTGGCTAGAATGCGACGGGCGGCTGGACTTGAACTTGGGTTTGGCAGTCAGCACATCTCCCGATTCACAAACCCGACTAATTAAGACCCAGTGATAAGCAGCAAGGAGTTGTCGCAACAACCCAGTGCCCGAAAAGACCGCTGCTTCGAAAGGACAAGTGGAAATGCAGCATTGCCTTCACAATGTCCAGTATCCTCTCCAACAGGAAGTGTCGACAAGCAAGTCCCGCACCAAGAACCCGCTGATCTCGACGCCGCACCCCGTTCCCCGAAACACGAGGATCCGATCACCCGGCACATCTACACATAAAGCCGCTTGCTATATCCACAGCATACAGTCAAGCCATCAGACGCTAGACCTGCCAACTTCCAGCCAGCGTGTAAGTGTAGGAAACGGTCATGCGCTGTATAGAAACGGAAGAGGCTGACTTTCTGAGCGAACGGCTACACCCCGATCTGCTGATAGAAGGGATTGATAAAAGAGCACGGTGGCGTGTGCGGCCGCTTGCTTCGTTCATAGGATACGGTAGAGGCATTGAAGGGTGAGAAGAACTGCTAATCGAAGACCAGCACTACACCATCCGAAGTCGCCATCCACTACATAGCATAGAAGCCGCTGAGCGAAACCATACACCACAAGACGCCGCCTCCCCAGGACGTAAGGAAGAGGCGATACCCCACGATAGCCTGCGCAGCTGCTCGTTATAGCGAGATGCGGCCCGGGAATTGCGCCATGAAGTAGATAAAGCTGCTGATCGCCAACTTGCAACCAGCACATACGATACAAGAAACTGTCATCCGCCGCACCAGCATGGAAGGCTCAAGCGGGACCACACGCTGCCAGGTCGCTACTTCCGCAGGACCTGAGGGGTAGGACACGGCATGAGCGTTTACGAGGTTGCTTGCGGTCAACACAGTACTAAATCATTGCAGTATGGTGCGGGAGGCTGCGCGGGTGTGTCGGCTGATCGCTCAAAGCTATTAAGAACTCGACTTCGATGGACTGGAGTCGGGGGTCCGGGCGTGGAGATCATGGCGTCAGATAGAAGAGGGAGAAGGTCCAACAGGCTTCGGTGCAGCAGGCCGAGATGCAGCACGCTGAGATGTACAAGAACGAGGTGCACAGCCTGGTATACATAGCTTTTCCAGCCTCTGAACCCAGCCTGCCATCCTTGAGAGCTGCGACAAGGACACAATGAACCAGCAGTGCCCACGCGCATCCGAAGCCACCGCCCCAGCATCCCGATCCAGAGCCCGCCGTCACTGCTCCACCCCCAGCCATGAAGCACACGCAGACACCCAGCAGGACCCAGCGGCGCAAAACCGGCCCAGCACCACCGTTTTCTCCTCCCCCAGCCCACCAACCCTCCTCCCATCACACCCCCGCCACGTCCCCACAGCCCGCCAGCCGCCCGCCCTACGGCAGTTTATCAACCATGCCATTCGCCTCGTCCTTCTTCCCGTTCGCCCCCTTCTTCCCAACCTCGAGAGACTCCTCCCGTACCTCACTCAACCATCCAAAGCTATCCTTAATCTTCCCCTGCTGAATGCCCTTAAGCGTGCTGAGTAGTTTCTGACAAACCGGGCCTGGTTCATCTGATTCGTCGCGATAGGTGAATTTATCGTTTTTCGATTTCAGGGTGATGGATTTGATGGGGACGAGGGCTGCGGCTGTGCCGGCGGCCATTACTTCGGTGAACGAGGGAAGTTCTTCGTAGGGGATCTGGGGGGCGTTAGTTTGGCTCTGCAGCGGCGCGGGAAACGGTACGGAGGTAGGGAAATGTGCTGCTGGGCAAGGGGGGACAGAATGAAAGGCTGGTGATGGGAGAAGGGGACGCTGCGAGCGTTACAGTGACGCCGCGGTGGTGGAGGATGAGAGAAGGCAGCAGCGACGCCAGAGACAGGACAGACGACGCGCAGCTGCATGGACCGCAACGCGGGGCATTCAGCACATAGAGAGACTCACCGGTCTGCATTCCACTTTCCACCCAAAACTCTCCGCGAGCCGGCACACACTATCACTCGTAACACTCTTGATGACATTCTTACTATCCGGCACCACCACCGTCGTCTCCCCCTCCCCATCCCCCTTAACCCCCACAAACCCACTCGTGCTAAACTCATCCACCCACCTCCTCTCCTTGGAGTCCAAATGCAGCGTAATCCCGAACCCCTCCCCACGGGCTTTCTCACTCCACCTCAGCACCGGCGCATAATTCCCCCCGACCTTCGCGCTGCCTGTGCCCTCCGGCGCGGCCCTATCAAACTCCTCGAGGATGAGCGCCGCGACGGGATGAACACCGTGGTAGACCCCCACGGGGAGGACGAAGACGAGGAAGGTGTATTCTTCTGGCGGATTCAGACCTAGCTGCGCGCTGCTGCCTAGTAATAGTGGGCGGATATACATGGCGGCGCCGGTGGAGTGGGGGGTACGAATTCGGCGTTTAGGGCCACGGCGGCGTGGACGGATTTCCTGGGAGGTATTAGAAGGCGGCTTTGGTGTGTGACGGATGCGGGTCGGGTGGCGGAAGCGCGGGAAGAAAGGAAAGGGTAATGAGAAGGGAAGCTTGTTGAGTAAGAGAAGCACGTGAGAGAAGGGCAGCTGTCAGGGAACAAAAACGTGTTATGGAAAGCAAGTATGTGAATCAAGGGAAACGCGACAGTGACAGGCAGCGCGTCAACGACCAGAAGCGCGACGGGGACCGAGAACGCATCAGAGACCAGAGGTTTTCTCTGAAAACGAGGAGTCCTAGTGAAAGAATTTGCGCCGAGGGGGGAAGGTTTGCCATGAAAGAGAAGCATACGAAGGAAGGAGAGCGCATTGGTGGACAGAAGTGCGCCGTGACGGGAGATTTGTGAAGGAATGGAAGTGCACCAGGGAAAGAAAGCGTGTCAAGAAGCCGAGACCTGTAAAATGCCAGGAGCGCGTAAAATGATAAAAGCGTGTAAAGTGACCGACGCATGCCAGACGACAGAAGTGTGCCAACCACCAGAACCGCACTAAACACCAAAACCGCGCCAAAGACCGCAGCGGCACAAGCAACGAAACAACCTACTCAAAAGCTCGACCGGCACCTCCGGGATGGAGATGAAGCTCGCCGAATGCTGCATGCGCTCAGCGTTCATGCGCGGGCGGAAGATGTGGATGGATTTGTCGTCGGGGGCGCGGAAGGCTTTGAGGCCTTCGTAGCATTGTTGGCCTGGGGGGTCGTTAGTTGGGGGTGGTGCTGGGTTGTGCGGGTGTGCGTGATGGGGTGGTGGCGGGCGGTTGGGGGGTGTATGGGGATGGGGTTTGAGGGCTTGATGGGGTGCGTGCGGTTTGGGCGAGTGGTCGGCGGTGGTGGAGACAGAGCATGGGAAGTCTCGGATTCTTGACGATGGATACCGGCCCCACTATTGTTGCTCCATCTCCCTTTCTCTATCTCACCCTGCACCCATGCCCACACCAACACCCAGAACGCGCAGCGGTCCATGAGTATGCGGAGACTCACCATAGTTCAGCCCCGGCGCCATGCCATGGATCCGCAGATACGGATCCGTCACGAACTCCGGCTCTGTCCATTTCCCCGTCTTGACGCTGTAGTGGGACTCGATGTGGCCGTTTACTGCGGTGTGTCAGCTTGCACTCGCGGTGGTGGGAGGGACGGGTGGTGGATGGCGCTGCTGGAGGCTTCGGACAGTTGAAGAGGATGGTTCGACTGCGCGCAGCCAGCATCTAGGGAGGTAGAATAGGTGGTGCATACCCTCCCTTACGCGAAACCCGATATCATTCCAATCTACACATGTCAGCAAGCGTCCGCCCACTATAAATCCAGCGCAAGCACTCACCTATCGTGTTCACAGGCGGTGGAGGAAACGTCGGCGCCATGTTGGGGAGACTGCGTGGTATTGGCGAGGCGTAGGAGGGGTTTTGAAGCTGTAAGGAGCTGTGTGTAAGAGTCAATGGCTGGAGGTGGGCGAGGTGATGTCGAATATCAGGGCCAGCCTCAGCTATCCGCGCTTTTCCTGGATGCCGTCGCTGTCCGCTGCGATGTCGGCGGTGGGGGCTGAGTCAGCCGTAAAGCGGCTGTAACGATTGGCGCGCCGTATCGTGTTCCTGAACGGAAAGCGCAAGCCTGTCCTTTCGCCGTTAACTACGACTTCACGAATATTTCCCATCTCTCCCATTCCAGCATATCCACCACTCAGGCAGCACAGCACCCCGTATGGATCCCTAACACTCACCATCAGCCTCACGTCTACAATGCCATCAGTAACCCGCCGCTTCGCAACCTCCTCCTCCTAACCGCCGGCTTCCTTACCATCTTCTTCATCGCCTCCCTCCGGCACCCATCCAACGATGGTACTTCACTCCACAGCCTCCACGGTGTGCGACCACAACAGGCCGCCGCAGAAGGGCCAAAGGCGCCTGTTGCGCCTGTTGGAGTTGTGAAGGGTGAAGCGCAGAAGGATGAGCAGAAGGGTGGAGAGCATGGCAGTGGTGTGGAGCATGGAGTAGTGCCGGAGGAGCTGCTGCATGGACATGTCATTGCGCCGAAGTTGGGGAATGAGACTGCGAAGTGAGTGCTTTCCTCCCTGCCGCATCAACTCCCTCCCGCTTCATCACCGCCCGCGTACCACCTGCCTACCGCACCATCCTTCCCGCCACACCGCACAACCCACCCCCGAGTGCCTGATCATCAAGACTCCAGGTCTCATGGCCGGTTACAAATACTAATGCCGCCGAACAATAGAGCCCTCCTCGGCCGCGCCTCCTGGCACCACCTCCACACCCTCCTCTCCCGCTTCCCCGCCAACCCCACCCCCTCCGAGTCCTCCGCCCTCCGCGCGTACCTGCACCTCTTCCAGCGGCTCTACCCGTGCGGCGAATGTGCGGCGCACTTTGGGAAGATAATGGAGAAGTTTCCGCCGCAGGTGGGCAGCAGGAACGCGGCGGTGGGGTGGGGGTGCGTTGTGCATAATGAGGTTAATCGGAGTTTGGGGAAAAGTATCTATGATTGCGCGCATGTGGATGAGGATTATGACTGCGGATGCGCGGACGGGGAGGCGGATGGCAAGAGCAAGGAGCCGGATACGCACGGGGCCAGCGAACCGGTCCACGCGCCGGCTGGGCTTGGGCATAGTGAGGAAGCACGACACGCAGCCGAGACGCCCGACTTCGAGCATTCTCCCGGGTCCGTAACCCCGTCCTCCCCCTCCCCCTCCCCGAGCGACATGAGACTAACAAGGCGTAGCTGGGTCCGCGGCGGCTGAACCCTCCCTCCTCACCTCTGCCATTCCTCGGAATGACTCTGACACTGAGTTATCTATCCACGTCGCACGCGCACACATCCCCCGTGTCAGCGTCCGCACCGCGCCGCAGGCACGGGCTCCCCTCTCCGACTCTCCCACTGCAGACGCGTCGAACGCGCGCGGAGTGGTGGTGCCCTGATTCCTGCCCCGGACTTGTCTTGCGCTAAGGAAAGGGTGGAGGGAAGAAGAGAGCTGTGGATGGAGGCGGACACTGACGGCGGCGCAGCGTCGCTGTGTTGCTGGGTGTGTGTAGTGCGGAGACTGGCTGGCTGCTGGGATTGAGGTATGGCGGGACTGGGAAGGTCGACATCCGGATGGGAGGAGTGGGAGGCGGGCGTGGTGGGAGTTGGGGGTGGGGAGATGGCGTAAGGGCGTGGATTGCGCGGAGGGAGGAGGGAAGCGAGGAAGGAGAGGTATGCGAGGCTGCGCGACGGATCACATAGGAGCCTGCGAACCAGATCATGGCCGGTGGGCTGGGGCCCTTCGGCGCGTTGAGTCGGGAAGCGGCGGATCACGTGTGGTCTGCGCGAAATGGAGGGAATAGCTGGAGTCCGCGGCTGTGGAGGGCTGGGCTTGGGCTGGGTTAAGGTACAGACAGCTGGGGCGGTGTTGTGGGGTTTTGGGATGAGAGAGGGATGGGGCTTGAGGCGCGGTGGGGGGGTTGTATGATAGCTGCGTGGAAGTGTTGACGCCTGGATGGTGCGAGTGCGGAGATGTGGCGGCTACTGGATGCGGTAATAGGGGCGATGGTCCTGCTGTCTGTCCTGCTGCCTTTCCTGCTGTCCTCTTGTTCTCGTCGTTCCGCAGTCAGCACTCTTCTTCCGAATGCGGCAATATCGGTGTTTTCGTAGAACGTCGCTGCCGCCCCTCTGTCCCTATCTGATGTCCCTATCATTGTCCTTGTCCCTGTCTCTGTCCCTCTCCTGCTGTCTTGCGACGTTTCACGGAAAGTCCTTGTCTTCTGAAAGCGGCAACATTGTGGTCAGCACCATGGAGCAGTCCGAGGAGTACTTCGGGAGGATCAATAACGAATGTAATCCACGGCACGCTTCAGCAGGCAGACCTACAAGGAGATGGTCGTGAGAGAAGTCTAGCGCCATTCGCCGTCATTTTCACTTTCGCTATCGTTCTACAGATATTGCATGCTTCCGAATCCAGTAGTTTCTAAGTGCTGCTTAGGACGTCGTTCACGTCTCATCAGCAGCAGCATCGCCTGCGGTTTATGAAATCCACAGTCCTCTAAAGCAGCGAAGAGATGTCCCCTCGGCCTTAAGCTAGTGCCAACAAATTGCGCTCCCACATTAGTGTGGTAGTATATCCGCCTACTGTATATGAGTAAGGTATAAAAGTCATCAAGCTCACCTTCATCTCCGCCCAGTAGGTAATGACTGCGGCCGGTTGGGTTGCGCGCTCGCCAAGCAGGTAACAACTTGGCTCGAGCTTTGCTTTACAGTAGTTTAGAGGCGTTGGTTCGATTCTCACCTGTGGAACTAACTTAAAGCCAGGAAAGCTAACATCTAGGCCCGAAAAAAATCCCCAATACGGCCGGGGTTTTCTCAAAAATGAGTTTTTGCTGTTTTTGCTGCTGAGGCGAGTTCCTTTGGCACCGGTCTTCGGGCTGTGAGGATGGTGCTGTTTTGTTTTCTGTACGTGAATAATTTCACTTCATAAAGATGTCTTTTTGCGGAGGTGGTAGACCCTTGGGTTCCCTTCGCATCGATACTGGCAGTTCGAATTACACAAAGAGAGATCTAGGAGCGACCGAGCGATTCCACACTCTGCAACGTCCCATGGAATAGCTCTTGTCCGCATACGGCAAGCACATCGGCGCCGAGACAAGTCCTATGCCACCCTTTGATATCGGCCACACATGCAGAAGCGTTCAGCTTTTGCCAGCGTCTGCATCGAGGTTCCGCTTTCGCTCACTAACTCATCAACAGGCAACCCGGGCAAGAGCGCATCGATGGAATGTGGAAGTGTTCACTCCGATCATGACTGGGAAGGTTTGAGTTCAGCATCTGCGCTTCTACCGCTGGCAGCGACGTGCTACTTCGAGCTTCATGATCGTTATAACCTTCGTGTTCTAGGCTTGCCTAAAGGAACACAAGCAGCGTAAAGAACTGGTAGATAGAAAGGCCCAAGCGATTCAAGGTAGTTAATGCTATGCGAAACTGATAAGCATCAAGTGATTGGAACTCCTAACCGGTCAGACAGCGTAGATCGTATCATGACACTACGGCACCTATTTATTCAATCATCAACTTGAGTGGATGCCGGCAGGCCTTTCGGCATACAATAGATCGAGAGTCGAACGGCTACGAAACTTTGCGAAAGCGCCATCCGGCCGTCAGTTTCTCCGAAGTTTCGACCTCGTGTCTTCACCGTGTGGGCTCTCGAAAGGCGGGGTAGTCCACGCTGTTAACAGATTCATGCGGAATTACAGTTGAAGTTTCAAAGGCTACATCGGGACCGCAAGAGTACATGCTGCCAGGCTCTCAGTCTGGACTGAGAAATTGGACACCATGATGCTGGAGCGTCCGAGCATGTTCACAACAATCCAGAATTCGACTGGTCGACACCGCGCATTCCTGATCCCGGTCTACGGCTAGCGAAGGCTCAATGATTAGAAGAGCATTCAATACCATGGGACAGCCTGGAAGTACAGTAACAGACGGATAACATGACAAGTAGTACTGTGGTACAAACTGAGCGTACCGTGGTAGGTGCAGCGAAATTCAACGTATTTTCCAGTGAGTCAGACTTTCCGCACCATAGACCCACTGGAGCTGTCATCACTCTACTATTAAAGCGTTGCACTGCCGTGTGATTTGGTCAGATCAGTTACTCCGTGACATCTCTGCCGCGTCAAACTCGAGTGCCACCTTTCCAGCTTGGAACACTTCTCACACTTGATCGACATCCACCTCCTCATCGCCACCTTCAGATCTTCTCTCTTCTAAAGCCAAAGCCACCGCACCACCACCATGGCCGCTCCACCCCCACCCTCTACACCATTCCCCCCACAGCCCTCCACACGCACACCATGATCCTCCTTCACGGCCGCGACAGCAACGCGACCGACTTCGCCGCCGAATTCTTCGAAAGCCAAGCCTCCGACGACCACACCCTCTGCGAAGCCTCTCCCTCCTTCAAATGGGTCTTCCCGGCCTCCCCGCACCTCCCCTCTGCGCGCTTCAAGCCGGAGATGCCGCAGTGGTTCGATATCTGGGACGTTGCGGAGCTTGAATACAATACCTGGCCAAAAGTCTTTCCGGATTTTAGCCGTCCCGCGCACCATCACCACGAGAGCACCATCTACTCTAGTATGCGCATCTCCACAACACCATGGCGCGCACCCCTTTAAGTCCAGTTTCAGCTTCAAGGATAAACAAAAGGCGTGAGCTTTTACCAGCCGACCGCGCTTTTGTTGTAGGCCTTGTTATAGCAGGCAAATCTTATGCTGAAATCGAGCGTCTTACCGGCTTCGACGAAGATACCATTCGGAAGACAATAGCAAGAGCTCTTGAACGTGATTCCTTCCACGACAAGCCTCGCAGTGGCCGTCCAAGGGTCTATACCGATCGAGACGAACGCCGCATACTCCGTGCAGTTTATGCGGACCCGGGTCTCACGTATTTACAGCTGAAAACCGACCTTAACCTATCATTTTCGACGAGAACAATCCGGCGCCTCTTAAGAGAGTATAATATCGTCCGCTGGCACCGTAAGCGTCGATTCGCTCTCACCACTGAACACGCCGCAGCTCGGCTAGTATGGGCAAAGGCACATAAAGACTGGACGGTCGATCAATGGCGCACGGTTATATGGAGTGATGAATACTCTGTAGAGCAGGGCAAGGGCAAGCGGGAGGGGACTAGCTAGATCTTTCGAACACCAGGCCAAAAGTGGATAAAGGATACAATTCAGCCAGTCCACAAGGGCAAGCGTCCATCCTCCATGGTATGGGCAGCTTTTGGTGGTTTCTACGAGCGCTCCGAGCTCATTGTGATGGAGCGCGACGAGGAGGCCCCTAAAAATGGTTATTCAGCTCAATCTTACCTCCAAGCCCTTGAAGAAGCTATGCCAACAATATGGGAGCCTGGCCAGCTCTTCATGCAAGACAACGCGCCTATCCATACCGCAAAGATCGTTAAGCAATACTTCATCGACGAGGTAATTAAGGTGATCGAGTGGCCGCCTTACTCGCCAGATCTTAACCCGCAAGAGAATAACTGGGCCTACCTTAAATGGCAAACCTATAAGCTCTATCCAGATCTTGACGCAATCACCAACAAAGAGGAAGCGCTTAACGCTTTAGACGAGGCTCTTGTTCACTCATGGAGGCAGATACCGCAGCGGGTATTGGATAAGCTGGTTGAGTCAATGCCAAGGAGGGTAGCTGCGGTGATTGAGGCCAATGGCTGGCAAACAAGTTACTAACACCACGTTTTTTGGATATAAAGCTTTTTAAGCGTTTGCACAGCTTCATGTAGAATATTATTCTGATGCATCACCTGGTTGTGGAGATATTCATACTGTAATGGGTGGGGGTCTCCTGGTGTTGATGCGGGTCGGCTGAAATCCGGAAAGACTTTTGGCCAGGTATTGTACCGCAAGTCGCTCCAGCTACCCGATCTGCGTTCATTCGTCGTACAGATCCTGGACGTCATCCGCGAGGAAGCGAAGCTGTTGTGTGGACCCCAGCGTATCATCCTCGGCGGTATCTCCCAAGGGGCCGCGACGGCTATCCACGCGCTGCTGCGCGGCGGGGTCAGGCTTGGCGGGTTTGTAGGGCTGTGTGGCTGGCTGCCGCTGATGGAGGAGCTGGAGACCGTCGTGCATCATATGCGTGCGCCGGCGGGCTCGGCGCAGCGGGCCAAGGACGCGTTGGACGGTATTGCGACGTTGCTTGCGCCCACGGCAGGGGAGGCGCGGATCGGGGATTTGGCGGACTTGCAGGGCCAGGGGAGGGGTGCCTTGGCGACGCCGGTGTTTTTGGGGCACTCGAGGGATGATGAGATGGTGCCGGTTGCGTGTGGGGAGGGAATGCGGGGGGGCTCGAGAGGCTAGGGATGGGAGTTGCGTGGAGGGTGTATGCGGATGGGGGACATCGGATCAATGAGCCGGCGGGAGTGGATGATTTGGTAGAGTTTTTGGGGAAGTGTGCAAGGAGTAGGAGGGTGATGAACCAGTAGAGTAGGAAAGGATTGTGGCATGCAAGTTAAACCCAACAGACATTGTGTCCATGCAGTAGGCTGGGTGGGGTTGAATGAAATAGGCCAGATCCAGAAGTACAGGATCTCCGGACGGGGTGGTTAATTCGAGTCGATGCGTGAAGAAGTTCCTACAATATTCCTACACGCTTTGGTGTCGATAGGATGGAATCAAAAGTGGACAAAAGACAGCTGCATTCACGCGCAGCGCTGGTGGAAAATATTTCCTGCCACTTTGAGGATCGAAGGAAAGTCGCTCAAGCACGGTACTCGTCCGAGTCGGACCGCGTATCGACAAGCAATGACCAGATGCGTCTAGACAGGCCGAGGATAAAAAGCTTCCCAAGCCGTCGCTAGCGGAAACCAACTTTCCGGTTCCCACCCTGAGTGTCCCGCTTCGGGCGGTGGAAGATCCCTTTCTACATCTATTTCTCCATCACTTCCCGCATCGCTTTCCGGATTGGTCTCTCTATCGCTTTCCGGACAGATCTCCGTATCTCTTTTCGAATAGATCTCCGCATCGCTTCCTGCAAACCTTCCCGAATCGATGTTCGCATCGCTATCCGTATCGCCGTCGGCATCCCTGTCTGTATCGCTGTCTATATCGATGTCGGATTCAAAGCTCCGAGAGCTTGTTTCCGATCGTTGGCTGCACCCCTCGAAGGCTTCCTGGTCCCTTTCTTCTGCTATATGATGTTGATCACATTGATTTTGGAGTAGTTTGGCTAGAGCAAAATGCCCATGTTCCCTCGCCAACTGTACTGCCTTTGCGTACTGGGTGCAGTCTGAGCTATCCGCGACTGCTCCAGCATTGATCAATAGCTGGACCATATCCATGCGTCCATGCTCCGCGGCTCCTTGAAGGGCTGTCCTTCCGTAATATCTTGCTGGTGCAGCGTTGACATCGGCGCCAGCGTTGAGGAGTAACTGAGCCATCTTCATATAGCCTCTAGCCGCAGCTATTTGGAGGGCAGTCGCTCCTCCGACACGAGCTGGTAGCGCGTTGATAGATGCACCGGCATCGAGTAGAATTCGCACAAGCTCACGATGTCCGTGTTCTACTGCTGCTTGTAGTGCAGTCCTCCCCCATCGCCTAGCAGGAGGGCCGTTCACATCTGCACGAGAATCGAGCAGAATTCGCACAAGCTCAATATGTCCGCGTTCTGCTGCTGTCTGTAATGCAGTCTCCCCACTTAGCTTGCCAGGAGGCCCGTTCACATCTGCACCGGCATTGAGTAGAATCCGAACAAGCTCAATGTTTCCAGTCCAGACTGCCCCTTGTAGAGCCGTGCGCCCGTCTACACCGTCAGGAGGTGCATCAATCTGTGCTCCTGCAGCAAGCAGTATCAGAACGAGCTCAACATTCCCACTCCCTGCTGCCATTTGCAGTGCGGTGCCTCCCGCACCTTGCGCGAAATGATCATTAACGTCTGCGCCAGCGTCAAGCAGCATTTGTACGAGCTTGATGTCGCCTGTATTTACAGCTGACTCCAGCGCAGTTAGCTGTTCATTGAAAACACAACCATTGACCTGTGCGCCAGCATCAAGCAGTATCTGAACAAGCTCGACATGCTTGCCAGATACTGCTGCACACAGCGCGGTGTACTCGGTTAAAGAAGCAGGAGCGTTGACTTGTGCGCCAGCATCAAGTAGCAACTGAACAAGCTCGGTGTTTCCTTGCTTCGATGCTGCTTGTAGTGCAGTGTGCCCACATCTTGCTGCAGGGGCATTGACCTCGGCGCCAGCATCAAGCAGCATACAGACAAGCTCGATATTTGCTCTCATCGATGCGGCTTGCAATGCAGTGTGCCCAACGCCAATTGCCGGAGCATTGACCTCTGCGCCAGCGGCAAGTAACAACTTAACGAGTTTGGTGTTCCCCGCGTCTGATGCTGCTTGGATTGCAGTTAGCCCTCCCTCCCTGCCTGTGTTGGAGGAGCGTTGGGTTCAGCGCCAGCGTCGAGCAGTATTTCAACAAGCTCAACGCTGCCCGTTTTGGATGCGGCCTGTAGTGCGGTCACCCCATCACAAGCTGGGGGGCATTGACCTCTGCGCCAGCGTCAAGTAACAGTTTAACGAGTTCGGTGTTCCCCCGTCTGATGCTGCTTGTAGTGCAGTTCTTCCCCCCGATGGCTTGGCGGAGCATTGATTTCTGCGCCAGCCTCAAGCAGCATCTGGATAATGTCGATGTTATCAAGCTCGTCTGCTGCTGCTTGCAGTGCGGTTCGCCCATTCACTTTAGCTGGGGGGCATTGACGTCGGCGCCAGCATGGAGCAGTATCTTGACCAGCTCAATGCTGTTCCTTGATGCTGCTTGCAGTGCAGTTCTTCCATCCCAAGCAGCTGCTGAGGCATTAACATGTGCACCTGCATTGAGTAATAATTTGACTAGCTCGACGTCTCCGCCCTTTGCAGCTGTTTGTAGTAGTGTGTCTTTGTGGATGTCTCCCGAAGTATCGGCGTTGGCGTCTGCGCCGGCGTCGAGCAGCACCTGAGCGAGCTTTGCGTTCCCTCTGATGATAGCCATCTTAAGGGGATAGCGTGGACCGTAGTACATTGGTAGGCTCGGGTTAACACCAGCATGGAGCAAGATCTTTGTGATGCGTGCGTTGCTAGCGTATACTGCTTCTCTGAAAAGGTGTTCCGCGAAGGCTTCGACGGTTGGCAGCTTGATTGATAGAAGAGACTCAAGCATCGCGTGCCCATCATGCCGGTCGATCCATTGAATAATTTTCTTGCTGTCGTGCCACTCCATTATGTTGTCTTGCCGCCTCAGCATGTTGTTCGATGATAAGTGAACGATGTGCTTGAGGAACTGCAACAACATCTCGTCGTACGAGCATCCAGACATCTTTTTGATGATGGATAGATGCTCTTCGTCAGATCTTTCCAGCGCAACATCCTGGATCCGGGAATAAACGCTTTCAATGATATTCTCGATGCCCTGTATGGCGCTTTCGGAAGCCAATTCAACCAAGCTTAACGGAGCTCCTGTCCTTGAACTGTCGGTTGGGAACGGATTATCGAAGGGATGCGGTAGATCGACTGTCCGTGGTTCGGTGGTAGAGGGCGAACCAGATCGGAAATCGTCCACAATAAGGCTCGATACAGTGGTGGTGCGGTGAAAGCTGACTGATTGCGGAATTAACACGTCTAGTATCGCTGACGAATAGTTGCAAATTCCTACCTCGAGTATTGATGAAATCCTGGAACTGAAACCAAGGCAGGTTTTCTACCCAAAGAGTGTGAATAAAAGACGCCGGCGGCGTAGAAACCGAAAATCCCACCGGCGTTTTTGGACTGGGTACTGAGGACAAATCAGTTAAGAGACCGGGGAACGTAAGAACAAAAGAGTTTACCTAATCCATATGATCTATATCGTTCCTCTGTTGTGCGGGACTTGTCCGCCCTTGCCATCTCCCTTTGAAGCTTTTTTCTGGAATGGGTGTGCTGTCTTTGTATACCTCGCTCTCCTTGCCCTCTCTTTTCCGCTTCTGGACACGATAGTGAATAGCATTCCAGTTGGCGGCTTTAGAGTTCTTACGAAACTTCCATAGCTTGAAGTGACGCTCGTATTGAGCTTTGCTATTGATGCAATCAGCTATTTGTAGTTGATGGAGCCGACCCCGGAAATCACGTGCATATCACGTGATATCCGGTCTCTCTAAAATACATGGTTCTTTAGGGCTACACCTCATGGCTCTCAGAACGCCGAGAAGATGCGCGAGGTCACTCACCTAGCGCAGAACTCGTACTCTACCTGCATGTGGTTCATGATGTATTTGAGAGTGTTATGCTGGTAAAGATCCCAGATGGTAGCCTTATGGTGTTCCCATTGAGCTTCCATGGTCGCTGCGAACAATTGATGAGTCCTAATGTAATGAGTTCGAGTGATCTGACAGTAAAAAGCATGGCCTCGGAGAACCTTGAGACCGCTCCTTATATGCTCAAAGTGCGGCAAGGCTGACCCATCTTGGTTCACAGCGGGAGCTTCGTGTCTTGCCTGCGTGCTGCCCGCTGACAGCGTGCAGCTACCCCTGCACCATGCGCGCAGCCTCTGCGTGCAGCATTTGCCATTGGCCAGTTCCAGACTCTTTTACCGCGAAGCAGCCAGCCTCGCAAGGCCGCAACCAATTCGACTGAACGGAACCGAAATCTTATGCATTCCCCAGATTCGATGTGCACAGCCGCAGCAACTTGATTGGCAGGGACCAGAATCTTGTCCGCCCCGCTCCGATACACCGCCCGGCCGCGTCCCATGGACACCTCAATCTGCATGGCGGCTGTCGTGCTACAACACAAACTCAATTATCAGTCAGTTCATGATCCAGCAGCCTAGCATAGCTGGACGCCACCTGCAGATTACCCAACGGATGCGGCCAGCTGGTGTATGCTGCCCCTCTTGCATTACCTACAGAGCCCACTAAGGATCCTTAGACTGTTCATTGGCGAGTTCCCAAACCTTTGTGTACATGCAGGAATACATCGTGCGGTGGCAGCTGTATCATACAGCGGTAGTGATGCCGACAAAACCTTTTACCTCAGGGTCATGCTCTTATCACGCCGCCTTATATATCGGTCTCCATAAGAGCGCTGATCCTTTCGAAGGACGGTGACGCCATATACTCCAGTTCTCGTCTTTAATTCTTCGCAGTTCGGCCTCGAGATGGTATCTCGTGGCGTCAGACCGGGGAAGGGAAGCTTGTCATGATTTGCAAGAGTCACGTGAGTGTAAGCGTCTTGGCAGCTCATCAACACTCGCGTCCGAGTTTTGACGTCGGGTCTGACATCGAGAAAACGGCATTGCCCTTTGGATTGAGAAACGCGGTCTTCAGGCCGCACTTTGTACATGTCCCACCCTGCGGTTCGAAGCGGGAGCTGTGCAGTGTGCCCACCGGTGTACCCGGTATGCAGCAAATGCCCATCGGCTTGAGCCAAAGTCCTTGACCCTCAAGCGGATCAGCCGCGCAGGGCTGCAGTCACTGGGTCGGAGAAGCCAGGGTCTTAGGAGGTGTTGTTGCAGGTGGAGCGGCACGGCTACCTGTCCGCGACGTTGCGGTGGCTGTCGCTCTTTGCGTCAGCCACAGAAGACTCTTCATTGGCGGGTTCCAAAACCCTCTGCATATGCTACACAACTCGGTGCTTGGCCATGTCTGGCTGTGAAGAATTACTGGTGTAATCCAAATTCTGTTATTCTTCTTCCGGTATATATCTTTCTTGCGTTCGGGGTATTCTAAAATCATCTGTACGCACTGCGCAATTCGTCATGCGGTCGATACGACAGACAACGATTGGTGCCGTCCAAAATCTTTTCCTTGGCAGATCGTATCCTCTTTCCGCCGTCTCAATCCTCAAGCTTAGTACAAGAGAGCCGTTCCTCTGGTGGCGACCATTGCACCATCTCCATCCTTAATCGCTCGACTTAACATTGGCTCCGGACACCCGGCACGTTTCGCAACTTGTTTGATACCATACTGTCATCCGAGATGCCGCTCTCCACCGAAGCCCTCATCACGCTCATCGGGGTCATCTTTGCTTGCCCTTCAGCGGTGCTCGTTGTCTGGCACTTGCTCAAGCGCAGAGGCCACAATGGCAGCGACCATGCTGGAAACCAAGCTCTTCCTGCACTAAGTCTTCCGCGTCTCCAGCCCAACTCCAACTTCAGACGAGACCTGAGCTTGAGCCTAGAAGCGGGCGTCTTGCTTCCGGATTACCCTCCCGTAGGTGATCTTACCTTACCGCCTACAAGAAGAACGAGCCATTACTGACGCGCTTCTTGAATATCAGGCAATACACGCCAGTTGGCCAAGGGCATCGCGGTCCACCGATCTGAGGACGGTGCAACAGATTCCGGCTAAGCGGCACACGATTTGAGATTCATCCTACGGAGGTTCATCATCGGATGGAAAAGGTCAAGGACCCTGCAGGATGAAGATGCGGCTCGACGAGGGAGGGGTATCATGAGAGACTTGGTCATGGCCCGAATATTGAGGTGCTGTCTCACGGCGTTTGATGGAGAAGGGACAGGTTAAGGTTTCGGAAGTGGACCTGTCAGGTTATGATTCAACGGCGTCACGTGTTTAGCGTCTTGGCATCGATCGCTTTTCTCTCCCGCTTCCAGTTCTGGGCTGCTTACTCAGCAGCCCTGATTCTTGAGGGCACGTGCCTACATGTAAGGTCAATAGCACCGTCATCCAACATTTGTTCGGCAGACCACAAGATGTGAATTCGTTCGCTCCAGTTCAGGCCAGCATGAACGTCTGGGAAACCTGCTATGTGGTGTCTTGTTCAGATGGAGCATACATGTTTCAAGCTCCGACAAATATATGAGCAAGGTGCCACCACTCACTTAAGAGTCTTTCTTACAACCAAATCTTGACAACGAGATGTCACGGATGTATCGAGGACCCAAGATTGGTCTCATACGCTTTCTACACCTCATGTTGTGAACTACTACGTAAGGCAAACCATGTACACTATCAACCCTTGCTTCACCTTGCGCCAGCGTCACAGAGCGCTCCGGACTCGACTACGCGTCAATTCCAAGCTGTAAAGCCCCTGGATCTTGCAGGCCGTGGTGTCTCCGGTGGGGTCACGTGCGTAGGCGTCCTCGCTGGCTCTTCATTGTAATAAAGTCAAGAGTTTCCGTATAATCAAACAGCAGCTTATACGCCAAACCTCTGAACTGTGACTAGGCTGGCAGCCGTGAACAAGTCGCTTGCCAGAGGCACACCCGGAGAGCAAGCCGCCCGAAGCCCCGGATCTTGACCATCCCATACTTTGGCTGCTGGGAACCGCCTCGCACCTCACGCACCACAGCCTCAAACACCCCCCTCGCAGGTATCCTCCCATCCCAACTGCCCAACCACAGCCCCAGCCCCACAGCCCCAACCCCATCCAAAACCGCCAACCCAAGATGCTCCCACCACCTCCTGACTCATCCCCCTCCCGCGTACTAGAACGCTTGTACCCAGTAAAACGGAGATAAGCAGCCGGACCGGTACGCTGGCGTGCAGGAACTGGTTTTCGGCGACGGGGACGTGAGATGTGCCGAGGTAGGTGAGGCCGAGGGCGAGGGTTGCGATGCCGAGAAGGGAAGATGTGTCTACCACGCGCGCGGAGCGGACGTCTAGGGAAGCGGCGCCAGCGGAGGAGGTAGAAGTCCCGGCGGGGTGCGTGGAAGCGGGGTCTGTTATCTTGGCAGAAGAGCCGGCGGGAGAGGGAGAAGACGAGGTCGAGGTATTAGGCGCGAAGATCTCGCGGCGCGTTAGGAAGGAGAGGGGAGAGCGGTGTGGGCGGATCAGGAGGGTCAGGCCGAGGCCGGTGAGGGTGAGGGAGTGGAGGAGGATGGGGAGGGGAAGGTTTATGCTGGTGAAGGACATCGAGAAATATTGACGAGGAGAGGTTAGACGGCCTTCCCGGTGCCGAGTGGCTTGTGGAAGGAAAAGCTGCGGTTGCGATGGGATGTGGTTCCAGAGAAGGTGTAGATGTGCACTGCGGAGGTGTGTGTAGCTGTTGCACGAGTACTTATAAGAGAGGTAGAAGAAACGGGGAAGCGGACATATTGATATAGAAAAACCTCGACGGTACAATAGTCCTACCGTCCTCGTATTCGCTTGTGTAGAGAGATGCCGATCCCGCTTGAGAGTTCAGCTTGACCATCGAAGCTGGTTCGGCAAGGCTGTCTCGTGCAACATTCCCGTTTGGGCTTACCTTGGGAAAGCCTGCTTCCTTGCAGAATCATATGACGAATTCCGACAGCGGTATTGAGGCTAAACAACCCGACTGCAAGCAGAGTGCGCATGGAATGGGGTGATTGGGAAGGTGTTGATGTCGTCTGATTTGAGTTGCGCGCCGTCTGCCGCGAGCCGGTCCCTGAGCCGAGGCATCGCGCGTCCAAGCACGAGCTTCAATGTCCTGAACCGCACCTCCACACAACACCCCAACACACTCCACCACGCGCACTCCTAAGTTACACCTTCACGACCATCCCGCCCACCAATCCACTCCAGAATGCCAACCCCCAGACCTACCCCTTCGCCACCTCCCCCGACATAATCCGCACCCACCAAAAAGACGCCTACTTCGCCGGCACACTCTCCACCTCCCTCTCCTCCCTGCTGCGCTCCGCCCTCGGCGCACGCTTCGCACACACCCACGCGACCGACGCCCGCACCGCCGCGGAACTGCTGTATCTGGCGCTCACGACTGGCGTCGGGAATAGGACGCTTGGGGAGGAGTACTGCGATGTTGTGCTCGTGGAGGGGGAGAGCGGAAGGCTGGCGGGCGTGGGGAGGCGGGCGGGGTATATTGTTGGGAGCGTGTTGGTGCCGTATGGACTTGGTCGAGTACTCCCAGCCTTTCGACGGCGCGTACGGGAAACGCTTGAAGCGCGGCTGCGCGAGTCACCGAAGCAGAAAGGGTCGCAGCAGCGGACAGCCAGGCTGCGAAGCCTAAGGAGGAGGCTTATGGCGTATCTCCTAGCAAACCTCGACACCCTCACCTCCCCCGCCCCCATCTACGCCGCTAGCCTCGCGACATTCTACTTCAGCGGCGCATACTACCACCTCAGCAAGCGGCTCCTCCGCCTCCGCTACATCTTCACGCGGCGCGTCGAGCCCGGCGACCAGCGCGTCGGGTACGAGGTGCTGGGCGTGCTGCTCGTGCTGCAGCTGGGTGTGCAGGCGTGGTTGCATTTGCAGGAGGGCATTGCCGCGGGCGTGGCGTCTGGGCTGAGCGGGCAGGCTGAAGCTGGCGCTGGCGCTGGGGCGACGAACGCGGAAGCTGTGGCGGGCGGAACGGCGGTGCTAGATCACGGCGTAGAAGTCTCGTTGAATCCCTCCGACTACGCCGCGAACAACGCCCTCCTCTTCGACTCCTCCGCCCCCACGCACCACCACCCGGCCTCGGAGCTCCAGCGGCTAACCCACACGCCCGTCTCGCCCCTCCCGCGGTACGATCTAGCGAACCCGGCCACGATGCAGTGGATAGGCGGGAAGCAGGCACGCAAGTGCACGCTGTGTCTGGAGCCGATGCGGGATCCTGGCGTCACGACGTGTGGACATGTGTTTTGCTGGGGGTGTATTCGGGATTGGGTGGCTGAGAGGCCGGAGTGTCCGCTTTGTAGGGGGTGGTGCTTGCGCAGCATGTCTTGCCGCTGAGGGGGTGAGGGCGGAAGGGGCTGAAGCGTGACAGATCTTATGAATTGAATGGTTTGAGCCGTTTGAGGGGTTTGAGGGATTCGAAGGATCTGAAAGGGGGTTCTCAGCTGGGGAAGTAGGGGCCGTAAGGGCACTGGGATGCATGGCGGAGGGGGTGGGGTTTAAGTGGCAGTGAGCGTTGAGGTGCTACGTTGGTTGGGGAGGAGATTTCCAAGTGCTGGAATCTCTGCGTAGCCGTGGTTGCGGAGAGTTTTGGAGCGGTGGATTGATATCACCAGATCGCGTCCTAAATATCTCTGTCCCGACATCCGCTTCCCATTCGTCACATTGTGAGATGGGGGCGCTTCCGTCTCTCCTGGATATTGCAGTAAGGTCATTATTGCCGCGGAGAACCACGCTGGCACAGCTACGAAGCTTGCGTGCTTTGCAAGAAGTAGCTCGATTTGAATTGAAGACTTGAGGCGCCCCCTCTCTTCAAGTAATGTACGTCACGGAACTACAAACTGGATCTCTCGGTCCGCGCTTGGTGCTCTCGTCACTGCAATCAAGCTTGTGGTTTGCGTGTGGAAACTCCCGTTTGCTGCGCGCTTGCTCTCTTTTTGTGATAGAGATCATTGAGAGCGAAGGCAGTTTCGCGAATGCCCATAGAAAGTGTTGTAAAGACAAGCAACAGCACGACGAGTGCCACGCAGAAGAGAGCATAAATGGAAAACCCATGAGTGACACGGGCGAACCTTATCCACGACAGTCCTGATGGAGTGAGCCGTTGACCCGCTAATGCTAATTGCATAGCGGCCATTGCCACACTCAGGGCTCCGAATAGAAACAGAATTGGGCCATAAAACTCAGCGATGTGAGCACCGTACTGTCCGTGAACTTTGTGATATGTGAAGCGCCGAAGAAAGACCTTGGACCAGAAGTTCAGTCGGGACAGCCGCAGTTCCCCGAAATGGTAGCGCGGCGCCACGTCGGTGTCCTCTAGCTTGTCGAAAGCTATGATGAAGTTGACAAAGTCGGAGTAGGAGATCTTCTTGGGTATCAAGCGGAGCTTCTCGTCTGTGGCGAGAATGAAATCTGACTTGTGTTGTATGAGATAGAGATAAGATCTCAGAAATCCAAGTGCTGCCCTTCTAACATCCTCTTTGAGAGGGCTGGATATCGGTGAGTTCCCGCCGACGAGGTAAAACTCCCAGAACGCGTGTGACAACAAATATGCGGGTAACGGTTTGATGAATACGCGATTGTATATCCAGACGAGATGAAGCTCCGGCTTCTCCGTAACGATTATTTCGCGACCTCTAACGATTTTATGGGTCAGAGATGACATGTGAGAGCTGTCCTGCTTGGCAACCAGCCAAAGATGCGGGGCGAGCTTGTCCAGATCTCTTGTCCCCAGCTCTGACTCGAGATACTCTCCAATATTAGGGTCTTGTAGGGAAATCCGTGGCTGACCCGGAAGATAGAGCTTCCTTCTGGGGCTCTTCCCTGTTGTTGACGCAGCGTGTACGGATTCGGGCTGTCTTTGAATAGATAGCTGATCGGAGGTAATGTAAAGCTTGCGGTACAGCTGGTCTTTGGCAGCAAATGGAATTTGCTCCATGTGTTCAAGAAGTGCTAGCAGAATGGTAATACCTTACGAGACGCCAGAGCATGGGATGCCAGCTTAAATAAGCCCTAGTGTACACAGGTGTAAGATATGTATTGCAGCCTTGCACGGCGCTGATAGAGAAGAGGGTTATGATGCTCACGTGACCATTACCCTCACGTGACTCGGTGTTTACAGTCCAGGAAGCGCTTTAGATTACTTCATAATCTACGAGAAACGTAACTTATAGAGCGCTGAAAATTCTGGCATGCTACCTATATGTTGCAGGGCAATATAGGTTCCAGCGTTCTATAGATAGCATTACATGTGACGACTCTTGCAGTGAGGCTGTGCCGCAGCCCGTCGATATCTCCGCCTTCATCGACCTCTCCACACTCGAACCAATTCAGGCTACGAGGGCTCGAGTCGCGCCAGCACCGGAGGTATAGCCACCAATATGGACTCACTCACGACCGTCACAACGCTTTTGGTCGTATACCTTGTGTGGGTAGTGGTGCTGTCGGATAGCCATTTCCATCGTGTCTTCAGCCTCGCGCTTTTTCTCCTTCGAATTTCGATACACATCCTGCCATTCTCCAACTACCCGATCTGGTCTTCTGTTCTTGCCTTTCTCATCTTCGTGCCATGTGTTGCTCTATCACCTGTGCCAGCCCTCTTCCAGCGCACTAGAGCGAACGACCCAAAGAATAAGTCTTTAGAGACATTTCCTTCGAGGAGCGCAAGCCAACAAGGAGCTATTGTGGCTGAGTTAGTGCTGCACCCGCGCGGTTTGGATCGTTCTGTCGCCTAACCATGTCTCCTCGTTATTAGTATTATTGCCGTCCACGGCCTCGCATCGAACGCGGAAACCGCCTGGCTAGCCCCCAAAGATGCCGAACACAGTGGCTCAGCATTCCCTTCCGCTAGGCCCATGTGGCTGCGCGATTTTCTCCCGAAGGACGTACCCAATACGCGTATCGTATTTTCCAGTCACAACACTGCATGGAAGGCGAACGCTCTCGGCAAATCATTACAAGACTATGGAGAGGACTTGCTCTGCATGCTCCGCAGGGAACGCCAAACACCAGAGGTAGGGCTGACGGGCTAGGAACGTGACGATCGTTTATCATGAAGTACTTACGGCCACGTAGGAAATAACCCGTCCTATCATTTTCATAGGTCACAGCTTCGGGGGTCTCATAATCAAACAAGTGAGTCTTGTACTCCAGGTTCACGATGGAAGCGATTGACAAAGCAAGGCCTTGGTTATTGCAAGCGGGGGCGGCGCCGACGAATCTTACCGTAATATCAGTCAACAAACCCAAGGCCTCATCTTCTTCGGCACTCCACACAAAGGCACTTGGCTTACGTTCGTGGCAAAGCTCATAACTCTGTTTGGCCACTGGAGAGGTTCAAGCACTAGGTTGTTGGAGATCATGGACCTCAATTCTAGCTTCAACGAACAACTGCACAAGAACTTCGTGCGGTATTTGCCCTCCGCCTGTGGAACAGCAAACATCGTATGTGTTTTCGAGGCCGTAAAGGAGTCTGTATTTGGCCTTCCGATCATATATGTGAGTTCCTATCCTTGACCCTGAGGTACAGGAAGTGAAAGTAATACGAGCGTCAGGCGGTGGACAAAAACTCCGCAGTGATCGATGGATCACGCGGATTCGGGATCGAAAGAGATCACCGCAATATTCAAAGATTTGCATCTCAGAATGACGGCGACTATAAGGAGATTCGAGACTGGATACGTCGTTGGGTAAACAAGGTCGAAGCAGAAGCACAAGGTGCGTATCAACGATGTCAACTCTAGATGATAATCCACCTATACTGCGCTAATCACGAGCTTGCGATAGCACTCCAGGCAGATATGGCGCGGAAAAAGACTCAATCCGAGCAAGGTTCAAACTCCTTACACTGATGTCGACTACACTTGATGCTAACTTGTTCGAAGCCTGCATGCGTACGTTGTTCTTTCCAGAGATGAACATGAGAGAGAGCGACATAACAGACAAAGCCGCTGAAACATGTGCGTGGCTGCTCAATCACGAGAAGTACACAGCTTGGCTCAATCAGCATCAAGGCTTGCTCTGGATCAAGGGTAAGCCTGGAGCAGGAAAGTCAACGCTGATGAAGTACGCACTTCGAGAAACTAAGGAACGAGCATCCCGAACCAAGCTTGTGGTGGCTTCATTCTTCTTCCATGGTCGTGGCGCTCCTCTCCAGAAAACCCCTTTCGGTCTGTTTCGGTCTCTGTTGCACCAGGTCTTGGATCAGATTCCCGAGTTGCTGTCCAAGTTCTATTCTATTTTCAAGAAGAAATGCGAAACCCAAGGCGAGCCGGGGAAAGACTGGGAGTGGCATGTAACGGAACTCCGAAAGTTTCTGGAAGACACTATCCTGGACGCCTCGAAGGCGTGTTCAATACGCCTGTACATTGACGCACTTGACGAATGTGGTGAGAAGGATGCGAGAGACCTGATAGCGTTCTTCGAGAGCCTAACCTCGAAGCTGGCTCCTATCGAGGCTTTAGGCATATGCTTCTCATGCCGACATTATCCTATTCTGGCCCTGGAGCGAGGTCTCACGATCTGCATGGAAGACGAAAACCATCTGGATATAGTGACCTATGTCGAAGGTAGACTCCATCGTGGATTCTCAGACCTCGGGAAAGCCATTGATCTGACGGAGAAGATCGTTGAGAAGGCGTCCGGCGTTTTCCAATGGGTTGTCCTCGTTGTTTCGATTGTCCTGCAGCTACACTTAAGAGGAACTCCCATGAAGGCCATCCTGAAGAAACTTGAAGAGATACCACCAGAGCTAGAAAACCTTTACCGAGATCTTTTGGGCGGGATAGAAGATGAGGATCGGACCCAAACGTTGCTGCTAATGCAGTGGATATGCTTCGCGCGGGAACCTCTTTCAATGGACGAACTCCGCTTCGCTATGGCAGTCGATGCAGATTGCCCTTATAAGTCACTTAGCGAGTTGCAGAATTCCCCGAATTACGTGGAGACTGGCGAGGAGATGGAGAGAAGGGTGAAAAACCTCTCTGGGGGTCTCGCCGAGATAAAAAGCAGCTATAGGGGTCGACGAATAGCGCAGCTGATTCACCAGTCAGTCAAGGATTACCTCATCCAAAGTGGACTGCAAAATCTCGACAGCCCTTCGAAGCACAGTATAGAGGGCGGTGCGCACTTTCGACTGTCGAGATCCTGTATTCGGTACATTACGATGGAAGAAGTGCTCAGTTACCACAGTGGAGGTGAACTGGACCTCGAAGGCAGTGAAGACGAGCAAGACCGCGAAGTTCGATACCTCGAAAGCAAGTTTCCATTCCTACGATATGCTACAACAGAATGGGTGTTGCACGCGGCGTCCGTGGAGGCGGAAGGGATAACCCAAGAGGACCTGCTAGCCTTGTTCCAATGGCCGTCACATAATGTCCTAGAGTCCTGGACCCGGCACTATCAGATGATGAATCGTTATTCTGATGACTGTCCCGGCGGAGGCACGACTCTACTGCACGTCGCATCACAACATGGCCTTTTCAGTGTGGTAGCAGCAGTAGTTGATTCAGAAAGCAATACCGAGGTGGACTCTAAGGATGAAGACGGTCGAACGCCACTATCATGGGCGGCATTATATGGGCAAGAGGCGGTGGTTAAGCTGCTAGTAGAGCGGGACGATGTTTACGCGGAGTCTCAGGATGAAGAAGGTCTAACGCCACTATTATGGGCGGTAATACGTGGGCATAAGGCGGTGGTTAAGCTGCTAGTAGAGCGGGGTGATGTTAACGCGGACTCTAAGGATGAATGGGGTCAAACGCCACTATCATGGGCGGCATGTAGTGGGCGCGAGGCGGTGGTTAAGCTGCTAGTAGAGCGGGATGATGTTAACGCGGACTCTAAGAATAAATACGGTCAAACGCCACTATCATTAGCGGCACGGAGTGGGCAAGCGGCGGTGGTGAGGCTGCTACTAGAGCGAGGTGCTAGCGTGGACTTAAAGGATAAGGACGGTCGAACGCCACTATCATTGGCGGTAGAGAAGGGGCATCAGAAAGTGGTTGAGTTGCTAGAATCATACATACAAGAGCGTTTGCGCTAGATAGTACTCGAGGGCTTTACCAAAGTCAACTCTTGATGTCCCACACGGGTCTACGTGATCAAACGGACTCTCGTGTCGGGCGAGTAAAAGGCCGAACTCCAAACTGACGAAATTTGCTGATCGACAAGATCAGATCGCACATGACTTGGACTGAGGCGAGATGGCTCAATATAGATAGAGCTGACGAAACTTCTAGGCGAATAGGGACGCAGTAGGTGTAGAAGTTCTGGTTCGATGGATTACATGTGCAGTTATTGCGCTCAATGTCTCCGGAATATGATGAAGCTAGCACTAATCTGCGCAACTCACGCTTTAACATTGACACCAGCAGGAAACAGTCGACTGAGTATGAACGGATGCTACCTTGTCCTCGCTGCCAAATGCACGGACGACACAGCTTCACTCGACGCCTAGCCTTCCAGTCTAAGTTCTCACTCACAACGCAGCCATCTCTAGCTCCTGCCCCCGTCCATCTCCATGGCCCCCTCACTCCCCTCTCAACCATTCTCCACGCCCCGTCCACAAATCATATCCCCCAAACCCTCAAACAACCTGCGTCCCATAACCCCTAATCCCCTCCGCAAACTCCCAGCTCTGCCCCTCAACCCTCTCATCCTCGCTCAGCCTAACCCCCTCCTTCGTCACAACCGCCAAACTGTACCGATCCAGACTCCTGGCGTCCCGATACCACAGCACCTTCATGCACTCCCTGATGGCCTCGACCGCCGTCGCCTCATCGATCTTCTTGACCGCCTCCTCGTCCGGAACAACGCGCCGCAGGATCGGCTGCGCGAGGTGTGCACCGAAGCCTGTCGCGAGACTCGGCGCGCCGAACGCGGTGCCCAGGAGATCAACGGACTTGAGGAAAGGCTGCGGGCTCGCATCCGGAGCGTTCGGCGGCGGGGAGGAAAGGCCAGCAATCAGGATGTGGTTCCACAGCGGGTTGAAGTCCGAGCGGCGGCGGTACAGCAGCTTCTGGAGGTACTTGTGCAGGTTGTTGGCCGCCATGCCTGTACCCGCACCCTCGTTATCCAAGCTTTCTGCCCGCTCTTCCTCGCTGGCGTCAGTAGACGTGGAGGAAGCCTTCTCGCCCGCCCCAGACCCGCTGGAGTAGTTCTCCCGTATCGCCAAGGCGTTGAGGTACCGGTCTAGATACTGCATATCACTCACATCGCCCCCGAAGCCGAGGACAGCCTTGTCGTTGAATTTCTCAGCCGCTTCACGTCGGTGAAGCGCGAGGGAGCCGTACGAGGCGAGGTTATCGGCGGCGATGACGACGCCGCCGCGAAATTTGAGGGCGATTACGGAGGTGCCGGTTACGATGGGCGATTGCGTGTGCGTTGTTGGATGGGACGGGGCGAGGTGCGCGTGGTTGTAGGCGCCGTAGATGTCGTCGCGGGGCTGGATGGGTTAGCTGGGGGAGGGAGGGAGGTGTGAAGGAGGGCGACGTACGCGGCCCCAGGCTTGCGGGAGGTGGTTCATGCTGTTGGTTGAGAGGTTTGGGTGGCAATGAAGTAGCCAGGAATGGATGAGGAGGAGGCAGTGAAGTGTTCGAGGATAGTGCGGCGGCGATGAGGTTGTGGTGTTGATGCAGGCAGCTCCGGCAGAGCTCACGACGCGAAGCTCTGGCAGCTGCGGGCCTTGGCGCCAAGGAATCGCGGACTTTCGGTTCTCCGTTCCAGCTGGCGAGCTTCAACGTCCACGGCTTGCTGCTTCCCCTTAATGGGAACCACACTGGCACTTCGGTTACAAGAGCTGTTGCTGTCGGACCACTGAATTCTTCAAGTTGCTCCTTTGTGCTCGCTCTACAACAAGGCTGAAACAGCCGCGTTTGAGGGTCGAAGTATGCTAACTTGCATCATGCGAACAAGGCGGGTATGGATCAGGCGTGAATATCCCATCGATCAGAATCCATCTGGAGCCAAGCGGCTGCGGGTCACAGACCAGCGAACTCGAAGTTTATTTGACCATGGTCTATGGTGCTTCAGACATCTCTGCTGCCGTCCAATCCATGGCATTTCAGAGCCTCCACAACTCCGTTCAGTCCTAGTCAAGCCATGATTGCGATTCCTAGTTTTATCTACTCGCAATTTGTTTGAGTTCGTGAACTCGTTTGCTCTACACAATGATGTCTCGCTTGTTTTTCAGCCTCAGTCGTCAAAGTTTCAGCCGGTCAGCGCATCCTATCATCAGTCAAGCATCTTAAGCCCCCATCGACCGCGCCCTGAAATTCCGACGAATCGTCTCCGTTTGAGGTCCGGTGGGTTAATCCACACTCTCTGGTCTCAGTCCAGGTCCGGGGATTTTTCAAAGTAGCCGCACAGAATGCTGTTTCGGTGTAGGTGACCGGGCTGCAACATACTCTCCAGTCCTTCTCGCCGTTTCATCGCGACTGCGACTGGCGACAGAAACCGCAGAGGTCGGTTCTGAGAAACCTTTGGGCCGGAAGGGTGGGCTTTCTTCCCGCGAACACCCCATCCGCTTTCGCGAAGAACTGAAAGATCTACGTGTAGGTCCTTTACCCCGACCGGTGCCTCACTTTGGACTGAACTGTTGATGTGGCTCGCTGTGGTAGAAGCGCTCGACTGCCTCAAATTACTGGTGGTGAGTGGTGACGGTCCTTGACATCTGAGGCACGATGTAAGGTGCGAATGCATGTCTGGCGTTTCAAAACGAAGTGTCGGTGCGAAGCACCAGCAAAGCCCAAGTACGCCGCGTCTACATGTGGATGGAAGGCGCGCAGTGTTGCGATGGAAGCCCACCCGCAGATGCAACCGAGCAAAGTACAGTAAAGCTTCCGCGAGGCATCGCGCTCGTATGTAAAGCAAATGCTACAACATCCCTGTTGACGTATCCGGCTCGGCTTGTGGGAAGAGGCGATCACACCACCGCAGAATCACGAAGACCGCAACGCCTTTCATCTCGTTCCCCCCAACTACTTCTTGCTCGTTCGTCATAGGATACAACGGACTCCCTCCTATAAAACCTTCTCTTTATGGCGAAGATGCAGCTACTATTCCGGCGATCGGCTGCCCGCTCTGAATCAGTTATCTTCTGCTTGTCCGAACTCTTCAAGCCGACGAAGCTGTCCTTATCAATCTTGTGATGAGGTCCAGAAGATCAACGTTACGTGTCACCACCATCGTACCAGCCACGAAGAGCATTCAGCTTAGCTGCACAGTCTTGGGCTGTTGAAGATAGGGACGGTTTCAGGCAACTGATACGTTTGTGGGTAGAGAAGTCCGGCCTTGCAGTCACGGGAGAGGGCGGAGGAGCAGACGCGGTTGCGGAAAACGCTGGTTTCAATCCACGACAAAAACTCGAGCTTATGCAGGTTGATGGGAATTGACAGCGGAGAACACAATGCCTCCCCCGTCAGGTGATCAAAAACGCCCAAATGGCGAAACGCAGGCCGCATCGGAGAATTTAACATTGCTTCATCCTCGTCTACCACAGCAATCCCCATCCATCCCCGCAACCACGTCCCGCAAACCCAAACCCCCTTCCCGCTCTGCCCATTCCCCACTCACCGTCTCGGGGACCGCGACCCAGTCCTCGACCTCTTCCCAGCCCTTCTCTCCTCATCCCACCTCCCCCTCCCATTCCTCACCGCCGACACCCTCCCCTTCTCCCGTCCCACACCGCCACTTCGTCCCGTGGCTCCGCTGCCTGCAGCGCTCCCTGGCGTACTGACTCTGCTGCCTGTGTTCGAGGTTCCTGGCCCGCTCACTCCCGCTCCCGCTCCCGCAACACCCACGGCAGCAGCACCTCCACCCGCAGCACTCACAAATTCGACCTTCTCACGCCCCACCCGCCGCGCCTCCTCCTCCCGCGCCTTCTCAATGTCGCTCTGACTCCGCTGCAAAGAATCCGCGTACCCCTCCTCCGGCCACACGGCCATGACGCCTCCCTCCTCTTCGCCTAACGTGCTGGCGTAACTCTCCTCTTGGCTGATGCCCGCGAAGTCCAGCAGTTTAGGCAGCAGCCCCGGATTGCGGAGGGAGGGGGTGGCGGCGATGCGCGCGTTGAAATGCGTGCCCTGTGCCTTCAGTTCGAGGAATTTGGTGAATTTGGCGGTGGTGCTGGGAGGCGGGGTGCCGGGTGGGGAGGGCGGGATGCTGAAGGTTGGGTAAGGGGGAGGGTTAGGTTGTGGATTTGCGTGCGGGTTGTGGTGTGCGGAGAGGGGGGCGCGGAGGCTGCGGCTGAGGTTGAGGGGGGCGGGGAATGAGAGGTGGAGGCGATGGGGCGCGTGGGGATGTCTTGAGGCTGTGGGGTGGGGCCGGGTGGGGGGCCTAGGGTTGGTGCGGTGGTGGAAGGTTGTGCTGGGCCTGGGACGGGTGCGTCGTTCGGCGGTGGTGTTGGCTTGTTGGGCGCGAGAGGTTGCTGGGAGGGCGCTGGAGGCGGAGGTCGGGGTTGCGCATTCTCTGCCTGCGGTCAGCTTTCGCGGCAGTGATTGAGGAAGGAAAGGCGTACGCCGTGCTTGGGGCGCGGTGCTTTGAGAGGGGAGGCTGTTAGGCGCGTGTGTCTAATGTCTGGTTGATTAGTAGATATCCAGCCTTTCCAGCGTCAATTGATAGCAGAGTAGCTCTTACCTGCTGAGGGGCTTGTGACACAGGCGCTTCTTCCTCGTCGCTGCTCCCGTAGTCGTTGAGTCCGAGCATCTTCGCGGGTTGAAGATGTCGCTGGTGGTTGCGGCGGAGTTGAGGTGCGGCGGCGGAAGTGGCCGGCGCCAAGACTGGAAGGCAGCTTGAGCTTCGCGTCGCCAGAGCTTCAGAACGCCGTCAACCACAAACACCGCCTTCACATACAACACCATCTCACAATCACCACAGTCTTCCAGCCTCATCCGTCTCACCTCCACAGACACGAACAGCTCGTCAGCATGGCCGCTATCTTCACCGGCGCGCCGCCGAACAGCGGACCAGGCTACTCCTTCACGCAAACCCCAGCGCCGACATCAGCATCCGAGCCACGCCAGCACGCCTTCTACCCGTCCGTCTCCCTCCCCACCCTCCTCCCTCATCCCCGTCTCTAAAAACTCCAACCCCAAAGCTAACACCCCCAGCTACACCGACAACGGCGGCTCCACCCTTGGCATCTCCAGCTCAACCTTCACCATCCTCGCCGGCGACACCCGCAGCACCTCCGGCTACAACATCAACACGCGCTACGCCCCGAAACTCTTCCACATCGACTCCGCGGACCCGTCCTCCCGCCTCGTGCTCAGCGTCGTCGGGTTCGCCGCCGACGGCGAAGCGCTGGCCGAGCGCCTCGACACCGTCGTAAAAATGTACCGCTACCAGCACGGCAAGACTATCAGCGTCGGCGCGGCAGCCCAGCGGCTTTCCCACGTGCTGTACGGGAAGCGCTTCTTCCCGTACTACGTGCACGCCATCCTTGGCGGGCTCGACGAAGAGGGCAAGGGGGCACTCTACAGCTACGACCCCGTGGGCAGCTACGAGCGGGAGCAATGTCGCGCCGCTGGGGCGGCGGCGAGTTTGATAATGCCGTTCCTGGACAACCAGGTGAATTACAAGAATCAGTATATGGCGGGGAGCGGGGTGGGGCATGAGTTGCAGCAGCGGGATCCGCGGCCGTTGGAGAGGAAGGAGGTTGAGGAGTTGGTCAGGGATGCATTTACGAGTGCGGTCGAGAGGCATATTGAGGTTGGGGATGGGCTGCAAATGATGGTTATTACGAAGGAGGGGGTTGAGGAGGTGTATAGGGAGTTGAAGAAGGATTGAGGGTGGGATGGGGAGTGGGCTTGTGATGGAGGTTGGAGGTGAGAGGCTGGTGTGTGTTGCGTGGTAGGATGATTCACTCTGGCAGCGATGTGCGTGCTCGAGACGTTTGATGTTGGTAGGGCACTTGCTGCGGTTGTGGCTGAGCCCGTAATGTCGTCCGGAACGGATGGATAGAGGATGGGTTATCGCAAGTGTACAGCTGATAGAACGGCTCTAGGGAATAGAGGTGCTTGTTCAGGGATCCTCCAATCCTCCTTGCCATCAACCGTTGTATTGCTGTGCTGATGGCTCGCCGTCTTGTAGTACAGGAAAGCGCTGAAAATCAGATCTCCGAACCGAGGGCCTTGGACAGATACGTAACAGGTTGCTGCTGCGAACACAGATCGTGAATGAGCCAACACCTCATTCCGAACAAGTGAACTACAACTCTCCTCCACGCTGAACCATGCAGCCCTTATCCTCCAACTCCGCCGCAAATCTGCATCTGTACAAAGATGTAAAAGCCAGCCGCCATTTCTCACTCTAAAACCCATCCCAGCCGACTCCACACCTTCGCGACCGAGGAAAGAAAAAAGCTCCAAACCCAACCCAAGCCGATGAACAAAGGAGCGCGCCTTCTCTGCAGCTCTCTCTGGAAAACATCTCCTCGCATCGCCAATCGTGAGTACTTGCGGAACAGCAGGCGCCACTCAAAATTGGCGCTTCGGATGCGCTTACTTCTTGCGAGTGGTGGTTAGCCCTCTTCGTCTGCTTCATCTCCATCATCTCCTTCGTCTCCGCTGTCTTCGCTTTTGTCTTGGATGTGGTAGGCGCCCTTGCTGAGCAGTAGCTCGACTATCTCCTTATAGCCACTAGCCAACGCCGCCTGCAGCGCGCTACCGTAGATCCCGCCTTGCGCGTTAACGTCCACGCCCTTGCTAAGCAGTAGCTCGACTGTCTCCTTATCACCACTAGCTGACGCCGCTTGTAGCGTGCTACCGTAGGCCCCGCCTTGCGCGTTAATGTCCGCGCCCTTCCTAAGCAGTAGCTCGACTGTCTCCTTATTGCCATAAGCTGACGCCGCCTGTAGCGCGCTACCGTACTCCCCGCCTTGCGCGTTAACGTCCACGCCCTTGCTAAGTAGCAGCTCGACTATCTCCTTATAACCTTTAGCTGACGCTACCTGTAGCGCGTTACCGTAGAACCCACCTTGCGCGTTAACGTCCGCGCCCTTGCTAAGTAGTAGCTCGACTATCTCCTTATAGCTCCTAGCTAACGCCGTCTGTAGCGCGCTACCGAAGTGCCCGCCTTGCGCGTTAACGTCCGCGCCCTTACTAAGTAGCAGCTTAACTGTCTCCTTATAGCCACTATCTGACGCTGTATGTAGCGCGCTACCAAAGTGCCCGCCTTGCGCGTTAACGTCCGCGCCCTTCCTAAGCAGCAGCTCGACTGTCTCCTTATAGCCATTAGCTGACGCCACCTGTAGCGCGCTACCGTAGGCCCCGCCTTGCGCGTTAACGTCCGCGCCCTTCCTAAGCAGCAGTGCGGCAACCTCATACAAGCCGCAGCAAGCCGCATAGTAAAGTGGTGAACCAGTACTCGTTGCCCGTTCAAAAGCAGCTCTCCAAGGCTCGTCTGGGCGGTAGATCATGAGCCAGTCCAAGAAGACAGTTTGTGAAGACATCATGCTGGCCGCAAGGGTGACAATACCTCGTTGGTCTTGGCTGGCGCACTTTCCGGCGTGATCCACCCAGGTTCTACAGGCGTAAACGAGGAATGGAAAGATTTTCGAATCAACTTTGGAAGAGGCCTTTTGCGGATGGAGACTGTAAAAGAAGATGTAGGCGAGGCAACTCTTCGCAATGAACGAGTGTGCTAGTTCCTCATTGACAGCGTAGCTGCAGGCGGGACTATCTTGGGTTCGCTGAGAGAGGAGGTACTCTTGAACCGAAAAATGGGCCAACTGTACTGTTGCGGCCGCGTAGTAGTCCCACCTGCCCGTGTCATCCTCGTCCCGGTCGTCCCCTTGGTTGTCGTTCTCGTCGCCTTCGTTATTGTCTTCGTCATTATCTTCGTCATTGTCTTCGTAGTTGCCTGTTCTTGGAGCGACCACAACTACCAAGCTTGAAAGAACATCGATGATCTCATAGTTTTCGAATCTGTTCATTTCGTCAACTTGGGTGTCGGCGTCAGGATCCACGATAGATGCTTCGGCAAGCTCTTCAACAGTTAAAGGACGTTCAGAGAACGCCAGGTAACGCAGCGCTCTGAATGCTTCATGTTGGTATCGGTTATGAATACTCGTAAGAATCCGTTCATAAGTCTCGTCCAGGGTTCTGGGTAGTGATTCCAAGACTGAGCGAACGTCCTTGGGTCGCATTGACTTTAATTTTTTAAGTTCTTCGATCTGGCAGTACACCCACCGAAACCTTATGGGCATGGCGGTCAGTGTAGAGCTCTTTTCATGTGGCGAGGTACACTTACATCCCATCAGCTTTACCTGCGAGCGTAATCTTGATCTCTTCTTTCGATGATTCATTGAGCCTCCTGAATCTCCGATCACGATCCAGTTGGCTCGTGACATATCGCCGAATATCATCTTCAATCTGAGCGCTCTCTATGCATATTGCTGGCGCTTGAAGCATAGAGGACAGTACCTCCTCGATCTCTCGTTCCTTCCGACTTGTGATCAGCACACGGACATTCGTATGCGATGGACCAGAGAGCTCCTCTAGCCATCCCAGCACATCCTCTCCGTCTCGTCCCTCATGGTTTTGAAAACACTCGTCTAGAGCATCCACGAGGATGAAGACGTCGCCCGCTTCCTCAATGACAGAGCGAAGCGTTTCCTGAACCCGATCAGCGGGCGGCGATGCATTCTGGAAGTGATCGTATAGAGTCTGCAACCCCGGCGAAACGGGTCGGTCGCGGCAAATCTGGGCGATCAAGGATAAGGCAAAGTTGACAAAACTCTGCTTCTGTACGTCGCGAAACGAGAAGTAGAAGTAGGCTACGGTGGACTGATTTGCTAAGTCGCGCTTGACGTCTTCAATGGCTGAGGAGCTGGACATACGTAAGAGATTTTCGCCAGGAGGCTGTCGAGGGTGCTTACCATAATATAGTCTTGCCACATCCCGCTAAGAACAAACGTCATTAGTTGAAGCCCAAGAGAACTGGCCTGCAAACATGCAAGAAAAATGGCACCCACCCTTTCCGTAGAGCCATAGCATGGAGCTCGATGATGTCTTCCATTTATTGTAGGCCTCGCTTTGGAGAAGCCAGTCGCCGGTTTCAGGCTCGTGCTTTTTGCGAGCTTCGTTGTGGTTCGAGGATGGATCAGTTCTCGATAGCCATCCGAGGACCTGCTGCTTTCTTTCGTCTGTGAGGGAATTTAGTAATTGGGGTATCCGTGGAGAAGCCGACAGCCCGAATGTACCTGTCTGGGAGCTATGAATCGTCTGTCGAATATGAGAAGTATCCGTGAGAAGGCCGGCCGTATCCATACAGAGCCGAGTCGTATCGGTGCGAATGCCAGCAATATCCGTGACAGTCCCTGCCATTTTCGTGCGAATGTCGGCTGTATCGTCTGCGACGCTAACAAGTCGTCCATCGAGGACTTTCAGGTCTCCAAGCGTTGTCGCGCTTATATCACTGCCTCTGATAAGCCTGGGTATGGGGAACTTGTATGACCCTCACAGCCCTGCATTGGGCAGGACTCACATATGCAGGGCATCTGTCACGTGACTCAGGTTTGCTTGCAGATCTCGCACAATTTCTCTCAACTTCGCAAGAGTACTCTCTTTGAAAGGGTATAGCGCTCTCAGTGCCTGGACTTGCATCTTCCCTCTCAATCCGCTCGAAGTGGGAGTTTGCTGGACTTTATCCAGCTTCTTCCGTAGCTTTTTGACCCCTTCTCTGCAGGATGCAAGAGCTTCCTTTACTGGGTCTTGAAAACCTGCAGGAGGTGGGTGATGTGCGAGCGTGGCTTGGAGAAAATCGAACGCCTTCTGGAGACCTTCAAGGGAGTGGCGTGTTGTTGCAACATCGTCCGAGTATGACTTCCAGGAGTCGTAGTAGTCGACAAGTCCTTTGCAAACCTGAAGGCCTAGCGAAACGACACCCACAACTGTCCCTTCCATGCTGATTGCAATAAAATTTGTAAGTCGGAAGAGTTCGAATCATATCGAGGCGGCACGTTGCGCTTTTGTCTACTCTCGCTGAGGCTGAGAGTGGGCAGTGCTGCGGCAAGGCTATCTGCACGACTTACGCAATGTATCCCGGCTAACGCATTGCATCGATACCTAGCTTCTGTCAGGCTCACGGATCCCCATTGTATGTGCACCGGTTTAGATCGAACTGTTGGATCGAAGAATGTTAGGCACTTATGCCAGTAGTACTATCCGCGTTACATAACGGCTAACTTATGTAATGCCCTACGAAATAGGTAGGTCCAGAGTGCACGTGCGAGGCTGAGGCTAAGCCACCACCATCCGCACGGTTAACGCACCAATAAGCGTTTCCACATGCGGTTGATGCATGCTGCATCTCCAGTCGCTGCACAAGCTGAGCCTTCAAAGCCCGAGCAGTGTCTGCACACAACAAGGAGAGCAGCTGGCGGGAGCAGACATCCATAATAGAGTACTTGTATGCGTGTGCTGCTTGATCGAACATCAAACGCGTACCTAGGCGGTCGAATTAAGCGTTGAACGAGTTGCCCTCGGTCCGCCCCACATGCTGGCGCCCGCGCACCCCATGAAGCGAGCCGCCGCTAAAAAGTGGCTCACTCTCCGCCCCAACCCCCAGAAAATCCCACCATGACGTTTTCCTGCCAACTCCCACTTCGCACTCAAATTCTTCGCGCGTACTCCCCTTCATTCAGAGGCGCAATTGTAGACATGCGCTCTGCAAAAGCCTCAACTTTCGCTATCTCATCAGCTTCACCACCATGAGGCCCGCTGTTTCCTCCCGCCGCCGGCAGCGCTGATTCTCCGCCTTCTCCCCAGCATCCTCCTCCTTCCAGTCTCTGCGCTCCTTTTGTTCTTGTCCTACTGCTACCACTACCTCGGCTACCGCAACAAAGCCGCGCGGCGGACAGCGCTACCGAACCGAAAGACCATCCTCATCACTGGCGCAGACACACCGACTGGCCTTGCGCTCGCCCGCTTGTTCCACCGCACCGGACATAAAGTCGTGGCAGCAGACGTCAATGGGTCCATCGCGCCATTCTCGGCGTCCGTCGCCGACTTCTACAGATTGCCCGCACCTCGACCAGCGCCCTCACAACTACAAAAGAGTCGGAAGGAACAGGCGCATGGCAGAGAGCGTGCACCATGGCTGAAGTGGATATTCCGGCCGCAGAAGCTCGGGGTTGCGCGGCGTATACCGTATAGCATGAGGGTATCCAACATCATTGGCACTCAGGAGGCCTGCCTCTGGGTTTTGTGCGATCACGCGACACGGCAGGAGGACGCCGAACGAACCATCAATGCCTGGAGTTTTGTGGATCCGCAACAGACGTGCGCTTTTATACATGCTCCGAAAGAAGTTCGAGCGACGTTGGAAGAACCTACCGCTTTCGCTGCGTTTGTGAATGAGCTAGAGGGCGCTCATATCCGCGCTCCAAAAGTATCGAGGGTTTTCAGCAGGGCCGAGATCCATAGAGCTCTCGGCGCATCACCCAAAGGGACGAAATTCATTCTGGAAGAAGAGAATGCGCCCGAGCGCGCGGCCCTTGTACGTGCATACGACAAGGAGCGCAGGAAGCGGGATAGCGGCATCAGCGGTGTTGCGGACGACGACGATGTCGACGACGTCGTTAGTGAGGAGCCTTGGACACCGATGCAGATTAAGTTACCCATGCAGACGATGAACGAGACGTACCATACTATCGCGGAACTGAAGATCTCGAAACAGCTGCCTTGGGTTATGAGGGAAGTTGTTGAGGGGGAGGAATACGCCGCGCATGTGCTAGTCGTGAACGGAGAGCTCAAGGCCTTTGTGGTTTCCAAGTCCGAGAACTTACCTTCCGGACACCTGAGGTCTTTAACCTCCAGGAAACTTCTGAGCGCCGCGCGGAACGACACCGAAGCTCACGTCCCAGCATTCGTAACCCCCGACTCCGCCTTCCACGCCACCCTCCTCACCTTCACCAAAACTCTCGTCTCAGCCCTACCGCACTCACCCACCCTATCCACCCACCTAACACTCACCTTCCGCGTCTCCTCCTTCCCGACCCCAACCGGCACCGCCCAAACCATCTTTGCAATCTCCTGCTCCACAGCCGCGTCCCCCTCCCTCGCCTCTCTGCTCCAGCTCAGCCGCACCCCGGAAACGGCAGCGAAGCTCGTCGCGGCGTACCTCAGCGCTGTTCCGGCGCCTACAGCCGAGAACGGGAAAGCGATTGAACCGGCTGTGCGCATCAACGGGCACAGGGAGGACGAAGAGGAAGACATCGTTTTCCTGCCAGAGTCGGGCGTGGGCACTGTCTACGCGCTTCCTGTTGCTGTGAGGGAGCTGCTCATCCTGCCGATCGTCGAGGTGTTGTTGTGGCGGCGGGTTACAAGGAAACAGCTTGTGGAGCGGCTGAGGGAGGTGGTGGAGAATGTGGTGCATTTGATTAATTTGATTGCGTTTGGGAAGGAAGAGCTGTTTGAGCTCGAGGATCCGTGGCCGGCGGTGCTGCTGTGGCATGTGGTGGAGCCGATGCGGTTGCTGAAGAGTGTTTGGAGGGGTGGGGAGGTGGCGGGTTGAGGGTGCTTGAATATGAATGGGGATACGATTTGAGGATTCAGGTAGTTGGATACGGTGCTGTAAGCTGCATAAACAGCAGCAATGTTCTTGATATCGTTGACAGGCGCTGACAGTGCGAGGGCGTCGCCCGAGGTTTTATATATATGATTTTGCTTAACAATAGACAGCATTTGGGCAATTTGGCAATCACGATCACGTTTGAGCAATCCATGCAGCTGGACACCGTTGATTCCTCGTTCTCTCTTCCTTCCTCTTGTTTTCCTTCTATCATGCTCCTTGAACCACAGCGCCTTTGGATGCAGACTCGTAAAGAAACCACCGTCCCATCTACGAAGACTCTTGCGAAGACTCGTCAGAAGATTCGCACTGCCAGTCCGCTAGCCATGCCTGACGCTCCTGGGTGTCAGGATGATCAGGGCCTAAAGATACGCGTGAAAGCTCGACAGCGTCTGAGAGCAGAGCTATAGCCTCTTCTACCCGTCCCTTTCCCCGGTATACAAATGCTAAATTACTCATACTTACAAGCGTGTCTGGATGCTTAGCATCTAGCACCCTCTTCCTCGCCTCTACTACTTGCACTCCTAGCTCTTCTGCCTCTTGCAGCCGTCCTTGTTTCCAGTATGTTGATGCTAGGTTGTCTATGCTTGCAAGCGTGTCTGGATGCTCAGCACCTAGCACCCTCTTCCTCGCCTCTACTACTTGCACGTTTAGCTCTTCTGCCTCTTGCAACCGTCCTTGTTTCGAGTATACTATTGCTAGGTTATTCATGCTTATAAGCGTGTCTGGATGCTCAGCACCTAGTACATCCTTCATCTTCTTCACTGCTTGCGCGTAGAGCTCTTCAGCTTGCCTCAGTTGTCCTTGTTCAGACAGATAGTAAGCTGTCCTGTGAAGAATACCTGCCCTGGCGACTTCTACTTCCTCGGAAAACCCTGTTAAGCCAAGGACAGCGTAGGCATGAGGGAGGTAAGCGGCACAGGTTTTCCAGTTCTCGTACACCCCTGCACTTGGGTATAGACGGGACACTATCAGTAGCGCTGTCTCCGCCCATCTTTGACTTTCATCCTCAATCAGCAGCCATTTCCGCACCACCAGCTGCACTAAGCGATGCATGTCGAAACTCTGAGTCCCTTTGCCTGCAGTGATAAGGAGAAGGCTTTGAGGATACCGAGTGCTTTTTCTGTATCTAATGGGCTTTCTTCATGGTCGGAAAGAAGTGCCTTAGGATCTCCTGTCGATTCAAGAAGGCCATGAGTGAGAGGAGATTACTCGCATGTGGATGCTGGTCCCGGATCTGTTTGAAGGAGACCATCCAAGTGGCTGTGACTGCGTGTGACACCTCTGTGTCTCTTCCCAAACTTTGGAACGGCTGGCTTAAAAGGTCTACTCGGGCGTTATCGCTCGTCTTCAGAATTCCGAGGTATTCCTGGATGGACAAAGAGTTCTTTTGCATGAACGCAGCAGCCTGCGTAAGCGCAAGAGGGATCTTATCCAGCTCGTTCACAAGATCAGCCATCAGTTCATTGTCCTGGTGGTCATCTCCCAGCCTTGTGCGTACAAGGCTGATGGCCTCTGCCTGGTTCATCATCTCCACTTCAATCACACCAAGGCCCCTCGTCAGGTCGACTCCAACCTGTTTGTTCCTAGTTGTTACAAGGACAGATCCATGTGAGCATTCGGGAACGTAACTTCCAAGGTAAGCGGCATTTGCGTTCCAATGGATGGCCGCGGAGCTCTGGGGTCCTTCTCTATTGTGTCCAAAGAATATCTCCCCGTCGTCGGCGTTGTCGATTATCATAAGCCACGGTCGGCGGTCTTTCTTTTCAAGCCAGTCTTTTACGAGCTTTGACACGTCCCCTCCATCCTCGCGTCCTGGAACATTACATTCTGACGCGATCTGGGATAACGCTTGGTGGAACCGTACGGAATCGCTGGCATGCACCCAGAACACAGAGACTTCTGGATGCTCATCGCGAAGCCAGTATGCATATTCGATGGCGATCTGAGTCTTCCTGAGCGCGACTTAACATGGACCTTTTCAAACCACGGAATACGGCGAAACTAACCCCACACCACCTAGGCCGTGAAGCGCAATCCTCGCTTGAGACCTTCCTCTAGGTTGTTGATAGCTAGGCGCGAGTTGCTGCTTTAACTTCTCCAGGATCCCTTCACGGCCTACGAAATCCCGATTGCTTGTGTACGGGACCATGACTAGCCGATGATGTGTTAGTACCGGTCCACAACGTTACGTCAAGCAGACTTCTGAATTACGTACATATGGGAGCCTGCTGCTCTGATACCGATATAGCGGCTATTGTGTTCGAAGGTGCTCGTGAGCGGCGTCGGAGTGAGTACAGCTAGTCAAGGCTCACTGACCTTTCTTCCTAGATCCGGCGTTGTCGAGTATCTTCTGGATCGCGCGACAAATATCGTTGTACAGCTGATCCTCTCTGTCAACGCATTTGTTCATACCCGAATGATCTTTGTCGACTGAGATGCTGTCTCCGACCAGGCCAGCAGAGTCTCTGTTGACAACCTATGCATGTGAGGAGGGGAAAGACAGTACAAGGCCAGGTGTTAACGTACAAGTCCGAGTGAGATCTGACAGAAGCATGTTGGTAGTGTCTCGTAGAAAGAGAACATCTTGGTTCCTTCCACAACACTCTTTGCGAACCGTGCCTGCAGGTTCGCAAGCTCTTTACCGTGCTTCTGAAGGTATACAAGCTGCGTCATGTCTGAGCCGAGAAGTGCTGTTGTGAGCCAAGCAACAAGCGCCCCAATGGCTGAAACGCCGGAGCCTTGATGAGGCGTCCCGAGGAAGATGATGCCACAGGTAGCGTCTCTAATGTCTCTGTAGTCCTGCCCAATGCTCGCCTGAACAAGTGCCTGGATATAGCATTTAGCCTCCTTCACGTGAACAAAGCGTTGCAATACTTTGCGAACTTACCTCCTTTACGACAAGACCACCGAAACTGTGTCCAACAAAGAGTAGGGGCCGAGAGTGCTTGCCGACATGTAAGCAAGCTCCTCCCTCAAGCCATATGATTATCGAACCTTGTGTCTTCCCCTAACTTCCTTGAGCGCGCGCAAAAGAGAGCATCCGCTCTCATACGCGGTTGTGCTGGTACCTCTAACGAACCAATCCGCATTGTAACCGAACGTCATGATATCGGCTTCGGGGAAATCGGTAGGGAGAAGGTCCACGAGCCAGTTGCTACGGCAGGAGGCGTGACCGCACCGGCCAGTCTGAATCCTGTCCGGGCATCGTTGTGGATCGATCTTGGTTGTCCAAGTGAACTCAGGATGCGCGCCGAGGCCGTGGACGGCGACGATGCTGTTTAATTGCGCCGTGCGTTAGCGGAAGTGTACCATGCAACACAGTGACACTGCCTCTTACTCTACTTCGATCTTGTCGGCATTGGCGCCGTGCGCAAGTACTTTGATCCCCTCTGGCGTCGGCTGCTGTTCCGACGAGCAGCTCGATTGAGATAGTGACCAGCGAAAAAGAAGACGGGCAGCCCCACTAAAAATGCAATAGTGAACCCTATAGGAGAAGTCGCGAAAACCATGCTAGTACAGTCGTGCTAGTCTACCGCACTAGAAGACGCGGTCATGGCACAGCGTCGGCGGGTGAGCGGTAAGTTATCTCGAGGGGCTATCATGAACGCCTCAGCCGCATCGGCTAACCTGACCCTGGCGGGAGCTGGCTGGGGAGCCCACCCTGTCTAGCGGGCTCCTGGGCGGCGAAGATCGCCGGACTTGGAAAACGATACTGAGAGGTCTTCAGTCAGCGTACGAAGGTCACGAATAGAGGTAATTCCTCGTAATAGCTAGCAAGCTCAACTAGTGGTGGCACAGTGGAGACTCTAGAGCTGTATACAATAAGAACGCGTTTTATATCATAGGGCAGTGGTTGACTAGGTATCAATTGAAGGCTTCATCGTAAATGATAGTAGAGCTAATTTAGGGGCCTAGTCGTGAGGCAACGTATGTTACCCCACAAGTACGCTCAAACTATAACCAGAGGTGGAACGGCTAGAGCAAAGCTCTTTGAGACCGTGGTGAAGTTAGAAATTTTGGTGATTTGGGATTGAGTTGGGAGTCCGGCGATTTCTGTCACCCGCGGAACGAGGCACCCTTTCCGCAGGTTCTCCGTGCGCTGGGCCGCATAGTTGACTGAGTACATCGTGTCCAAGAGCCGAAAAAGAAGGTTAAGGACTGGGGAAGTATATCTATCATCACTAGCTCAAGAAACTGTCAAAGCATAATGCTTGTGCTACCGGTCAAACACTCTGCCTTTCGCACCAATCCGAGCACCTCAATCACGCACTCTGCACTCCGCATCACAGATTTACCGGAGCTCGCCTCCGCTAGAGAAAGGAGAACAGTGCATAGCTGATGTTTCTCGAGTCGGGTCTGTAAGGGATACGCTTTTCAAGCTTGATGCTATACCCCCAATAGTAGACGGCCTAGTGCTGGTGATAAATGCTGCAGACCAACCGCAGTCGTTGCTCCTTGCATATAGCAAACTGTTTGCAGTCCTCTTGTAAACTTCAAGTTTAATGATAGCATTTGTCAAGTTCGGTTGCTGATGACCTTGTTGAATACAGCAGCTTGTGTATAGGAAACTTGACAACGTGGAGGATAGGCATAAAATGTATAGCGAAACAAACAAAACACTAAAGGAGACTTTAGAGGGAGTGAGCGGTCACATGCGACCAACCAAAGCTACAGCACTGCTGTAACAACCTGAGCTGGTAGAATGCAAAGATCTCTATTACACTCGAGATTTTGAATGCATCTGCTCAGGCGTCGGAAACCTTTGCTTGCGGTACATTAGCGTCGCGATAAGGTTTGCGACGAACAGCAAAACAAAGAGAGAAGCAGCGATCCCAAGGGCGATGAGAGGAGCAAGAATAGAGAAGATAGTGAATCCATAAGCGGCTTGTTGGAACCGCCCATTGTCCTGCAGCTTAGTCGTAGCAAGGCCAACCTGCATAGCCGAAAGTACGATGGTGATGTACGCAAAGATCGTGATGAGTTGTTTGAAGTTAGCCCGAAAAAAGACGCTGTACTGGTTGTAGCGGTTCAGATAGCCACGAATAAGCCAGCCCTTTCGGAAACGGTATATCTGATTGAGTCGGCTTAAGCGCAGTTCGCCATATACGTAGCGCTTATCAATACTCGCAAGATTGCGGTGGTCGAGTAGTTGTTCGACTAGAGAAACCCAGAGGGACCATGTGACCTCTCTTGGGAGAAGACGTTCTTGCTGAGCGATGTCGTAGTCGCTCTCATATGAGATGAGCGCGGCGTATGATAGCAAGAATCCCAGTGCACATCTATAGAGCTGGCATTGATCACAAGTCGGAGAATCCTTCCCCTTCTGTTCTTCCACCCGAGACTGCGGTCCTTTGCAGTTGCCACCAGCCTTGCACAGCAAGTGGTCCTCCCAGAACCCGACATCCAGGAGGAAACGCGGGACAGGCTTGACAAAGATTTGCTTTCGGACCACACCAGATGCAGATCCATCTGCTCCGTGATAACAATTTCGCGGGACATCATCTTTTGCCGATGCAATGCACGTGGGGGCATTGGTCGGCCAACGATCCTCAACCATCTGTGAACATTGTTGAGTCTTTCGACATTGAGCTCACGACTGAGGTAGGTGAGGATGTCATGTCTCGGAACTTCGACGTTGTCCTCCGGGGTACGATAGGAGGCCGGAAGGAGTGGAACCGAATCTGTCGGGTTCGCAGCTACTTGGGCACTCGTCCCTGCTGCGCTCTGTATCGTCGCTGTAGAAGCCGTCAAGTTGGGTCTTGAGCCATCTGGTTTCGTCGATGCAAACACGACCAACGTAAAAGGCAATCGTGAAGGTCGACCGTTCTTATGTTTCACCATCAGTCAGCGGTTCTAAACAAGGTCACGTGGTATACGTACAGGAGAAGCGGACATGGCGGGGTACAAAGACGGAAAACCCAATGATCACCGAATCGAAATCCGGTGATCGTAGGGGTCTCGGATCCTTCTCAATTGTACCTAAGCACCCGTGTGGGCTGTGGTAGGTCGATCTATGAGAATCGAAATAAAGTGCGGCTGAACGACATTATGGTTTGACTGCTGTCACGTGACCTGAGCGTTCCTTGGCCGTAAGACTTCGGGTACCAATTCTTGTTGCCTATCTAGGCACCTGTTTCCATCCCAAACTGCTGAACGCGCCAACGGCTCATGATGTGTGTAGATCGTGTCAAGCGAAGGGCAGCTTCATTCACTCTGTACCGTCGCATGTTTTATCCTCCTCTATAGCTTCGGCAATTCGAAAAGTCTTACGCGAGAGCAGGGACAGGTCACGTGAGCCGTGAGGACTGGCCGTAAGACCTCGCAAAGGTGTTCTCGCGGATATGAAATGGTGGTACTAGGCATTCGAGGGTCGGCATTGACTTCTGCACGTCATTCGTTCAAAGGCCGCGGTCTTTCGACCGCGTCACGAGAAAGCCAGACACTCACTCTCTCCGACGGCCGCACCCTTGGCTTCGCCGAATATGGCTCCTCGACCGGCACTCCCGTCTTTCTCTTTCACGGCCTCCCCGGCTCACGTCTTGAGGGTGGAGACTGGGATAGTGCGAGCAAACAACTAGACGCTCGTATCATCGCCCCCGACCGCCCTGGCATGGGCCTCTCTTCTTTCCAGCCTCGGCGGAGACTCCTGGATTGGCCTGCTGACGTCCAACAGCTGGCTCGTCATCTCGGGCTAGACCAGTACCGTGTCATGGGCGGCTCGGGCGGAGGACCGTACGCACTCGCGTGTGCCAAAGTGCTGCCGAGAGAGACGCTCCGCGCTACAGGCGTCGTGGCGGGTCTGGGCCCCCGGGAGGCCGGATACGCAGGCATGTCTCTCTCGGGGAGGCTTGCGTGGAGCCTGGTTGCGTGGGCACCTGGTGCAGCGCGTCTGATAGCTGACTGGAGGATGGTGCTCGCTGCGCAGAATCCAGACCGGGAGGGTTTTGCGAAAACCATACACGAGGAATTCATCATGAAGCTCAAAGCTAAAGATCGAGCCGTGTTTAAGGAACCGGAGACATGCGAGCGCTTCATAGAGATCCTGAGGGAAGCTTTTAGGCCCGGTTCGGAAGGTTACGCTGAAGAGGCGAAATTGCTTGTTAAGCCGCGGGGGTTCGACTTGCGAGACGTGGCGTCCAACAAGGTGATGTTGTGGTATGGGACTGAGGACGAGCATACGCCACTTCGAATGGGAGAGTACATGGCGGAACGGCTGCCGAGTGCGGTACTGAAGGAGTATCCTGGAGATACCCATTTCACCATATTCTTCAGGCGTGCTGAAGAGATCTTGAAGGATCTGGTCGGTGCCAACTGATTTCTGCAAGGGAGATGAGAAGTTGGATATCTGACACTGGCGTCTCGGAGTTCCTGTACTGTACAATCTTCTGAGCAGATATTCGTCAGTCTCCGCTCTTGAGTACAATTATCTCAAATTTATTGGGGTATTTTAGATCGAAGACCCAAAACTTTTGAACAAATTATCACTTGAACAATCAGGTAGGATGCGCGTTGGCTGCGACATGCTGCGGTCGCCGCTAGACTCATGTAGTCCTGCGATAGAGCTTACTCAACGAAACCCGCATCACGTCACTTCGCGGTTCAACGCGGAGGAGATACTGAAGGAGCTGGTCGAAAGCAACTCAGTCTCGCAAGAGAGTATGGAGAGCTAGGTTCTGATGCAGACGGGCTGTAAGCATTTGTGCTACACCTGATTCGAGAAAAACTTTGCATCTCCGTTCTTGGGCTTATTGGCTACACGAACTCGTCCTTCGATTTTTGAAGACGAAAATCTGCAAATTCTGGAATGGTATCAGTTGAATGAGTTGTACATCCACTGTGAGTGTCACACGTGTGAGAACAGAAGACCTCTTCGTAGCAACATCGCCAGGCGATTTCCAACATCGCCAGGCCTGCGAAGCGCGCTTTAATTTGTTCGTCAGCGCTCTATATACAAAACGGTGATGAACACGGACGCAGGCCTATAGTCCTTGAGAAGGAGGAATGGTAGACGAGGGGGTTGCAGATGTACGGTCCTCGTGGCGACCGCGGGACGCCTTTTTGGAGCTCTTTCACATGATGTCGAGACAGATAGTCTCCTTTTTCCAAGGGTCGATTCGTGAATGTTGTTGGCTTTGCGCTTCATTTCAGCAAATGCTTCGTGTAGATGCGCAGCCGCCAAGAATTTGGTTGGCCTGATCTAGCGTCTTCTCCCTTATTCTACACGATATCTCGTCCGTAGCAGCAGTTCTATTAATTTATTCCACGCCGGTCGCATCTTTATAGCGCGCCTTATACGCCTTCTTAGTTTAGTTCTGCCCTTTACTATAGATTGATGATACCACTGCTGATTCGTCCGGACTTAATACGTGTGCCATGGTTAATAATGTAGGATTCGAGCGACCTCAAGAGAAGGCTGGGCGTGGGTGTGGGTCGCGGTACGGCGAGGTCATTGGAGATTGCGAAGGCGTCGCGTCTCTAGGATAACGCGGGCCTCCACGTATCTCCGCTCGAAGATTCGCCAGATCATCCTTTACCTAGGCCTTAAGGGCCTTGACTAAATTTGTGGTCTATTTAAAGGGAAACTCTGTAGGACAGGCTCGCTTGACCGACGCCTTATGGGCCTTGACTGACTCTGTGGTCTAATCTAAGGGACCCGCTGTACAAACCACACCTTCTTCTAGCGCCTCCTCAATTGATGAGACTCAGCCCAGCGGTCGGGCAGTCATAGGATCGTCTGCAGCAGTACGGAGAGGCGGTTGGACTACCGAAGCTGACGGCAAGGCCGCAGGCAAACACGGCGAAGCTGCGCGAGAACGAGACGGGGACGCGTGGGAAGCAGGGGGGGGGGAGTGCTATTTCGCTTGCTTGATGCGTCTTCGATGGCCTGGATAGAACGCTTGACGATGTTGTCCTCATGTGCGCGCGTCCGGTGGAGATCTCTAGAGGTGTCTAAGGAGTGAGCCTTAGATGTCTCGTTGCCCATGTCTCGTGAAGTTCCTGGATTGTTGTAGGGTGTTGAGCGGTATAAAAGCCTTATCGTGAGGTTGTGGTGGTGTAGCTAGGGTGACGAGGCCTGCTGGGTCGAATTGATGGACAGGGGTTTGTCTACCTATATTCCGCACCCAAACACTCCATACAAAGATGCGCTCCACCAAATTTCCTTGGGCCCTCAAGACCAGCCGCATTCGCAGCCTCCGCCGCATTGTAATCGCAGCAGAGGAGGCCTGGATCTGTGGGTCGCTGGGCCTTGACAGCGCTCTGGCGAAGAATGGCGATGCGCCTGCGTTCGTCGGTTTCGCTGCCGGTGTGGAGTGGCGGTGGCTCAGAAGGTTGGGAGGGCGATGATGTGGGAGCGGCGTCTGCATCTCGGAGTTGCGGAGTGGTCGCTGGCGGGCTGTGCGTGGGTGTAAGCGATTCGGCGGGTTGAGGAGACTCGGCAAGGTCTGAACGTGCTTCCTTCGAAGCAGTCGGTGAGGTATCGGTGGCGCCTCTAGTGGTATCCTCCTCCCTTTGTCTCCTTGTTCGACTCTCACTCCGCCCGCGCGGTAGTATTCCAAGAATGGGACTTAGATCTTCCCGGTCGAGTTCCTTTACATCCCGAGCTCTTACCGTCTCCTGCCTTAATGTGACGAGTCTCTTCTCTCCTCTGATGAGAAAATTCAGGATGCCCGGAAAAATGGTCCAGGCGAGTCGCGCAAGAAGGAAAGCGGGAGGCTATCAAGTACCAAAATCCGTACTACGAAAAAACAGGTTCGAGGATGAGGAGGATGATAGTCAACGGCCTACAATGAATGCGAGTCAATGGCTGTGTAGCAGCGAAGTGCAGCGTCGACGAATAGAATCTTTCCTCGTGTATCGCTCGACTAGTTGTAGCAACGGAAAACATATATTGGGAAACACGTGTCTGAATGGTGGCGGATTCAGTTAGGTAGCATTCCTCGGCGCGGGACAGCCACCGGCGATCTTTGTCGCGTCGTCCTTTGTACTTCTGTACTCAAGCTTGGGCTCGTGATGATCTGGATGGCGTGGGAGAGCTTATGACAGGCATTGAGATATTCGACTAATGTTTGTTCTCGGTGCCACTTTCTGCTCTCTTCTCATAAATCAGCCGTGGAGACAACTCATGCGATACAAACAAAGGTCAAAGTTACCTAGGCTAGTGAAAAGGAAATGTTCAGCACTTTCACAAACAAGGAAGTGCCCGATGACTTTGGTACAAAGAAGGCAGCCAGGCTGTTGCTACCCGTAGGAGCGCTACCGTATGACCATGATTGCTTACCCAGTTACAATGACGCCGGGTGCTATTGCCCTTCGATGTTTGATGAGGATAGATTAATAGACGCATGGGTCTATCGTTGCTATTACAGCTGAAGTCTTAAGCTCAGATTGTCGTACACTTGCCTCACACTATCTCCCATTTCCCTCTCCACTCATCCTCCATATCTTCCAGTATCTCCATTGCCTCCTCCCTCGCTCCCGCCTCCCCAAATGCCACGAAGAACGTATCGAACTCGTTTTCGCCCATCTCTCCTCTCTCCTCCAGCACTGTCCTCATCAGCCCGTACAGTTCCCAAGCCTTCCTCCGGCCCTCCTCCCCGCCCACCCTCAACCACGCCCGTAGCACGGGCATCCTGCCCCTCGGATCTCTGTCCGGCTGCATCGCCCATAGCTCATCCATTATCTGTTCCGCCCGTGTTACGTTCCCCAGAAGGGCGTGCATTCGCAGACCGAGCTGCAAGAACTCTGCTCTTCCACTGTCCTCTCCCATTTCTCCGGTCGCACCGCTTTCGCTTCCTGCAGCCTCGGCGGTGCTCCTGTCGCGCCGTGATCGTTGCGCCGCGTATTGCTCTTCCCATCGCCCCACCGCCCTCTTCTGGGCATTCTGGTCCCCGGTAATGAACTGCCCTTCCAACGCCAACAGCCACTGCGCCGTCGTCGGTTCCCGCCCCACAGATTGCATGTCATCAACCAGCGCTTTCGCATGCGCCAGCGCGAGCGGGTTCTCAGGTCCGGCCGCCGTCTGCACCGTCCAAAGCAGCGTCCACAATTTCTCCGGCAGCGCCGCAAGGAACGCCGCAGGATACCGCCTCTTAGCCCGCGCATAGCATCTCCAAAGCTGCTTCCTCACCGGCATCGGCACCATCGCATCCACCTCTTCCCCAACCCCACCAACCCCTGACGACGCCCCGGCCTCCGGCAGAGCAAACGCAGCATCCCTAACCGCCTCCTCAAACTTCCTCACCGCGCCCCCTTCCCTCCTCCCCACTCCCCTCACCCTCCCAACCCTCAGCTCCCTAGCCCTCTCCCTCCTCTCCCTTAGCGCCCTCGCAACCCGTTCACGCTCCTCCCCCTTCAGCGGCCCCAAGAGCGCCTCATCAGCCAGCCGCGAAGCCGACGAAAGCGTATCTCCCGTCTCGGCGCCCAGGGCGCGGATCTCGGCGGCGAGTTTCGCCGCTTCGGCTGTGTCGGGGGGCGCGGAGAGGGGGCGGCGGGGGGATTGGGGCGAGTGGAGGTCTTGCTCGAACCATTTTATTGGGGTGTCGTTGTTGTTGTCTGCTTCGGAGGGAAGGGAGCGCGAGCCAGGGTGTGGGCGGTGGGTGATATGTGAGGTGGATAGAGGGCGGGAAGGGCGGAAGCCGCTTGGGGGACGACAGCGGGACGGCTTTTTGGCGAAGCTGCGGAGGAGGGGAAGGATGGGTATGGGGGATGTTGTGGGCGGCATGGTTGGTATGCTGATAACAGGTCTGAATGGGATGTGGTGATGGGAGAAAGAATATTTGGGACATGACTCGCGCGCTGGCACGTGACGTCGTGCTCACTCCCACGCGACGCGGATCCACGTCTCACAATTTCAACTACTCCTGTTGAGACGGTTCATACGGGCGGCACAACTGACACAGATGTTTCGCATGTTATTTCGAGACAAAGAGTAAGATCAATACCCGTGAAGAGCAGATAGTTGGTATATCATGGCAAATTGCAGTCATATCCACCATCTCAATCCGCGAGATCCCTCCGACCTTCATTTCCGCATGTAGTTTCAGTCTCATGGCTCACCTGCACGTGTCAACATACCTCCTAACGAGCTGCATATCCTTCGGAGTCACATTCGCAATTCTCCACATCTCTTAGCACATTTACCTTACCCTCATTGTCATCGCATAGAATGTACAATGGCGATGGAAATCGGCACGCTGACTAGTCCCTTCGTGCATGCGTCCAACATCAGGGGACTATGGCAGCGACACTGCTTACTACACGTTTTCACCAAGGGTTTTTCTTTCCTGGCATTCTCAGTATACGATGCGAACAACAGCTTTGTATATGTACACATTGCGAGTACAATGCCATTGTCCTTGCCCAACTTTCACTCTTTGCACGAATTTCACCACTCTGGGTATATACCTCACAATGCGACCACAATTACATAATATGCACGCTGCCTCCCAAAGTTCTGCTCTTCAAACCCGAAGTTCTCTTCAACGAAAGCCGAAAGGCCACCAATCCGCCGTAGCCAGTCGGTCTCTGCGAAGACTTCAACCACTCCAAAAGAAACGCTTTCGACGAAGAGTACGAGCACGTTTGCGTGCTCGGCAGTGGCGGCGAAGGGCAGACAGTCTTGTGCAGGCACAAGCCGTCGAGCGGCACCGTCGTTGCGAAGATCGTCCGCCACAGCGCGAACCGTAAGTTGCCATACGAAGCACCTAAGCTCGCAGAACTCCACGACGATTCTACAATCTGCTCGCAAGCCGCGTTGAGGAGCGCCGTCTGCTCAACGTAACCTGCTACTTCGAAGAGCTGCCGGTACCGGTGCTGGGTATGGTTAGTAGAGTTCTCCTCAGATCTATAAGCGGAGATGCACTCTCACTTACAACGAATACAAATGTTGGAGATAGCGCCTTCTTTGTCCGCCGCAATGGACGGCTACCCGGCCATCCCGATCCACGCAAACCACATGGATATGACAAAGTTCGGAAGTGACGACAGTCCTGGATACATCAGGGTACTCAGAGAGCTACGGAGATGGATTAAAGCTGCCACATCGAAGCTCAATGCAGATGATAACGAAGTGAATTAAGGACCTTGATCAGTGAACTCTCAGCTGATCTCTCCATTGCGGAAGAAGAACAAAACAGAGTCAAATCCGACGCCAGCGGCCCGGTATGGCTCAGTTACCCATCACGGAAATGTGTACGATGGGGGAACTACTCTGTACGGTAGCCAGAACTTTACTGGCACAACTAGCATCGGTTCGTCAAGGCTCGTCTCGATGAAATGAAATAACACCGAAGCGCTTACTGTCATTTCTAGGCGGAACGCATGCTCACTGGCTCAGATAACCCCTGTCGCAAGGGCTGTGGCCCAGTGGGTATGTACAGGCAGCTTTCCGCTCCGACTGTAGTGCAACCGGAGGAGTACACCGTCAAGATAATATTGGATCCCGCATATTCCCTGTAAGTTTTTCGCCAGTGCGGAAGCGGAACGAATTGTGGCAAACAACACTGTTGGGTGTCCTCGCATTGTCAACTGACAAATGAGAAAGCTGGGTCTGGCCAAGCCGGATCACGTGAGCATCAGGTGACGACGACCCAACACAGCCTCTGTACAGCTTGTAGCCCGAGGTTCTTCAGGTTTGAGAGCGTTGCACTTCTGTTGTTTGTACCTTAGCTCTATCCCAACTTCATAATACCGCATCTCCGCTACTCATCGTAGGTCTGAAAGACTGCATCACTCCCTCCCCACCAAAACCCCCTCTCAAACAACCCCACCACAACCACCACGTCCCTCCCCACATCCCTCACTGCAGTAGAAGAAAACCCATACTCCCCACCCACATATAAATCCCTCGCGCTCTTTCTATCCCACTCCGCAACCCAGCTCGGACTCCGCGGCCTCCCCTCCGTATCCTTGGAACGGTCACCCCGCTTACTCCACCGCATCGCCTTCTCCACGGACGGGGTGCGGGTGCCCTGCCACGAGCAGCCGGCCGCGGGAATCGACGCGTAGGTTGTCGGGCGCGAAGCGCGTCTTGATGACTCTGCGCAACTCTAGCTTGATATTCCCGCTATCAGTGGGGCGGTGTATATCGTAGAAATACACCCCAGGCCTGCTCGTCGACGCTACAGTCAAGGTCGTCTGATTCACCATCGCGATGCCGTTCGGCAGCGGCAGCCGCGCGAGCTGTGTCGCGTGCACCTCGCCGGGAGCTGAGAAGTCGACGTGCTCGATGCTGCCGATTGGGACGGCGAGGTAGGCTTCTAGTCTCGAGAGGAGCGGCCATTTGCGGATCGAAAAGAAGTGGTCGTTTGTGATGAGGAGGGAGGTGGCTGAGAGGGCGGTGACGGCGTTGGGGGCGTGGATGAGGGGGTGCGTGAGGGTGCGGATGTGGTAGAGGGCGGTGCTGTCGTGGTCGGCGTAGGAGAAGAGTTCGATGGCGGGGCCTGAGGACCGGTGGTTTACGACGAAGAGGGTATTAGATTGGGAGTGGTAGGATATGCCGAGCGGATGGAAGTCGGCTGGGCGGGGAAAGTTGGAGAGGGAGAGACGGACGAGGGTGTTCGGGGTGGAGGCGTAGTCGAATTTGTAGATGGCGCCGCTTTCTGCGGGGTCGATGGATGTACCCTATAGTGATGCGTCAGCTGCGGTTTTGTCGATACTGTACTTCATACTGCAATGGCACGTGATACAAACCATGATCACGTCCCAGTGGTCTCTACTTGAATCACAGCTCAGAAATGCGATCCCTCGACTTTCGTCCATGACTGCATCTTCACAATTCTTGACTTCGTCCCGGAATTTGATCTCCGCTGATGCGAAGGCGGAGATGTTGGGCAACTTCTCGGGCGCATTGTCGAGAATGAGTTTGAAACCCTGGTAGCGGTCGTATAGATAAGGAAAGGCGAAAGAGAAGGCGAGAATGGCCTATAATAGGTTATGGGCGTGTCAGTCTATCTGTACTTGAAGCATCCGAGGAATGAAGTCGAGGTTACGCACAAGGCCTGCTCCAAGTCTGCGGTCCACTGCCATGTCGGCGTCAACGCTACGAGACACTAGAAAGGCTTGATTCGACGACCACTTCCAGTTCGATTCGCCTAGAGCATCAGGCGGAGTTTATCTGCTGAACACTCGTTATACATAAGACGCGGAGAATGCGGGAACTCCCCACAATCTGACAGCGTCAGCCCCAGATCACATGGGACTCAGGCGCTCTTACATCCCCATTCGTGACCGTCTTAAAGGTTCACAAGTCATAGTTACTCCGGCCATTTCCCGCGCTTGGTTGAATTCCTTCACTCTGACACTGGAGATATAGTTAGCATTCTTACGGAGATAATCATAATTTAAGGGAGAGATGGACTCACTTCAGCACAAAGGGCAGAAACCACATTGCGTCAACACCACTTTCTCGCCATCGCAATGCTATGTTTCAATTAGACAGTCTGGTTCTACTTGTTCGTACTAGTTCTAAGTTGGTTGTCAAGCGCATGCCGGACGGCTAAAGTCCGACAAAGACTTCCGTCGCCCGGTGCTGAACGGCGATGACCCTTGACTACATAGCGTCGACCTGCTCAGAGACTTCAACCCAAAGTCCAACGTGCTCGCCCCTCGAAGCCAATCCTTGCCCCAAGACTACAACATAGTCCGCCCGCAGATGAGGATGCCAGTCGCGAAATCGCAGTGATACTATCCCAATTCTACCCAATCTTCAGCGCAACAGACGCAAGCTCCTTCCTCACGATCTCATCGTTCGGCAAATACAACGCCGCAATCCTGAGCAACCTCCGCGCCTCCGCCTCATCCCCCAGCATCTTCCACGCGACGCCCGTCCTGTAGTAAATCTTGCCCAACTCCTTCGCCGCCGCAAATTCCAGCATGGGCTCGGCCACCTCGCCGCGATGGTCCTCCATAAGGTTGATGGAGCGCATGCCCCAGAACTTGACCTCCTCCCAGTCCTCGAGCTTCAGGTACGCGAGTAAGGTGTTCGCGACCAGCTTGACCCGCAGAATCAGCCGCACCATCTGCGCGTACTGTCCCGCAAATGTCCCACCCTGGATCTCCTGCTCAAAGTACGGCCCGGCCCAGATGGCGCGACGGCGTCCCTCGACCACAATGTGCATTGCCGTGAACGCCTGCTCGTAGAGCTGTATCGCTTCCTTGTACCGCTGTGCCTGCAGCGCCGCGTTCCCCGCATCCTTCAGCTTCGTCGCCTCCTCCAGACACGTCTCGGGCGGGCTATGCGGCACCGCCATTGCGGCCCGTAGAGCGCGCTCCACATCTCCATCCCAGTCCCCCAGCATCCTCGTCTCCATGAGGCCCTTGACCATCCCAAACGGCTCAAGCAGCTTCTCCTGCACCCTCTTGACCACCCCCTTCTTCAGTCTCAGCGTAAGTCTCAGCCGCTCATTCAGCCCCGGATAGCTGAGGTCGCTATAAAACCACATCCGTGCAAAAGCCCCAATATCCCCCGCCAGCAGCACGAGCTTACACGTCTCCACAGCCTCGCCGTCCCCACTCTCCGCGAACTGCGGCGCGTCGATCCGGATGCTGAGGATCGCGTCCTTGCATTTGGCCGCCCTAGCGCCTGATGCGACGATCGGGACGCGGTGCTCGTGCGCGACGTGTGTTTCGGCTTCCCAGGGTGTTTCCACGAGGACGAAGGCGTTGAGGCGGTGGAAGACTGCCTTGGCCTCGTTGTGTATTTGGTGGTTGGTGCGGAAGACGGTCAGGCTGTAGCGGTAGCGGATGTAGTCGTCGTGGAGGACACGACGGGCGGAGGCGGGCGAGAGGAGGTGGGTGTGGATTTGTTCGCGGATTTCGAGGGGGAGGGATAGGAGGCGGGATGGGGAGGCCATGGTGGGTGCGGAAGCTGGAGGGTTGAGTGCTGGGTTTGGTGCTGGTGAGTGTGGGATACTGGAGGTGTTGCGTGGGGAGAAAAGCCGATGCCCCGCGATTCGGCGGCTGCTGGAGACGCCGAGGCCGGCGCTGTGGCGTTCGAGTTATGGTTTGTGCCTGAGGATTTGAACAGTGCACGTTTTCCAGAGAACATCACAAGCAAGGGTCAAGTCAATTCAGGGGTAGATGCATGGACTCTTGTTTGTCTAGCTAGGTAGGTAGCTATCGAAAATGAAGCTAGCTGGCGAGGAAGGAGCTACAGGCGCTCCACTTGTAGTCTCGAACACAAATACAGCACAAACCCATTAGAGCGACGACCATAAACAACTCCCACATAGGCAGATCGCAGACATGGAGCATCTCGAACTGTGCTCCCGACCCCGTCTGAACGGCCAAGGTTCAAACTCAGCATGCGACATGCTGCAGCGGATACAAGCAGACCGCGGAATCGCTCAAAGAATTACTTCACTTCGTTATGAGGATCACCGGCACGAGAAGCTCAGTCCGGATCACGCTGCGAGACTACTGGCTATTATCGAAGATCCAGAGCTGTTCCAGCCAGCAGCCCAATTCGCTCAATTCCGACCACTCGTTGAAAGTTTGCTCCAGGAGAGCTCGAGCGAAGACGGCGATCTCCTGGCGTTGACAATCCTCCTCTTACTGCTTCCCAATCTCGAGTCATTGAAGTTCTCCACCTACTCGTATGGTTACAACTTGGACATCATTGACAAAATGGTGCTTGACATCAGCCAGTCCCGCAGGACTGCACCACCAGACCGCCCACTGCAAAAGCTCTCTCATGTCACATTCGAAGCCCTAGAAATGGGCACACTCCCCATCCAACATCTCCTATCCTTCTCCGCGATACCGTCAGTGCAGAAGCTCAGTGGCGATTGCATCACCGCTGATGCGTTCAAATGGCGCCTCGGCGACATCAATTCCAGCGTCGAGGAAATCGAATTCAAAAGCTCGTTCATCGATGCCGTGAGCCTGCAGGCCATCCTTCCACATCTCCCAGGCCTGCGAGTTTTCAAATACGAGCATGGGCCAGCTGCATTGCGCGAATGGAGCCATTCCGAGCCCTCGGAGTTCTTCGATGTCATGGCGAGCTGCATGGCAGAAAGCGTCAGAGACGTCAGATTCACCTTTTTTATGCCTGAAGATGTAGATTTCCCGCGTCTGGGTTCGGCGTTCCTGGGCTTCAAAGAGCTCCGCAAATTGGAAACCCACGTCGAGTTCCTGCGCAATGCGGTGCCGGACGGCGTGCCAGACGACGAAGACAAGGACGAGCCCTTAGAGTCAGGTTTTCACACCGCAGACAGCGATGAAGAAAATGAGGATAGGCTTCTACCCCTCGCAGCTGTGCTTCCGCCGTCTTTGGAATTGCTTAGGTTGAAGATGGGTCCGGATTACATGGGCGAGGAAGCCGAGGCGCTGTTTGAGGACTTCCAGGCGCTTAAGGAGACTAAATTGCCGCTCCTCCGCCAGATCAGCATGACCTACATCGATATCGACGTCGCGATGGAGATTAGGGAGATGTGTGCAGAGGTGGGCGTTAAGGTGTTTTTCCGTAGATGAGCATTGAGCTATTAGTAAGTCGCTGAGAGAATTTCGATTGTTCTGTGTACAATCTCTAGCCACAGCATCATTCACAACGGTGCGGCATTTCTCCAAGTGATATGATGGTGAGGCGGTCACCCGGTTAGGGACGAGGCGGACCGCAGAGGCTGCGAGTGGAGGCCTTGCTGTCACACCTTAGCGATAGCGGTTTGCCCAAAGTTGCGAGAGGGCTTCGTGGTGTACGGTGGAGGCTTCATTCAAATTGGATATAAGTCTGGCTTGATTAATTCCCGACGTGGAAGAGCTTGATAGTTTTGATAACTAAACTCACTTCAGTGATGGATGGTATTTTTCTCCTTGGTTGACTACGTGACCAAATCCCCTCGGTAGCGGTAGTCAAGAAACAGGTCTGTAAGGTTGAAGGCATCAACACCTCTCTCCTACGTCACGCACAGGCCGTTGTCCATGCGCAGCGGGGGCAAGATACTGCGGCGCGGCAGACGAAGGGATTCACAGAATGACTTTCAACGGCGTGAGACACTCGGGTTCATCGGTCAAGCAGTTCATTCTATCAAGACACACCGCAACATCAATCCTCTTCCTCAACGCCTCGCCCAAGGCGAAGCCGTGGATGAAAAGTCAACGGACCAGCAAAAATTGCGCCGGTGAAGCCCCCGAAGGAGATTCAAACCAGACCACCGCCGCGCTGTGCAATGCAGGGCGTTCTGGTTGATCGACCGTCGTCTTGATCACGGTGATCCCAACAAGGTCTGTGAAGTTGTTAGCAAAAGTTCTCATGTTAGGGAGGTGCTTGGGCAGTACCCACAAGTATTCTTTTCGAAAGCAGGTTTAGGCAAGGACGCCGACCGCTGCATAACCTGTCTCGAAGGCGCTAAGGCATTAGTCAGCGTTTGCACGCTTTGCATCAAGCCGGCATCTGATGTGTATGGGAATGTGCACAAGCTCGGGGAACTTCAATATCGATCCTCAGAGCTCGAAACTGGCTCCACTCAAGCGAGTTCAGGAGGCGTTTGCACGCTATGTACTCCAGAACTCTGCACTCTGCGGTTGAACAAATGCCTCCCGATGTTACCTTAAATGCCCTCTTCTCTGATCACGCATTCAGAGTCAGTGTAGCATTAGAAACACGATGGTCGATCTCGAACAGCTTTGATCTCTGACGCGGGAGGCTTCGTTCCATTCACGACGAGTTCTACCGCCACTGGGTCCACTTGGGAAAGAGCTTGAAGCTGTAGATAATTGAGAGTATTGATTTTAGTCGTCAGGCCATCTTCTCCTACCGCTGACGGTGTGATGCGTTTCTCAAGTGCGTGATATCAGGGAAGTTTGACGGACAACCTCCGTAGCGTGCTGGGCACCAGAGTTGCAATGGCAGGAGAGTTGCAAAACTGACCATATATGGCAGTTTATGGTCTGCGACGTTGAGGGCGCCGATTCAATCGACTCGGAAGACCACGCGCTCGTAGCGCTGCAAACCAACCATATCGATTCAAGTATGCAAACCTGAACCACGCAAGGAGTTACAATCTACGGATCTGCAAAGACAGCAGCCAAGTTTACCCTGGTAATTAAGACTTCCCTAAATCTATGGATTGAAAAGAACACCACGGTGAAAGTACTATCATCCGAGCAGCTGACGATACCGCTCATCGAAGGTTAGAGAGCGCATAAGATACTCACCAAGCCATACCTTTTAGGCCCTAAAGATCGCCAGATCGTGGGCAAGACCTTTAATAAGCTGTAAGAGCAGGGGAAGATCGGCTGGACCACCAAAGCCACGCCCTTTGGCTTTCCTATATTCGTGGTATGGAAAATCATCACCGATCCAGACGGCGCCACTAAAAGTAAAGCGAGTAGTAGTCGATATTCGTGGCCTAAACAAGGTATCGGTAAAAGATTCGTGTCCTCATCCCTTGTAGGCGAATCTCCTTCAATCTCTACAAGGATCGCGCTACATCACCACCGTGGACTGCGTCAAGTGGTTTTACTAATAGCTTGTGGCGGAAGCAGATCGCCACAAATTCACGGTCAACAGCCACCGCGGCCAGGAATGCTTCAAGATTGCCTCAATGGGATATTGTTATACCGTAAATTGCTATATATAGTTAGTTTGCAATTCTCCTGCCATTGCAACTCTGGTCCCAACACGTTATATGCTTCATCTAGGTGCCCAAATCATAGGAAGCAAGCTCGGGGATATTTTACGGTTCGCTTCACTCCGGACCTCCGTGCTCAGGTTGTTGATATAGGCCCCATCAGGGTTACCTTGAAGGCTGATTGCTAGAGTCTGGGTGTGAATCTATCCGTCACTGAGATACGATTGAGCTGGACTTGCAGTGCCTTCGGGATAGAGTAATCCGACTGATTCACGTATTGGTAGTATTATATCATGCAGATGTTAATCCTCTTGTGCATCGATCACTCAGGTTGTAGTGGATTGACAAACTGTGCCCGAGATCCCCAGCATTTGTTTAAATCCAAGCGGAATCGGGGTTTCCATTGACAACTGGGCATCTCTGATGCAGGATCGGACGCTTGAGCCAGTCGAATGATGGCTTGACTACAACACGACGATGCATGGCAACCGTATCTGACTGGGAGTCGCAAACAGTATGACCTCGCGATGTTATGATACCGAGGACACCGTGCCCGATCCAATTTCTGAGTTGAGACAACGTCAAATCGTTGAGGGGCTACCTAGGTCAGCATCGCGCTTGTTCCATCTATTCGACAGAGAGGTCTAGTAAGGTCAGTGCGTCTGCCGTTGCAAATTCTCAGTGTTCCATCTGCAACTACTCTCTTTCGATGTAGTATCCGCTTCGGGTCTGCCTCTGAAAATTCCGGAACCGGGAGAGAGATGCAGTAAGTGGACCCAGAACAATGCATGATGATGAACATGTTGGCTAGGACTCGCGAACGCTACGGTCATGCAAACAGTCGGTGCCCACAGCGCCAGGATCAACTCAAGATATTTGAGCTGACGGGTGAGAAGCACCATGCTGCTGGAGGATTCCCTACTTGAGCGCAGATCGGTAGCGCTCTGGTTCCATAGCTGCAAGAGAGCGGCATAGTGCTGCCGTATGGCTAGGTTGATCTCACGACAAGATGCAATATCGTGCCATTTGCTGAGATCTCGTCCGCTCGGGTCGGTTTCTGGGGATGCCGGGACAAGTGGAAACGTGCCTCAGGCAGCAACGACGTACGATGAGTGGGCTGACAGGGTTGACGTCGGAAGTTCGTGGAGCCGACCGCTGCAGGAACAGGAAATCGCCTCACCGCCCGACGAATCCCCAGCAGAATTTCTTGGGAAACACCGCGACCAACGCCTCAATAAGTCCAATCGCCCCGCTCACGCTCGTTCACCTCCCTCACTCTCTCGAGTCCGTGTTTTCCGCTTTTCCGCGCTCCGCAATACCCACCATGGGCCTCCTCGCGACAGTCGCTGGGCCCATCGCCGAACGCGCCGCCAACACCTCCACCGCCGCCCTCATCGCCTCATCTCTTGTCTCCTTCGTCGTCCTCGCGGTCGTGCTCAACGTCCTGAGCCAGCTCCTCTTCAAGAACCCGAACGAGCCACCAATCGTCTTCCACTGGGTGCCCTTCATCGGCAGCACCGTCACCTACGGCATCGACCCCTACAAGTTCTTCTTCGACTGCCGGAGAAAGGTGGGCTGGGAAGCACAACCGAGGAGTGTCAGGGCTGATGTTGATGGCAGTATGGCGACGTCTTCACCTTCATCCTGCTGGGCAAGAAGACCACGGTCTGCCTGGGCACCAAGGGCAACGATTTCATCCTCAACGGAAAGCTGAAGGACGTCAACGCGGAGGAGATTTACAGCCCGTTGACGACGCCTGTCTTTGGCAAGGACGTTGTTTACGACTGCCCGAACTCCAAGCTGATGGAGCAGAAGAAGGTATGTATCTCTTCGTGACGGCTCTACAACACTTACTAACATCTCCCAGTTCGTCAAATTCGGCCTCACCTCCGACGCCCTCCGCTCCTACGTCCGCCTCATCTCCGACGAAGTCGACGACTACGTGAAGAAATCCCCGCCTTTAAAGGCCAGCGCGGCACGGTCAACGTGCCCCAAACCATGGCGGAAATCACCATCTTCACCGCCTCGCGCTCCCTCCAAGGCAAAGAAGTGCGCGACAAGTTCGACTCGTCCTTCGCAGACCTCTACCACGACCTCGACATGGGCTTCACGCCCATAAACTTCATGCTGCCCTGGGCGCCGCTGCCGCACAACCGCAAGCGCGACGCAGCCAACCGCAAGATGGCGGATACGTACATGGAGATTATCCGCGCGCGGAGGGCCGAGGGCGCGAAGAAGGACTCTGAGGATATGATCTGGAACCTCATGTCGAGCACGTACAAGGACGGGACGTCGGTGCCGGATAACGAGGTCGCGAACATGATGATTGCGCTGCTGATGGCGGGGCAGCATTCAAGTTCCTCGACCTCAAGCTGGATTATCCTGCGCCTGGCCTCCCGCCCGGACATCTTGGAAGAGCTGTACCAAGAACAACTCGCAGTCCTCGGCGCAGACCTGCCACCCCTCACCTACGAAGACCTGAACCGCCTCCCCCTGAACGCGCAAGTCGTGAAGGAGACCCTGAGGATCCACGCTCCAATCCACAGCATCATGCGCAAAGTGAAGCAGCCGATGCATGTCGAGGGGACGCCTTATACCATCCCGCCGACGCATGTCTTGCTCGCGAGCCCGGGAGTCACGAGTCTGGATAGCACACACTTCCCGAACCCGACGCTGTGGGACCCGCACCGCTGGGACGAGGGCGCTGCTAACGCCGGACGCTCTGCCCCTACCGCCAACGGCACTGCCCACGTTCCTGGTAATGGAGATGGAAACCCCGAGGACGAGGAGAAGATCGACTACGGCTACGGCCTCGTCTCCAAAGGCGCAAACAGCCCCTACCTCCCCTTCGGTGCCGGGCGGCACCGCTGCATCGGCGAGCAGTTCGCATATGTGCAGCTGGGGACTATCATCGCGTGTTTGGTAAGAAAGTTTAAGTTCAGGAATAGGCAGGGGGAGGAGGGGAGGGTTGTCGGGACGGATTATTCGAGTCTTTTTCGCAGCCGATGAGGCCTGCTGTTGTTGGGTGGGAGAGGCGGTAGGTGTGGGTGAACTGAGGGAGTTGTGAGGGGAAAGCGAGGGGTGGGGAATGTGTTTGGGAGGTGGCGTGGCAGCCGGAGCGGGTAGGAGTAATGTGTGGAGTGTAGATGAGAGCAGAGTAGACGGCGTTGAAAGGTAATGAGCATGCAAACTAGCAGTCACGGTTTGCGCTTTGCATGACCTGAGGATGTTCGGCAAGATTTAGTAAGGCCTGTATCACATTATCTCATCCCAGAGTCATCGCACCGGGAATCAAACAACCACGGGCTCGTGAACACGGATGCTCTACTGTAAGACCTTGTCGTCGGCAAAAGTTGCCCTCTCGAGCTCGGGCCGGAATGGGCTGAACTCAGCCGCAGTGAAAACCAGATCTGACCTTCGAGCGCTCGACAGCGAGACATTGTAGTTCGAAATCACCATTCCCGGCTCATTTCCAAGTTGTAGAGCATAAGTCCTGTGTCGACGCTCCGCAAGACCAGTTTCACCAATATCCAGTATCACTGAGAACAAGCCATCCCGAAGGCCAGGATGGATCCACTGACGATTCTAGGAACCGTTGCTGGCCTGACTAGGACCTGCGTTGGAGTTGCGCAATCACTAAACAACGTCCGCATTAAGTATGTCCAGGCCAGTACCACTCTTTCAGCGGTGTCTGCCGAATGCACCATCTTGTCCACTGCACTATGTCAACTTGGGCAGATCATACAACGCGATCCTGCAGACTTCGCGTTACGTCTGGGTGCAGATGATGGCCAGCAAGCTGTACCACTAAACACGGCACTCCAGAGCGCACTCGAAGGCTGTGCTCTGACTTTGACCGCACTCGACGCAACGGTCAAGAAATATGATGCCAAAAGAACATCAGGACTGTTACCGTGGAAATCCAAAGCCAAGTATATTTGGAATGAAGAAGAGATAAAAGATCTTCTGCAGACTGTACGGGGGCTCCATCAGGCGCTTGGATTTTTATTGACGGTCTTGCAAACGTAAGCCCTCCGAATGCTTCTCGCACCATACGTACATTTCAATATTAACGGCTGCTCGGCAGAAACTCCATGTCGGACGTGAAGCAGATGCTGAACGATAACATGGCTGTTATTCAGACTATAGTCCGTCGATCTAATACGATAAGGCAGTCGTACGCAGCGAGCATAACCAGCGGCACGGGGACAGAATTCGCCTTCGACGATGAGGTCGTGACTTCTAGTGCTTACAGGAGAGCGTTTCAGTCTTTTGTAAAGCGGGGCGATGCTGATTCCAACCGAGATGTCGTAAACAAGAGCACCAAGGAGGTCAGCCATGAGCTAAGACTGGATCCAGAAGCAAAGAGAACCTCCTGGATCGAAGATGTCACCGATGACACGCTTGTCAACTTTGATACTGCGGCTGCTCCGTCGATGTTATCCGAAGCTGCTTCAACAGCGACTCCTCTTCCTCTGGCTCCTCTTCCGGAGCGAACCAAGTTAGACAGTGAATCAGCTCAGCGAATACCACGAAAGCCGGTGCAGAAGACGCGCATCACTCAAACTCAATTGGAGATCAATAAGCTATTGCTTAGTGCCGTGGAAAGTGGGGACACTATGCTAGTCAAGAGCTTCCTCAACAAAGGTGCCGATATCGAAACCACCAACGAAGAAGGAAGCGACCACTACATCTAGCCGCTCTCAAAGGGCACTCTAAAGTGGTCCTGTATCTGTTACAAAACGGAGCTGACACAGAGTCAACTTGCAGCGTGGGGGATAATGCGCTGCACTTGGCTTCGTCAAGAGGCGACTCTGCGTCAGTGTCATACCTGCTAGATCGAGGAGCCCAAGTTAATTCTCATGGACAAAGTCAGTTCACAGCTCTTCATTTCGCTGCAAAGGGAGGTCATGTGGGTATCATTAGGATGCTGCTGGCACAGGGAGCTGATGTAGAAGCTCTGGCCAATCTCGATGAGCGGCCACTCCACACAGCCGCAGAAAACAGGCAGAGCAATGTCGCTGCGGAGTTAATTTCGAAGGGCAAGGCCAACCTCGAAGCCCAGAACAAGAACGATAACCGGCCGCTGAACTTAGCAGCCATTGGTGGCGATCTGAACACCGTGAAAGTTTTGGTCAATGCGGGTGCAAACATTGAAGGTATTGGTTGTACTGGATGGCGGCCACTTCATCACAGCGCAGGGAACAACCACCCTTTGATCGCCTCGTATCTGCTCGAGAAAGGTGCGGACATTACAGCTCGTGCCGCCAATGGAGATAGCCCACTCCACAGTGCGGCCCAGTACGGCTGCGCGGCAGCCATGGAGTTGCTACTTAAGAAGGGTGCGAATATTCAAGCGACGAATGAGGCAACCGGAGATACTCCACTCCACATCGCTGCCCACTCCGGGCACAAGACAGCAGTGGAGTTTTTGCTGAATGCAGGGGCCGATATCGAAGGGCGAAATAAGTATGGTAACCGACCACTGAATTTAGCGGCCTCTGAAGGGAGGACGGCGGCAATGGAAGCGCTTATCAAGTCTGGCGCGGATATCGAGGGCAGTGGCTGCGTTGGCTGGCATCCGCTCCATCACGCCGCCGGAAATGGACGGCTACAAGCTTTGAGGATCTTGCTAAAGCACGGCGCAGACAAGGAAGCAGAGTCGAACGATGCAACTCGTCCCCTTCATGTAGCTGCTAAGCATGGCTGTGCCAATACGCTCGAGGAGCTCATCAAATGTGGAGGCAGCATTGAGGCAACAGACAGCAAAGGCTGGCAGCCAATCCATCATGCCGCTGCGAATGGTGGTCTGAAATCTCTCCAGGTCCTCCTGCAACATGGAGCAGACAAGGATGCGCAGTCTGACGATGGAAGTCGTCCTCTTCACATTGCCGCAGAGAACGGTCATACTTCCGTTCTTGACGCGCTTATCTCCGCCGGAGCGGAGTTGCAGTGTGAAGGACCACAGGGATATCAGCCTCACCATTACGCCGCTGGACATCGTCAGCAGTCCGCCTTATCTCTTCTCCTAAGAAAAGGTGCAGATTGCAACGCTGTGACCGCTACTGGAGAAATCCCACTACATCTCGCTGCTCAAAACGACTGCGTCGACAACCTACGTCTGCTTTTGGAAGCCGGTGCGGGCCGAGATGTGCCTAACACCCACTCGAATCGCGCAATAAACCTTGCCGCGTTGAGTGGCAGTCTTGCTTGCGTGAAGGCGCTCGTGGAAGCAGGAGCTGACATCAACACAGCCGGCTGCGTCGGCTGGCGCCCTCTACATCACGCGGCTGGCAACAACCGGATGAATGTCCTGGAATTCTTACTAGAGCAGGGCGCGGATGTACACGCTGAAGCCCACAATCGTGACTCTGCGCTTCACGTGGCTGCGAATTATGGGTTCTTGAATATTGTCAAGAGGCTTTTGGATGCTGGAGCGAGAGTAGACGCCGTCCAGGGAGATGGGTGGTGCCCATTGCATTACGCTGCTCAGAAAGGCAGTGTTCCGATCGTGGAGCTTCTGTTAGAGAATGGAGCGGCTAGGTTTGCAGAAAATAGTAACGGACGAACGCCCTTGGAGATTGCCGTCTCGAATGGGCAGGCAGCCGTTGTTGATTTGTTGACTGTGTAAGGCTTTCGCGGGATTTCTGAGCCAGTGGAAGAACGTTAGTGTTCATTCAAACCATGCCTTCCCAGCATAAATCTGCGTTGTTGCTACTCCCCGATAGGAACAATACTATTCGTAACCATTCGCAATTTCTTCAACCTTAAGCAGAACCTCGAATCTTTCCCTTCCCCACTTGAATTAAGAGAAAGACCGTTTGAATTTGCAAGAACCCGATCGGGCTGTTGATAACTAGCTGGAGTTGCTTCGTAGCGTTGGGTGCGAGCCGCATGCTCTAGTAGGGTGGTAGATAAGAAACAACGGTAGGGGAGAAGCTGGAGGCGGTTCAGGAGCGGCCTTTGCGCAAGGCTTCCCACACATGGTAGAAAGCACAGGGACAGCAATTCCAGGGCTATATTAGACTCACTAGATATTGAGCCTTAGGCCGAAGCAATTCCTACTATGAATAGTAAAGCTTCTGCTACGCGCCGGCGAAATGCAGGTTGGATGCCTATCTCGCAAAAGGCGCGCTCTTGGCGTAATACCAAGCTACCTATGCGATTTAAATAGCACGTCTAATAGATAAATAGCTTTTAGCGGTACTAATCTACCCCACTTAAGAGGCTTGAGTCTATATTAAAGCTAGTTGAGTCGGAAGACGAGCTTTTGCGCCCTTCGCTAGTTTTGAAAAGTTGTTGCATCACGTGGCCTGTTGCATGACTCCGTCGCCTACTTTAATGCAGCCAAGCATGTAGACCGAAGCTGTGAGAGCAGATGGGCCGCAGTTTCAGCTTTACTCAACCAAGGGCCCTTCTGGGAAAGATCAATTCTTCAGGTGCGAGCAATGACGATTCCTCAGCCGTAGAGAGCAAGCCCTGTCACACTAAGTGCAGAGCATTTCGGTCCTACAGTACCAAGATGTCTTTACTGCGTCAACGTCTACCCCTCCCTCACGTCAGCCTCACCTGAAGGCCGTTAATTCATGCCCTCTTATTTACCCGGTCCCCGTCCTACTCCACTCTCGCTCTCCTCCTTCAATCTTTTCGTTCATTCAGAGCTGCTTCCGAGAATCAGTCCTTCACAAGCTAAGTCCCCGCACGATACCAGGATGCCTAAAAGCCCAGGAATGAGCTCCTGCTGCCTCTCCGGCAGAGTTCAGGAAGGCAGGCCCCAAGGCACCGAAATCGAGATTGGTGGCCTGAATACCTACGTTGCTGAGCCCCAGGACGGCTCTAAGGCCAAAACCGTCATCATCCCGGATGGTGAGTTCCCCCTATCCCATCTCCCCACCTACAATTCTCCTCAGCCCACTAATCCAATCCCGCCCCGCAGCCTTCGGCTGGGAGTTACCAAACACTCGCCTCCTGGCGGACGAGTATGCCAAAGCCGGCTTTGCGGCCTACATCCCAGACGTACACCAGAACGACTCCCTCCCTATTGAGCTCCTCCAGTCCATCGAGCCTCCACGCCACGTCGCCAGGTCCATGGGCGTGGCCGAGAAGGCGGCCGCGACGGCCAAGACGGGTGCCACGCTGGGCCCCTGGCTGCTTAAGCACCGCGAAGCCGTCTCAAAGCCGCTGATTGACGGCTTCGTTAACGCCGTGCGGCTGATTCCCGGCACAAATAAAGTCGGCGTCATCGGGTTCTGCTGGGGCGGGCGGTACGCCATCCTCGCCGCGCACGGCTCCTCCGAGCCAGGTAAAGGCGTCGACGCCGCGTATGCGTTGCACCCCTCTCTCGTCGCCATACCGGCCGATTTCGATCCAGTGACGAAGCCGCTGAGCCTCGCCCTTGGCGAGAAGGATAGTTATCTCGGGCAGAAGGAGATAGGGCAGATACAGGAGGTGATGGGGAAGAAAAGGGATTTGGAGCATGAGATCAGGGTCTACGAGGACCAGGTGCATGGGTTTGCGCTAAGGGGGATTGGAGTGACGAGAAGGATAAGAAGGCGATGGATGACGCGGCGCAGCAGGGGATTGAGTGGTTCAATAAGCATTTGTCGTAGATTGGCGAGATAATTGGGGGCGTTACAATCAGGCAGTGACGGTAAGTGTAGAGACAGACATGGAACTCAGTGTATATAGAAGCTCTGATAGGCCCTGTTCTTATACTATTAGCCACCAGCTAGGGACATAATGCGCATTATCGAGCCCATTGTTCCATCATCGCTATCTAGACAGGTGGTTGAGGCTGCTGATGGCTCTGAAGAACTTAGATGGTGGTAGCTGGGTTTCATGGCAATACTCTTAGGTAATATTCGAGATCATGCGTCCTTATTCTTAGAGTGCGCATTGAAGCCGTTTATACGTTTCACGGTAAGTGCTATTCCTTGATCGACGTACGAGAAGTTCTCTGCGTATGAGGCACTTCTATCAAGACGCCCCTATCTAGGTCCCCACCGCTCAGCAAGTGCTTTATCCACGTCCAAAGTTCTGGCGACTCTTACTGCGGGCTCCACAACCCGACATGTTTTCTGGACGCAATCTTCTAGCGCTTTCATCATCAATCCATCGTTCCAATCATGCACATCGGGTACAAGCTGGGCAGCATCAAACTCCAACCCAACATCCGGAAACACATTCCAACGATCATATCCAGAGCTCATGTCAACCCGATCGCCCAAGTCAGTCGACGGCTGATAGTCGTGAAAGAGCCACAGCGACTTCCGCGGCGTCGTGGCGTCGATCATAGCTACAAAGCTGGTCCGTTGTAAGTACTCCGGCATCTCGCCCGCCAGGTCCTTGAAGCAGAGATGCCCAAGCTCAATGACAAATTTCGGCAGCGGCGGCTCAGGCTCCGGATCAGCGGCGGAGGGCGGCAAAGAGGCCTCGAATTCCCTCACCGCGACGTGAGAATTATATATGTTAGTTCCGGGCTGGAGTGATTCCTGAAGCTCCAACCCCTCGTCGCCCGTCCGGATGATGTACTCGAAGGAGTCGTGTTTCGCCAACGGAATCTCGATGTCCCTTCTAGCGCATGCCCGGGACAGCTTATATGTCTGGTGAGGCTGGCGGAAGTCCGCTGTCTGGAGGATCGACATGATGTCGGCTGGCTGAGGAGTTGCGGAGCGGCGAGGATTCATGATACGCCAGTAAATAAATTCGGCCGCCTCATCGCCTGCGACTTCTTGGAGGCGTTCCAGAAACGGCAGTTTGTCCACTAGAATACAGTGAGTTACTGAAAGCAAACAAGCGGGCGCACTCGCATACCCGCTGGAGAGAGCATGAGTCTCTGCATGTTCTCAAAGCGTTCGTTTTTCGCCATCTCGTTTGTTTGATTTCCACCGAAATTGCGCGACCGAGAGAGGACAGGGTGAATGGTAGGGGGAGACTTTGCAAGGTCAAAAGTATATTGTAGTGGTAGAGAAAGGAATTATATGTGAAGAGTGTTCACAGATCGTGATATGACTCTTAGCCGTTCCATGGTATACTGCGAACCGAACCGAAGGCTAGTCATCAGGGCATGCGAGGAGGATGAACGAACAGGACCCTCAGATGCATCAAACTTTTAGTTTGTCGGTTTAAGGAATGAGAGTAGCCGTAAGGTAGAAAGCGGCCATGTCGTGAATATAGAATGTATAAAATAAGATGAGAAGATGAAAGTGAGCAGCACAAAAAGAGATGCGTAAGGCGGAAGCCCAAAACTATGGCTCGCCCGAGCTGTGTGGCTATTACCAAGCATCCACGTGATCCCGTGCCGAACCACACAACTAAGGACGCGGACCGTCTTACCGTCGCAGCCGACTAAAGGTTACTCACACCTATATATCAACCGTTTTCACCTATGCTGATATGTATCGAAGTTTGATGTTAAGGATTAGGCGGTCGTTTCGTAGACGTAGGCCGCACTACCTCGACTGACTGGCCGCTGTCCCAAATGTTCAACCCCGGGCTGAACTCGCCGGGCCGAAGCGCAATAGATTATTCGTATCAGTGCGGTGAGGGATCGCCAAACAAAGGCATTTTGGGCAGTGATACCAAGCCAGTGCGGTGTGATGTTGCTAAAGATTGAGGAGGGTGCCTGCCACGAACCAGGTTGTGTGTTTGAGGTAAGTGCCCACGGTACGGTTGGTCATCAACCCATGGAAGGCCCCTTCTACGGAACGAGCCCACCGAGGGTGAATCAGGGCAAGTACATAAATCAGAACTTCTCCTCCACAAATTTCCAGTCACCACCTCTTTCCTCCTGTCAGAGCATACCAGCGATCTCGGAAGATTCCTGCCTTCCGTGCTGTCTTCCGCCAACCCTACAGCCTGAGTTCAGTGCAGCAACAATGGCGACAAATGAGCATTTCGAGAACATTGAGAAGCTTTTGCCTTCTCCAGCAGGTACTCCAGACAGTTGCGCCCTGTCACTTCACCACCACTAACTTGCATCTACAGTGGACAAGGCCCTGTTCGTGAAGCGCCTCAAAGAAGTCGCGGGCGACCAGCTGCCGCTTTCGTGAAGTGGCGAGCCTCGCAGATCCGTCGTACTCCGATTCCAACAGCGCGTGCCTCTGAAATCCTCCCGGCCATCGAATCACTGGACTTTCGTCAAGCACTCGAGGTGTCGGAGCTCTGCGGTGCCTGCTATCGGTCGAAACCCACGGACCTACCCTTAGCGAAAGACGACTCGTTCGAGTATATCATTCGAACCGGCGACTGCCAGCTGCTGGAGACTCAACGCCCATTCAAGCCCCTAAGCAATACAAGCCGTGTCCATGGCTCGATCGTCGAGCTGCATCCTTCTCCCAAGCACGGTGCAGAGCCTGCTGCTGAGCCGTCACTTCCTCGCCTCGTCTGGGCCTTCGGCCACCTCTACTTCAAAGACCTGCGCGACGCTGAGACCGCAGCGCTGGGTTCCAGCGGACAAACTCCGTCGCTGTCATCGACACAACGACACCCAAGAAGGCATTATGGCTTGTGTAAGACTATATGCCGGTGGATGGGTTGGGAGACCGGAGTCCGGTCGAGCTCGACGACAAAAGGTACCAGGATGAAGTGCTTCCCAATGTCAGCGTTCAGTTTGATGTCGCGCAGCTGCTACCCTCTGCTAAGGATTGGACGGACGGATTGACTCCAGGCGCGATTGAGGGTTCTATTAACAGAACTGGACGTGTTGCGGAGCCGATTCGACGACAGTGGATCACCTGGACGTGGTTGAAGTGCTTGAAAAGGGATGGGGGCGATAGCAGTTCTAGAGGTGCCTCATATCCAGGCAACAAGATGGGAGAAAATTAGCAGCGACTAAGGTTGCATAAGGCGCGGCCGAACAGTGAGATTTTCTCTAGATCTGTATTGCTGATCATCTGCCACTTCACCGAATACTCTCATAAACTACGAATGCACCAGATGACATTGTTGACGCTCTACCTCTATCACGATGAATGTTGCTTGACAGTTACGCACGGTCCAAGCGTATCTTCCTCATGACTGCGCGTCGAACCATAACTGCAACCATTCACAGCGCGAACCTTGTTGCAGTCAATTTCTTGCAGATCCTTGCTTGTTCTAGCATTCACGTGTATGTGACAGAAGCCGCTTGTTGTTTGCTCATCACTTTGTTATCTGCTCGATATTCAGGCTTACTTCTGCTGCATGAACCGTTACTAGTTATTGCACTGCTTTCTACCATTCAGCAAACCTGCCCACCCTCGTATCGACCAAGACGCATCCGCACTGACGAAAACATCGCCTCCAGTCAAGACCGATCACAGTCACTGCATATCAGGAAGAGCTTCAGTGAAAGCTATCTACAGAGACTTGTTGTACAAAAGATTAGCCGTCACTTCCAGGTTCAAGGTGTCTCGACAGATCGACATGGATCCACCACCAAATCCGCCGATAGTGGTACCTAATCCGCAAGGCGACCTCAGTCAAATCGCAGACATCACCAACGCGCCCTACATCCACATCCGCGTCATCTCCTTCCCAACGGCAGCCAACAAGAAGAACGCGTTGAAACAGTTCCCAGACAAGGCCGACCGCGACACCTACGAAAAACTCTGGACAGCTCCAAAGCCGAAGAAACCCGCAGCCTGGCTTGCTTTGTTCAACACCCGGACCGGATCACCCATAGGTGACGCGGAGCGGGACAAACGGCCCTGGCACTACTGGGGTGCCGCGCTCGTGAAGTCTAGCGAGGGGCAAGGAAAACACCTTATCATCTGGGACTGCAATGCTGGCACTCTATCGGCTGATGCTAGGCGCAAGGACGTGATGCTGGTGGCTCAGGTCAAGCTGATTGAACACGCCGAGAAGAATGGGAAGATCAACAGTGTCTGGTACGGAGGACGGAAGGATGAGTCGGAGCAGGAATCTCTTTCTCGCACTGTGAGCTGGATCCGGAGTATGGCGCTGCTAGGAGATCTGCCATTTGATGAAGAGGCGGATCCACGGACAGCACACTGCGTCAGATTGACAAGGCGCTGATTTCAGGGCGCGCAGGCTGAGGGTCATCTCTAGCAGACTGTTGTGCTTTACCTCAGTGAGGGAAGACAGGTTGAACGGCAATTCAGGAAGGTGGCTGAGGTGGGTAGCTATTGAAACCCATTGACCGGGGAAGCAGTCAGCTGTTGCATATACAAATGAACAAGAGTCGTAACCACGAATCCAAATAGTGTTCCAGGTGCTGGGTGCTGCGCATCTTCTCAGCTTTGTGAACATGAACTTAGTTTGAAACCCTTACCATAACATGGTTGCAATTCCAGCTCGATCGCCGCTCCAGCTGCATGCCGGATATATATCCTCACCGTGTATGTCGCTTGTATTTCCTGGCTTTCCACCTCTGCGGTACCGTGTCATCGGATATCATGGTTTGTCTATAGTTCAATCCAGCTCTTTGCTTTGTTCCCGAAACTTTGCCTCAAATTTATTGAGCGACGGTACCATCTCAGCTACGTGCCTTCCAAAAATCTCAACCAATCTCCGCTTGACTTCGATCTCCGTCCTGAGCGCATCCAGTGCTTGTTCCACGCGTTCTGCTGTTGCCCCTGCCACCTCTTCGAGAATCTGGATCTTCTCCCTGTCCAATTCTTCCGATCGTGCTTCAAGGCTTCTCATCCGGCTGTCCCAATCAGAGTCGTCCTCCTTGACTTCCGTGCCCGCTTCTTGAGCCCCGTCCTCGCCACACGCTGCCAGTTCACGCTAGCGTTTACGTTTTCTATGCCCCAACTCTTTGATGATCCGATCCAACTTTTCCAGACAAGAAGGTAAGGAATGATCTTTCGGGGTGCTTTCTGCCCAAGCGACACAAGCTTCAAGTCCAGTGCTGGTCGTGACCGCTGCGATAGTGTCATCAAGGCCGTCGATGCCGCCGTGCTCGCTCATTGCGGCAGCCTTGCGTTTCCATCCTGAAGTTGGCGCGGGTATGAGCTGAGGGCTCTGTAGGATGCGGTAAGTTAATGTCAAAACGAAAGCCCGAGGAAATCTCACCTGCTCCTTATGGGCCTTTTCCGCCTCGGGCCCAGAGAGCGCAACCATGTCAGTGGACATAATGCTGCCTCTCGGGACATGTGGTGGCTACAGAAAAAGGGCTGCTTCATCAAGGGGGTTGACATAAACATAGAAATCGACCAGGGCTACGAAGCGGCCCGAGCTGTACCGGTCCGGCACCCGCGTTGGCTTCCGTCGCTGATCTACTCTATCTGAACTACATGCGATCAACTCCAGTTGATGAGATGGAACGAGAAATGACCTGATGAGGGCGTGTGAGTATGTTTCTGGCTTCTGCCACTCACTTCCATACACAGCTCCCATCCGATCTCCTTGCCACAAATGGCCGCACAGTATTCGAGTGATGTGGATGCCGATCCAGGCATCGACCGCGAAGATCGTGTTATGGTTCGGGAACAGCCGTTCGTGCATATGCATGCGCATGGCGCAGCGGAGCACTGCCTCAGCCTTGTCAAAATGAAATTCTCTCGTAGCCTATCTTCATTTTTCTTCCATCTCTCTTGAGACCACTGTCTTCCTCTCGTTTGCTTGCGCTTCTCCGACATGCCTAAACGACAGGCTGGGCAGCCTCCAAAGGGCCTCGTTGCAGCTGACGCACCAGCAGCCAAACGCGCTCGCGTGGAAGATGTCCCACGCAGGACCGGGAAGGCTAAGGCTGCCACGACGGACAAGCATTCGATGAGTCTTCGATCCCAGCATAGATCTCAATCGAATACGTGCGGCTCTCCACAACAGAGGCACGGGGATTCGGAGAGACAGCTGCTACCGCAAACACTGGCGCCAATGGAGATGCGGATGATCCCTCCGACTGCCACGTTACTTCATCTCCACTCGTCCTATCACAAGCATGCAACCGCCACATTTCGAGCGCACCTGTGTATAAGCCGCTCGATCCAAGCCGCCGAGAGATAAGGCTGTTAACACTCGCCGGAGGGCAATTCTCAGACGACATCCATTGCAGTCTATCAACAGTCTCACTCGATGATGAGCCTGTTTACGAAGCCCTCTCCTACGTTTGGGGCGACCCTAACATCACGCGTACCATAATTCTTCAATGGACTCTCCAGCAAGCTACCACAAACCTAGAGGCGGCCCTTCGGCGGTTGCGATATAGGAATCGACCGAGAGTTCTGTGGGTCGATGCCGTATGCATCAACCAAAAAGACGTACTTGAGCGCCAGAAGCAAGTCCTCTTGATGGGCGACCTGTACCGGAACGCCTCCGTGGTGCTTTGTTGGCTTGGCGAGAAGAGCGAGGATAGTGCCTTGGCTTTCGATGCGTTTGAAACCTGGCCCCAGGGCCCGGAGATTCATTGGGACCCTGACGAGACCCTCGGTATGGACCCCAGGACTTCCGGGATCGAGTATGCCTTTGCCGTTGAGAGACTATCCGGCAGACCATACTTCTACCGTCTCTGGATCGTTCAAGAAATCATGCTGGGCCAAAGTCATCAATTGATATGTGGTAACAGACAGATCTCTACGGATGAGGTGTTTCGCGTAGCTAAATGCTGGCTCGCACATGGAGGAGTTTGTTTGTGTATCTGGAGGAACCATCGCCAGGCTTTCACCCTTGCGGTGGTGTGGGCCCTTAAAGAGTTCGCTGATATATTTTCTTTTCAACGTAGCGGCGGAGGGAGATGGCTTGAGATCTTGAGCCTCCTATCAAAGTTTAGGACCCGCCGTTGCTCTGACCCCCGCGACCAGATATACGGTGTACTAGGTATCGCTAATGATACTGTTCATGTCGTGCCGGATTACAGCGTTCCAGTACCTCTCGTCTATGAGCAGTTCACCGCCACTACCATGGAAACCTACCAGACCCTTGATGTACTCAGCCAAGTTCTCCCTTGCTCGGCCGCCTCGTCAACACAAACTCCTGCCGGCTTACCCTCTTGGGCGCCCGACTGGTCAGCCAAACTGAAGTACACGGGAAACTCAAATTACGCTCAGGGTCGGTTCCGTGGGATTTGCTGCTACAACTCTTCGATGGGGAGTAAAGCCGGTATCAGCCAACCTAATCGTGGTAGATTGGCTGCTCGTGGCGTGCTATTAGGGACTATAGCTAGATTAGGTGGCGCCGTCGACGACGAAATGAGCGCAGCCGATGCTGTTGAGTTCATCGAGTCTGGGATACACTTTGCAATGCTCGAAACCCTCCCGAATCGCTCCTATCCTGGTGGACTAAATTTCGCTAACACTCGCGCCTCGGGAATGAGTGACTTCCCGCAGTATCAAGTGACGCGGCGTATGACTCCAAGACTAGCACAGCTACCAGCGCGGCGTGCCAGACTACATATCAAGATGCGCTTTGGATGACTTTGTGCGGCTCTGTCGTTCCAGACTCCTTCATACTCGCTTCCGAGTTAGATATGTCTAAGTTCGCTAACTTCACTCGCACAACCGAACCTTGGCGGTACCGTTCGTTTTTCGATTCCCGGTGGGAATCCTGGAACGAGTATGTGGATACAGGGCTACCCAGTGCAGTTGGGCGCGCGGATGTAGAGCTTATGCAATTTTCGACCCAGTTCGGTCAAGCTATGGCGATGAGGAGGCTCTTCGTTTCAGATCCGCAGCACGAATGGCTCGGAAGCGCGCCCATGGACGCAAAAGTGGGTGACACGATAGCCATCTTAGCTGGAGGCAAGGTGCCATACATCCTGCGGCAGAAGGAGGTGGACGGCGAAAGAGTGTTTCAGTTTATGGGCGATGCATATGTTCACGGCATCATGGACGGGGAAGGCATGGCGTTGGGTGAGATGGAAGAGATAGTGCTCGTTTGATGATGGATAGAGAGCCTTTGGGGCGCCGATGGATATTGTCGAGTAGTTGTGAGATGGTATCACTGGGAGCGTTCTTGATTCATGCTTGTGGAGCCGCGCGCGCCAGATGCTATTCGTCCTGCGACCTACCGAGCCAGCGGCAAGGAGCAACACCTCCGTCTCCATGCTCCAAGGAGCTTTGGAAGCGACGTCTTCAATTTCACACAGGACAAAATGGACATCAAGGCTCAACGCAATGTTGGAGCGGCAATGACAAGATCCAAAACATCATGATGAAGAAAGCCCATCCTGAAGACAAGATATGGGAGGACTCGACTGGAGACGGAAGGGCGGTTACTACTCTGGGATGCTAGTGGTCGCGCGCAGAGGTGTAGGTGATGACTGCAACAGGACCGCAAACGGGAGTCGAAACGAAGATTATCGTAAGGCTAAGCATCGGGTGGCACCCTCTGGATACAACCAGCGCTGTAAAACAATCATGCCGTCCCGAGTATCGGCCATGATAAGCCTTGACGGGAGTGAGCCCCAATGGTCGCAAGCCTCCACGTGCACGACCCTTGACAGTCGCAATCTTAACGGTCACGAACTCGGCGATCACACACCTTGACGATCTCATGCTTCAATGGTCGAACGGCGCAAGCAGTCGGCGTAAGGAGATAATTCCATCGCTCCGAGATGGCACATTGGAGGGATTGGCCCAGATACGTCGGGCGTCGCTGAGGATCTGGTGCTGCGTAGAAGACTTAGTACGAAAGACGCCGGGATCTGACACGGTACAAAGGGACGCTGGCACGGTGTCGGTACAGCCTGGCGTGGCGTAAAGCAAAGTAAGTTGAGTGATTGATGATCTGCTGTCTGAATACACAGCCCGCAACCTCCAGCCAGATCACAAAGCTATATAGAGATAGGTAGCACCCAGCGCCAACGGCTACGGTCTACCACACCATGGCTGGGGAAAGGAGCTTCCGGCTTGCTTGGATGTCAGGGCTGCCAGGTGGTAGAACCGCCGCCTCTGGTCGGTTCTTGAGTCGCCGCCCCTCGCCAGGCTCAATTGGGGTGTGGTGAATGAGCGTCGGCCGCTATCTGTAGAGACCCGGTCTCGGGGGCCCAGTGCTGAATCCGACAGGTTTCGGCTCATCTTTAAAAACGATCTCGGACTCGACTATCTCTTGGGGAAGCAGGAAACCCTCCTTGACCGAAATGCTCCACTTGTCCCCTTTAGCAGGGCGGTCACCCGTCCCGAGATGCCGACGTTTGAAGGGGGCCTGAAAGTTTTGAAAGAGCACTGCCTTCACCGTCCGGTCGGTTGGTCTCCCAAGACAGAGTACGCTCCCCGAAAAGCCTGCCGCGATGTCCGAATCATGGTTGGTCCGCCACAACGAGTCGGTTTGGGCTACTAGTTTATGGTCCCAGTGATACTCGGATCCTACTGCTAAGGCGGACTGCGTTGACACCGATACGCTAGTCCCTTCAAGCGTTCTCCAAAACTGAGTACCGACCGTACGTTTGGACACAAAGATCGGTCCGCCATCTAGGACGGCAGCACAGCTACCCCATCCAGTAATAGTTGTGATTTCTGGTCTGTTTGTGATTTGCAGCAAGTCGTTTTTCGTTATGAGCGACGGATCGTGAGTAAAACCTATCGGGAACCTACGCGGACCCTACGCCACCGGACCGCAGGTCTTGGTGATAGTGCTAACCTGCAAATGAGTGTAAGCATGTATTTCTCCCGACGTTGGCTGAGGAGCATATCTGGTAACACTTACCTTTCCATCAGTCCCGGCCAGCCAGACTGTCTTTCCCCACGGGGTGTTGCCTGATGACTGCCGTAAGCCCGCTACGGCGGGAATGTGTCGCCGCGACTGCGGACGCCGAAATTGTGCTGGGTAGCGTTCAGACTGGCGATGGGCGAGCTTAAAAAGATGATACTCGTATGAAGACGGCGGCAGGAGGCTTTGGGATGCTGGCGCATATTGTCAAGCAGCTGTGAAACGGCGTCGTGTGGAATTCCGCTTGATTCACCCTTGTTCAGGGGCGCGCAGTTCGGGACGTGGGAGGCTTCGGTTGCTTCTCGCAGGTAATTCGTAGGAACAGGTTGGGGTGTACATGTAGAACGTGCGCCGTGGCGCTGCATGTCAAGAATCTGTAACTGCCGAATGTGTAAAGCTTCCGGATAGTGATCGTTGTTTGCGTCATCGTAATCATGACGGTTTATTCTCTTGCGGCTGGCAGCGCGAAGCCATCCACACCTGCACCGATAACGGGAGTAGCTTCGGAGTCGCAAATTGTTGCCCGGCAGACTCAACGCCAGGGTGATGCCAGGTACGAGGGTCGAGCTCTGTCGTTACTCACAGCGGTCAGCATATACCTTCTTTAAAGCTGTAGGCGAATAACATCCTCTTGCTCTCAACTTGGCGAATCGGTGGTAGTTCTTTGAAAAAATGGGTCTGGGAGGCCCGGTCCTGTACGTCTTCCGGTATGTGGGCGTACGTGTATGTTGGCTCGTAGTCGGACGGCCTTGCTCGCTTCTCGGCGACTTGCAAGCTGCGTACTGCTGTCCAGAGAACTTGTATAGTACAGCCACTTTTCCCTACCGCTGATTACGGTTGTCCGTGAATGTATTGTTAAGCCCTGAGCTCAGCGGAGAGAAGGAGAAAGGGTTGAAATAATGTCGATGTACTGACGATTTCGGGCTTGGGGATTGAGGCTTTCAAGGGGATTGCGTAGGAAACTGAAGTTGCTGGTTTCAAGGTGCAGGAGTACGGGTACCGCTCTCCTTCGGAGAAGGTTCGATGAAGAACGGTAGTGCACGCTAAAGCCACCCTTTAAGAAGGAATCAGCCACCAGCGTTCAAGATTCAGCATGAGAATGATCCCTGCCGTTGAGAGGAATATCAATGACAGCCCCGAGAGGCGCGTGATCATCTACAAGGTTAATAGAAGCTTTGAGTGCATAGTTGAAGCCATTCCCGTATGTGGATGGCGCACCGGCCGCCAGATTATGAAGACGACATAGACACGACGGCGGCCATTAGCCCCGATATGCCCCTTGAAGAGAAAGCCGTCGTACAGCTTGACGCTGAGGCCGTGCAAGCCCAGGTCTAGATGGGTAGCTGACTGGCCGTTTCGAAGTCCAAGGCGGTCTGGTTTACCCGTAGTGCGGCTCGAGTAGATATATTGATCGGGTTGTCTTTCGCAGCGGTGTCGGCATCAGATATCGGATTGATGCAAATGATACAAACGCTCGCTTCCGCGCCCACACCGAGTTAGCGCCGTTTCGCCCTACTTGATTGCCTTGCGGGAGCCCACAGAACGTTTTCTTCTTCAGCTCTCTTTGCCGTGAGTACCCCCCTCCCAGCAAACGAGATCGGCCCGGAAAGCATTCGACATCCGACATTCCCCATGCGCCCGCCGCGCTCACAACCCAACAATCGAACATCACACGCTCGCCGCGTTCGCAACCCTCGCCGTCGGCTACATGCGCCGCCCGCTATTTGAAATTCAGAATTATCGACACCTTCGCACTCGCCTGTCGAACACTCGAATGCTTTCCGGACCGATCTGCCAACCTCACTACGATCATCATGCTGACTTGTCTCTCTGCCAGTTTTGGCTTAGATCAAGTGTAGTATCTGTTGTACGTACCCTTGCCTCCGAATTGACATGGACATTGCTAACTTCGCTGCAGCTTTTCAGTTTAATCTCTGAAACGAGTCTACGGACTCATTTATTGATTATACTTATTTTTGCAACCCGGAAGACGGCCTCTGCGCTTGCGTACGTCGCCTTCCACCGTGTCGCTGGTATTGCACTGCCTCCAGCTGACGCGAATACCTTTTCATCGTTGTCTTCCGCCCTGCGCGGGAGCATGAGGAAGAGATCTGGCAATTGTGATGTGATGCGAAATCTGAGAACATTGCTCTCTGTCTGTGACCGCAATTCCGCTTCACAGGCTTGTTTGCGGTCGTTTATAGCCAGCGAAGCATCCCAGTCTCAACTTTCTTGATACCTTGCGGTCTTCACGGCTCCTCATAAGCTCGCAGTGTTCTCGCTACTCGCGTTACCTATGACGCAGATGGGTAGCAGTCAAGTCAATGAGTCTGAAAGAGCCATGTCTTCCTGTCCAACGAAGTCTTGTTCCGACATTGCCCGCTCTGAGTACATGGCTGACTTCAGGCTCACAGGCGCATTGTCCACTCCCTCGTTGTCGTCGCCTTGGTGGCCTTCGTTTCGCAGCAGCTGTCACTTAACACTGAAGCACCAATCGATCAGCCACTCTCGAGCTTCCCTCTCGCGCCCACAACCTTGTACATCTCGCCAGCCTCAGCATCAACACTCGACTAAAAGCCGGCAGCAAATACAATGCAGATCTGCGTCACACAACACTGGACGGAGCATGCGTCGCCTCGCCGCTGTCACTGCAGGTTCGTCAGACCTCACTACAACCTGCAGCAGCAGCTTTGATGCGCGCCATGACAGCAAGCCACGGAGTGGGTCCTCCCGAATCTGTGCGCATCGAGCAGGCAGCGAGCTTCGGCTTCATCGCCTGAAATAACGTGAAGTGGCTGAAGCTGTTGCTCTGGATGAAAGGTTAAGATCGACAGAGGCGCAATGGGTGAGTACGCGGAGTGGAGCATTGAATGGGTGAGGCGTCGGAGCGATGGCGCATGGAAGGAAAAGAGGAATTGGGCCCGCTCGCATGGTGTCGTGGCATTCTTAAAGGTTGCACGGATGGTTGCGGCACAGGAGGTTGCGTAAGCAAATGTAGAAGAAGTACCAAGGCGTGTGCAGCCGATGGACATATATCAAGTACAACGTCAAATTGATGGAGGTACCCTGCAAGACATAGATGCGCACCTCGCGCAAGAATATTAGTTACAGTGGTGAGTACGAACTGCAGCTGCTCCTGCACTCGTTCCGAAAGCGGGGTGAAGTTGTTCGAATGTAGTTCCTCCGCTAAGGATGTTCCAGGCGACCGATGATGAAGCCTCGAGAATGTTATGTGGTTACAACGGCAGCTCGATCCCAGCTCCACGACGAGCGCACCCATCGCCTCTCACCACGTCAGAGCTTCTTCGTACGAAGGCACCATTTCCTCGCCCTTCGCCGACTTCCCAGCCATGCTTCCACTGCCGGTGCTCGCGTCCAGAGTGAGAGCAGGAATCTGCGTACTCCGGCCCACAGCGGAAACTTGCTGCTTCTTCGGCGTTTTGGCAGCAGACTTCCATTCAACAGTTAGTGGATGCATTGATCTGATCTTTCTCTCCTTCCCCACGCAGACCACCACCGCATGCGTTTCAAGGCGGTACGACCGGGACATGTTGGAGATCGTGAAGCCGGGAGGCACCTTCAGAGCGCCCGGGCTACGATACGATGGCTTCTTGGTTCAGTTCCCCGCCTCGGTGAACGCGCCGAGCTGCGTCCAGTCGGGCAGACTTTCTGACATCCAGACATAGTTGGTGGGCGTTTCTGTGTGGTCTTCGGCCTAGTCCAAGTGTCCGCGATGATCTTCGCGCGGAAAGATTTGAGAAGGACAGTTGGCGCGTCTGTGAGGTTCTCCAGGCGCACAGAGAAGGAGATCCAGAAGTTCGACGTGCAGATGACGGCGGGTTGCGTGACAGTGATGTTGAAGCGTGCGATTGGTAGTGACGAGCGGTGAAATATTGAATAGATTTTCTCTTTTATAGTGAGCTGGCGGCCTGCGTTCTCAGGCAGGAGCAAGAGACTTTTAACTTCGAGCGCGCGGGTGGTATTGTATGGTTGTGGTGCACTCGGATGCCGCTTCGAGTGCGCAGAGGGCATAAAACTGACGGTATTTTTGTCGGTCCATCCTCGTCGGAACCCGCTCGCTCGTTCGACTTTGGCTTCAATCTTGTAGATGGTGGCACCGGTGCATCTTAACTCAGATGAACGTGCCAAGCTTGGGGGAAGTAACGAATGCCTTAGCAACGGATGTTCATCTGGAAACGCCACCAAGAATGGCAAGGTGTGCTGACCGCGTTGGAGTGTACCCCCAGCCGCGTGCAGAGTCTGTGACTTTGTGAAGTGTAAGACGTCGCTATGGTAGGTGTCGTTGCCCTCTCTAATCCTTGTCCATGTCCGTCCATACAGCTTGACGGTAACCTCGAGAGTTTCTCCCTGCTTCACATTGATAACAACATGCCCTTTGACAGCACTGCTATTGGTGTAGGTCCGATAAGGCTCGTCGAAGTAGAGTAGAACCTCCGGAGCCGGTTTGAACATGTCGTAGTATTTGTTGTGAGAACTTTTTGCTTCCGTTTGAGCCTACTCACCAGTTTGCCCTAGCCGAAGGTATCTTGCTCGCGGCGTAGGTGTAGCTCTTTGTACTCTTCCCTCTCCTTCCCACTGCTTCACTATAATCGGGTAGAGCGAAATGTGAGGAGCTTCGTCACGTGTGTACCGTGGTTGGGTAAACCTAAACCCAAGGTTTTCTGTCCACGTGGGATTGTGATTAGCTTAACATCACCTTCATTTGAGGACACAGTTACCTTGCCAGAATCCGGGGTCTCATACCCAGAGAGGCCTGAGTCGATCTTATATGCCTTCGTAACATTGGAGATGTACCCCGCGTGGAGCCGTGGGTAGCACAGCCGTTTAGCCGTCTCCACCTGGCGTTGAAGGAAGGCCTTCCACACTCTGGTAGAATCCAACTTTCGGCGAGTCGCGTGACGTGATGGTACCGCCCCATACGGCAGCAGGCGTAGGACGATGGAGAGCAAACGTCTGCTTTTTCAGAGCCCGTTGTCTCCGCACCGAGTGGTCAAGAGTATCACGCCGCTTCAAGTAACATCATGAAACCAGTGGAATCAACAGATGCGTCACATGAGGTGTCCGGAGAAAGTCATTGAAGCGGAATAATGTGCAAATCGAGTAGCAATGGTCTTGATAGAACGTCGCGTTCGAAGGCGTATGCTTCAGTCTGCCCTGAGTCAATTCGGCAAGCTTGACTCTGCAGTGGCCCTGGAACAAGCGGCACTGAACTCCATCTTCTTATCGTACCTGTGCGTTTGAGATCGGTGTAAGTGAGACTAACATCGGTGCGAGAGGCCGGATTCTCCTCGACACTTTTCACGATATGGAGTAATACCTTGGTAGGTAGGCGCGGATTCGATCGTGTTGTTCCTGAAGCTTGCCTGACGGTCGCTGTCCTGCCATGCTCGGTGCGGCAGCCTCGGCGGTTCGGATTTGCTGTTGCGATTCTTTCGAAATTTGTCTTCGTGGCGAGCCATGATGGACTGCGTCACGAGCGACCTGAAGCCACTGGTCACTGTACGGCGCGAAGTGCAAGTGGATTTGAAGAAGCTAAAGGAAATATGAACAATGAAGCACCAACAACTTAAGAACTGAGACGAGCATGAGTGAGAGAAGAGAAGTGCGGGAGATGTGATATCCGTGTGGCGGGACACAACGGACTTTCAGAGCTTCCTCTACGCGTGATGCAACGCGTAAAGTCCACACGCCATGTTACAGCATGGGACCCTGGCTGTCATTCGTGGATGGACGCGATCTGCGCTAGTGCAGGTGTCCCAAGTGAGCAGGACGAGCACAATTTGGACAGCACTGCTCCGTTGGCGCTGATGTTCAGAATGGTGCTACTGCATCTCTCCGAAAGTGATCAGCTGTGCTGGGAAATTAGCCGCCGACGTTTTCCACAGTGGGCAGCGGCTCACGCCGCTGTATTGTAGCCATAGAGCTTCAGAAGATCAAGCACAGAAATACTGTATCTCCCGAATGATGTGCACACCCCAGTATCAGTGGCTGTTTCAAGCGGTGTGCGAGGCTTCTGGAATGGGACTGGGGATGTGACGAGTCATTTCTTCCCAGCTCAAAGAATTACGGGACAGATGCTTCCATACATGGCCGATTTGGCGTCCCGAAGTGCCCAGAATCCAAGGCATCACATATCCAGAAGCGCAATACACAATAAATGGTCATTTCTTAGTTGAGGGTGAGGACGGGGAGGTTAGCTACAGCCTTATTTCGGGCATTTTGGCGAACGGACGGAAATCTCCGAGAGGTAGCACTCGATGCCGCAAGTCACGTGAGCTGAGATATCCTTTGCTGAGCTGAGAGACTCAGTGATGAGCAAGAGCAATAGGAGACAGATCGGGTCGCAATAGACAGAAGCGGGATCATGTCCAGTTGTATCGTGCGTACCTCCTGAAGATACTTGGGCGGCTATATGGAGGTTTGCAGAAGGCATTGAAAGGTCCTTCAATACTTCAAGCCTAATCCGTCGGACTATGCAGTCTATCCTAAGTGTCATATAGACCTTTCGCGTGAATGCGAGCGGAAAGCTCTTTGCACCGTTCATTCCATCAGCTAAGCCATGACATAAAGCCGCTAGGCTGAAGCGCCCGGACGGTATCTTCATTGAACGGATGAAGCACCCTAGCCAGATATTTTCACTGCTTTTACTACTTCAAGCACCATTCGCGCCCTCCTCTGGTACCTCGGCAACCTTCTCGTGGAACAGCTTCTCCGCTTCCTGCCACACCCTGGCTTCTTTCCTGTCCTTGAGCTGCATCAGGCTCGGCAGCAGCGCAGATGAGAACGCTTCGCTTGCCTCGCGGGGGAGTAGACCTGCGGCGAAGATGTCAGCCCTGTCTGTCATAACCGTGGGCGACTTGGGTAACCTCGTGACGCTCGACGCTGATGTATTGTAACACCTTGATGCTTGCATGCCTGAAGGTGAAAGGCAGTCACGGGAAAAGGGGATACTCACTCGGCAGGTGATCAATACTAATAACACTCAGCGGCGGCCCCTGCTCCACCGGCACCGCCACAGTCGGCTTCTCAAACGTCGTCCACTCGCTATAGATCGGCACCGGGTTGTTCTCGCTGTTCGGATCACAGCTGACGTCGCACACAACGCTCAGCCTCCGCTTCTCGCCGGCCTCGCGCAGGCTCTCCATGCTCACAAAGGGCGGGATCTTGCTCATCAGGTAGATTGTGTTGATGAAGATGTCGCTCTCTGTGATCTCGGCATAAGGCCCGGACTTCGCGCTTGTCTCTTGAATGTCCCACTTCAGGATCTGGCTATCTTCCAGCCCGGCCTTCTTGAGCATGTCCACTGCACCCCGCCCACACCGTCCCAGTGCACCGATCACGATGGTCTGTGGTGGCTTGTGTCCCGCCTGCACCGCCTTCTCCACATCCTCGCGCACCTGACTCACCAGCTCATCCTCGTTATTGTAGTATCCCCTCCCCTCCGTGAACGTCTCCACGCCCGGCATCTCCTCGCCAGGATGCAGTAGCTGCCACGCCCAGTTCTTTAGCGCCAACGCTGCGCCCGCAAAGCCAGCATGGTAACCGAACGCCGCGACTCTCCTGCCCTGCTCATCGGTCAAGAACTCCAAATCAAGCAGTGTCCCCCCACCGCGCCGCCATCTCCGCAGCCAGTCCGCCCACCCAGTCTGCCGCTTAAAGACGTGCGCGAACTGCACAAAGGTGTGAGAGAGCGGGAAAGTGTCTTCAGGGAGCTCCTTCAGGCCGACAATGATGTGGTCGTGAGGAGCGTCTACCCAGGAGCCGGTGGGAACGAGTTCGCAGCCGACGTCGGCGAATTCGGAGTCGGCGAAGATGCGGGCGGGTTTTTCGGGGGTGCGCTCGACATTGATGGCGTAGTCGCCGGTGTCGAGGAGGGCTTTGGCGGTGGTGGGGGTGAGGGCGCTGCGGTGTTCGAGGGGCTTGGTTTCTGCGCGGAGGTGGAGTACTGTTTTAGGCGCCATTGTGAGAGAGGTTGCGGGATGTGCAAAGTCGGACGCTCAGTTTGCAGTGACGTGAGATCGAAAGCTCGGGATGGTGATAGCGAATAAACGATCCAATTTCTACAGCAATTGGGTGCCAATTGATTGTTGAGAATGCGTATCGAAGTCTCCGAAGCAAAAAAGTTGAGCTCGCCTGAGTCACAGGGCAGAACCCGCTCACCGCCCGGGATGACGCCAATTCTCAGGTACGCTTCCCAAAGAGGCAATATCATGCTCTTTACCGTAGAACGTCGCAAAATGTTCACTTCCATTCAGGACGCGACAGCATGTTGGCGCCGATGGCATGTTGGCGCCGATGGCATGTTGGCACCGAAATCGTGTTCAGCAGACCAGTCGGCTTGCTGCCCACCGCGAATGCAACGAGGCATGCCGTCGACTTCGCGATGGAGCCCCGGGGAGGCGATTGCGCCTCGAAACGCCCTTCGTGTCAGCACTGCACCGCCCGATTGACAGCCTTTTCGCCCCAAAACGCGCCATGCTCGACCGCCAACGTCGCGGACAACGCACAAATGGACCGCACATGCGACGTTCTGCGCAGTTCGGCGATTTCCTCTTCCGGACTGCTGCAGCCGATGTGCATGTTCCCGATTTTCCCAGCCACGACAACAGAACCAACATGCGATGCTGAAGAATAAGGCAATTCTACCTGATGAACACGGCGGCGTCAATAGCGAATCCTCGCTACTGCAATGTTACACGCGAGACGCAACGCATCATCTACACGAAGAGCGCATTATGGGGAATCACATTCATCCCACCTCATTTTTTACCGTGATTGCTCCCAGATGGTAAGCCTGCCTGAAAGAGGGGCCTCGATGATCCAACCTAGTGTTTCGCCCACAGATGTGCTCCGCTACTGCAGCATCAACGGCACGCCAGACCGCGCTTGCTCATAGAGTAACTTAGGGTGCACCATCAACCGATCCTGATGTCTTCGGATGGATTTTAATACGAGCGTAGCTGTCAGGACCCGAAAGATAGTGAACCAAGCCCGAACAGAGTGAACCCATAGCAAACTCTCCTATGATGGAGGCTCGCAGCGGTTTGACGTGCAAATCGATCGTCAAATTTAGGTATAGGGTAAGTGTTCTCCATCCTCTCTGCTTCTAAAGATTTCAATACTAACATTCTCTCTAGGGCGAGAGACTAATCGAACCGTTAGGAAAGGACCCTACTAAGTGGTTGAGAGGCGGCTGAAAGGCCCGTCTAATTCCTCATCTAGGGCGATGCTGTCGGATTGCCGGGACTCCCTTAGAGCTTGAACCACCGTCGCCTGCTAAAAGGGGGTTTGCAGCATCGCCCAAAAGAATATCCAATCTCCACAACGAGGGCAGCCGGTGCCTGTCAAACAAGTAATGGACGAAGCTCATCCCCCCGTCTCCGAAACCCCCGTCCATACCCCGCCACCTCATAATCCCGGGGTCCAGTCAAACGAACAGAATACCTCGCAGCCAAAACACCATTCGCAAACATCAACTCATCCCTTTGCCGTCGATCCCGCGCCACCGCATCGATGATCATTTCACGCTCGAGTACGAGTCTGTTCGCGAGAATATCCAAGCCGCGGAGCGTGAAGCGCTGGAGCATCGCTATCTTCCTTCCGGCATCGCCGCCGTGAGCGGAAACAAGCGTAGCACCGTGATCGTATACTCCACCGAAATCCCGAGCGCCAGGCTCGGCAGGACGACATGGTGGTGGAAGTAGTGAGCGTATACGGCATCTTCCTTTGACGCAGTGTCCCAGTTCCGGACGTGTGCGCGTAACAGCCTCTCGATGCGTGCGAGTCGGACCCAGTGGCACCACTCGTGGCTGGGGAGGCTGTTGGGCGTTCTGAGTGCGTAGTCTACGGAGAGGACGTGAGCGAGGAATGCACGGAGACGGGCTTTGGCATGGTCGTCGGCGCCTAAGGCGGCGAAGTCACTGAATCTGGCAAGGGAGGTCTCTTGGTAGGGCGGCGGAGCTGCCTCTCCTTCCGTTGATCGTTGCATCGTAGCGTGGATAGCTGATGGCCTGGTGTGCAAGACGTAGAGAGTGGTGACGGTTTTGAGTAAGACGCGGGGAGATGACGCACGGAGAGAAGCATAGCGCGCTTTATACGTCTTATCATCTAGGATGACCACGGTGCGGTTGAGGGATAATGAAATTGAGTTCGCTTCAGCGCCACGGTATCCCTGCCGTGGTTCCGTGGTTTCAGCAGGAAGATGGAACCAAGTTACCGTTCATGGCACAAATATTTCCAGAGGTCCGGTGTACTTAACAGCGGCGAAATTCGCGTTTACTAGAATGTGAAGATACGTACGGTTACTCTGGTTAACGTTAATTTGAATAATATCCACGTAGAAGTAGCTTCGTCGACATCACGTATGAAGGGGTGATTAACAATGAACAATGCAGGCAAGGCAGAGTGTGTCTTGAACTGTTGAAATGGTTCTCTTGCCCGGCTCTAAAATCGCTGCACACCACTCTCCTCTTCCCAAAAAAGTTTCACAGTGTCCAAACAACGACTCTCCCATCGACACCGCTTGCTGCAACACAGTCAGTTTCCATCTCACTTCACCCACACCTTTCAACGATGCTGACTTACTGCTAAACTGCCTAACGCTGTCCCCGCTCTCCGCATAGCTCCGCACGGTGCTGATAGTGTTCTGATGCACAGTCTTGAGCTGCGTGTCGTCCCTGGACTTCCCCTTCAGATCCATCTGCCTGAACATGTTGAGCGCGCTCTCTTCCCGCTGATCCTTCAGCCCAGGCCGGCCGCCGGACTCGATCGAGCCTGCGATTGCCCAGCCCTGCTCGCTGCCCTGGAGGCGGTAGGCTTCGCAGTCCTGGCGATGTCAGCGGGGAGGTTGAAATGCTTTTGATCAGTGAACTTACGTATCCAGCGGCGATGATCTCACTCTCGCTACTCCAGATCAGACTCACAAACGGCAGCAGCTGCGTGCTCACGCTCACGACCGCCCTGGGCGCCTGATCCGGACCGGCCGGATATACGACCGTAACGCTGCTGTCATGGCTCGCGAATGCCAGCGCATCCCCAGATGGCGAGAACGCAACATCGTGAACCCATCCCGCCGTATTATTCAAATACTCCCCACACACAGTATTAAACGGCAGCCTCTCCCCCACACACTCGGCTCAGGCCTCTCATCAACCCCCTTGACAAAACTCGAGAACACCCTCGCATGTCCATCCGTGCTCCCCGCCCCCAGCAGCACGCTATTCGGGTGCCACGCCACGCTCGTGACGGTCGACCGGATCGGCTTCTTCAGGTGCTTAGAGACCCACCAATCGTTCTCGGACTCGAAGTAGCAGACGGCGATGGTGCGGGCGCCGGAGCCGACGGCGAACTTCGTCTCGGAGGGGGACCAGCGCACGGAGGTCGCGGCGCGGTTGATGCGCAGGAGCACGAGGGTGGGTTTCCAGGCGCCGGAGGGGCCGGTGGGCTCCCAGACGTAGGCGTTGCGGTCTGTGGTGTGCTGTCAGCATCGTTTCACCATGCATCCACCATTCTCTCCTGTAGCGCTCTTCGACGTAGACCGGGTATTTGAGAGAATGTTACGGCAGCATGGATGCGGTGACATACCCTGCGAACACGTAACAATCTTCCCACTCCCCGGTGCAATATCCACACCCGTGACGGTTTTGTCGTGCCCCTTCAATTCATCCTGCAGCACGAGCTTGTTGCCTGATTTTGCATATAGCTCGACGTTACTGTCGCGGGCTACGGCAAGGGTTTGACGGTCGGCGGAGAAGGAGTGGTCGGCGATGGGGGCGTGGAAGAGGTGGTGGACTTCGGGAGGGGCCATTGCGGGCAACAGGAGGGGAGGGATCTCTACTGTTGCTTCGAAGGTAGCCTGGAGGTAAGGTTGATACAAGTAGCGGATGAGTTTGAAGTGGGATCTGACGGGCGATCCTCGGCAAGCCAAGATTTCGGCGAGGATGGAGCTTGAAGGCTGAACACAGCGAAAGCTTCAATTGAGATAGAAACGACTCCGCCGTTACGAGAACAACCACGGCCTACAGTACTTCGCGCGCCATTTACCAGACACTCCGTCAGCCGCTTCTACCATACCTTCCCCAATGGCGACCAGAACAATGCCCGCGCGCTCCGCACCACCCGCGAAAGCTCCTCCAGGGAACCCCCAAACCAAACGTGTGTTTCCTCTATACACCTCTCCGTCTCCCTCATCACGCTAATTCCACTCCTTTTTCAGGCTCTACCTCTCGAATCTCCCCGACAAGCTACAAAAAGCCGATCTCCGCCGCTCCCTCTACATGCTGTTCAGCACCTATGGACCGGTCCTTGATGTCGTGGCGCTGAAGACGAGCAAGATGCGCGGACAGGCGCATGTTGTATTCCGGGATGTACAGGCAGCCAGCCAGGCGATGAGGCAGTTGCAGGGGTGGGATTTTTTGGAAAGGAGATGGTGGGTTGGGGTCTCTACTTCTTCCGCTTCATCCCCATTGTTTCCTCTCCTCGCTCACCGTTCTCGTTCTCGTTCTCGTCCTCGTCATATTCAGCCTTCCCGAGTGTTTTGAGCGCAAGCAACCACACTCTTCGCGCTCCAAACGTCCCCGCTGACATCCCATTCCCCCAGAAAATCGCCTACGCAAAAGGCAAATCCGACACCATCGCAAAGCTCGACGGCACCTTCAAGATCCCGGACCTGAAAACCACAACCACCTCTTCCGAAATCCAACAGTCCATCTTCAACGCCCCACCTTCGGCTGCCACGACCACTACAACCACGGCACCAACCACAGCACCAGCACAGGCACAAGCGCAGGCGGCCGAGGCTGCGAAACCTGCGCAGAAGAATGGGCAAGCTAAGGCGGCGCCTGCTGCGGCTCCTGCAGCAGCGGATTCAGCGGCTCCGCACGGCGTGAAGCGAGGACGAGAAGACGAGAGTGACGAGGAGGGCGCACCAATGGACGAGGAGGACGAGGATGAGGCGATGATGGAGGAGTCGGATTCGGAGTGAGGTGGAATCGAAGATAGGTTGAACGTTCGAACTACGACACAGGATTTCTGACGCGGGAGAGGAGGATGGGGGAGGAGGGAAGGGGAACCACACACCGAGCTGGAACGTACAGCACCGCACAGCAGCCTCCTGACAATCTGCAGGAGGCTGCGCGGATAGTCGCTCTTCGCTTCGCTACAAAGGTAGAAACTGCCATATCGGCTATGATTTGATTACACCTTCTGATACACTTCCAGGTTGCCACTTGCTACTGCGGAAGATCACATCACCCGCGTCGAGAACCATCTGCCTTGCGAGGACATGCTACAGCTCAGCCGATGCTAGGGTCGCTGCGCCGAACCGCCGGGTTTGTGTCATGCACATTTGCTCACCCGGCGTTCTTTGCAGCTCTTGCTCGACAATGGGGCGTGCTGTGCTCGGCTTGCGTTCGCACCCTAAGCCACGTCTACAACGTTGCGTATATAGCGGTCGCTGTCGCAGATAAGAGCTCAGGCGGCTTCTCTATATCACGATTATTTCAAAGAAACGTCAAGGAGAGGCTCGTACCCCGTAGCGAAACTCTCACCATTATGTGTCATTAATAAAGCTTATCATCACCATATACTTTCAGTGAAATGCATTGGATTTCTCGTTCGTAAGCCGGCAAAAGAGCTATGAGAAGCAACCCGCTTTTCCATGATCTCTACAGCATCGCGCAAGCGACACTGTCCATCTAGTAGCACAAAGTAAGTAACGCGAAAGGAAAGCCCGTGCGCCGGTGTCGCCACTACGCCCGACACCGTGATACGCCAATAAGCCCAGACAGCTTGCGTGAGAGCGAAAAGGCGAGCAAGCAAGCCTACAAGCCAAGCAAGCCAAGCCCAGCCCCATGCCTGCCTGACAGACAGCACAGCAGCACAGCAGTGCGAAACACCCACCCATCCCCAGCAGTGCAAGCGACGTAGCCAACAGAACTCGAACCCCACACCTCCACACAGCGTCCCACCCCACTCTTCCGCCACTCCTCACCTCCCACCCTCCCCATCCACCTCCTTCCCACCCCCTCCACCGGCTTCGCCTTTACAGTCCTCGCACTATACACACTCCCCTCGTCCCCAAAAAGCAACACATCCCCCTTCCCGCCCATCCCCATGAACTCGTTCGGATTCCTCGCAGCCGCCGGATCCGCCTCCTTGAGCATCTGCTTCTTCATCTCCATCTCGCCGTTCTGCGCCTTCTTCGACACCTTCGGATTCTTCTCCCACACTTTCACCGGCGCCGTCGCCGTTTTCATCTGGTTCCCGTTCGCGGCGAGATGCGTGCCGTCTTCACCTTGCCCTTCCCCGTTGCCGCCTAGTCCGCCTCCACCACCGCGACCGCGACCGCCCACCCTCCCATCTCCCGTTCCGTCGACCTCCACAACGCGTGCGACGCGGACTTCGTTCAGTTGGCTCAGGAGCGTGCGTTCGCGGCGTACTTTCCGCTTCTCGAAGTCTAGCTCGCCGAGGCGGCCTACGAGGCCGTCTGTGCTGTCCGTCGCGGCGACCGCACCGCCGTATCCGCCCATCTTGGCCGCATAGGCTGGGAGCTCTTCCGGGCGATTCGTCGTCCAGGGGTGCTCAAGACACTCCTCGATAGTGATCCTCCTCTCCACATCCACCGTCAACATACGATCGATGAGATCCAGCGCCGCGTCCCCCACCGAGTCCCAGTAGGGCGAGGGGTAGTCGAAGCGGCCCATTTTGATCTGCTGGGAGAGCGTGTAGGGGTTGCTGGGGGTGTAGAGCTCGTCAGAGAAGGGCGGGAAGCCGCACAGGCAGATGTAGAGGACCACGCCTAGGGACCAGACGTCGACGGCGCGGGTGTAGCGGCGGTGGTTTGTGGGTTCGAGGATCTCGGGGGCGACGTCTGGAAAAGTCAGCGAAATGAATATGGATTTGACTATGGGTATGTAGTTATGAGGTAATCCTGTGACAAGAGGGGCCCTGATGGAGAAACCTTCAGAGCTGAGGGTGGGCTGGCTGAGTGACTTACAGCTCGGTGTGCCGCATCTGCAGGACCAACGTGTCAGTCGAGTGACAATGGGTAATAGGATGATGTAATGCTTACAATGTAGTGGTGAACGACTCCTCGCCAATGATCTTCGCAAGGCCAAAGTCCGCGACCTTGACCGTCAGCTCCTTGTCGATAAGCAAGATGTTCTCAGGCTTGATGTCGCGATGTACGATGTTCCGCTCGTGCTGTGCAGTACTCATTAGCACGTGACAAAACAGCGCGCGCAGAGACAAACCCACCAGATACTTGATCGCCTGGAACAGCTGCACAAACACCTTCCGCGTCTCACACTCGGTCAGCTTCTGCTTCGTCACAATCCAGTTGAACAGCTCGCCCTCGGGCGCCAGCTCCAGCACCAGATACACGCCATCATCCTCGTCGAACGTGTCCTTCAGGCACAGCAATCCCGGATGGCTCACGCCCATCAGCACCGCAATCTCCTGCTGCAGCCCATCCACCTTACTCCGCTCGCCCGGCCCCGCCCGCTTCTCGAACTTCTTGACCGCATACCTCAATCCCGTAGCCCGCTCGATGCAGAGGTACACGCTCGCGAAGTGGCCCTTGCCCAGCTGCTCCTGGATGCTGTACTGCTGGCGGAAGCCATTCGAGTTGCGGGAATGTGGGTAGTGGAAGACGAAGCGGGCCTCGTCGACGATGGAGATGGAGTCACCGTCGCAGAGTTCGCGCCGCTTGTTGCGGCCGACGAGGGAATCGTTGACGAAGGTGCCGTTGCCGGAGAGGTCTTCGAGCACGGCGATGGTGTCGCCGAATTTGTTCTCGTTGAAGATGAGGCAGTGGCGGTTCGAGACGACGGGGCTGTTGATGATGCGGTCTGTGGGTGTTAGCCTTCTGTTCGACACGCCTTGCAGGGATAAGGGCAGGAGGAAGCTTGAGAACACGCACCACACTCGGGATGCCGTCCGATAAGGTAGCCCCCAGCCGAGACACCATTCAACTGTTTCTGCTTCTCGTACTCCCACTCTTGCTCCTGGTACGTCTTCCTTCCCACCCGCTGCTTCCCGCTCGCTGCACCCAGCATGTTCGTCGGCACCGGACACGCGCTCCGCCGCTTCAGCACCATCGCGTCCCCGGACTTGCTGTCAATCGGGACCAGGTAGCCCCACACGCCTTCTGCCTCCTCATCTTCAACGCCGTATATCTGTGCTTGTGGAGGGTAGACGAATTGCGAGTATGGCTGTGTGTCTGAAGGCGGTGACGATAGCCCCGCAACATTCGGAGAGCTCGGGAAGTGTGGAGGGATACCGGCTCGTTGGCTCGGTCGATCAAGGGACGGGCTGACGGTGTCTTCCTTGATGTCTTCGGTCGCAGTCGAGTCTTTGTGTGTGACGGGTGAGGGCAGCTGCTGCTGGTTGGCTGTAGTGGTCTTAGGTCCATTCGCGTCAGAGAGGCGCTGCGAGCGACGAGGCTTCTTCAGCTCCGTCTCCTCGTCTGCCGTAGGCTGCCATTGAGCTGCGAGTTAGCGGCGGTGTCAGCTTGAGGCAGGAATCACGAAGCTTGGCGTACCGGAGCGCGCTTCAGGCTGCTTTTCTCCGGCTTGGCCGGCATTGCGGGGATGGCAGGTGCGAGGCGGAGATATGTAGTTCTTGTTGCCCGTCAGGTGAGGAAGGCAGTCACTGAACGCGGAAGGAGGGAGAATTGAGGGATTGGTGAGAGGGGTGAGAATCGGGTGAGGGTTGCGGTGCGACGCAGCTGTGAGCCATGCTCGTCCAATGTTCGCGGAGGTGTGGCCCGGGCTGAGTCCATTTTCAGGCAGCCCTGCCCCTCACGTGAAATGTACCAAGGTACCCCATCACCGCTGCGGGCAGCTCCCATCGCTTGACAGCAGCATGCCGCACAACGAAAACGTTGTTCACAGCGAGAGGATGACCCCAGATGTAGAGCCGGTCGCTGTCACCGGCTTCCCCTTCATAAGCTCTGCAGAGTTCCGGTTGGCAGCAGTCAGTCTGGTTGAAGCGTTCAAGCATAACTGCCATCGCCAGCACGATTGGGAGTCGGTGCAGCTGATCGAAAGCGTAGGTCGCGGCGTACGCATATTGAAAGACACGCTCTGAAGCCAGTAAGGATGAAGGTGCAATCTTGCGCATCATCAGAGCCGTGGAGCCGAGCAGCAGCACCATTGAGCCTTCGTCAGACGACTCCAACAAGATCCCTTCCGATGACGACGAGGTCGAGGAGCACGACGATGAAGTCCGAACACATGCAGCAGCATTGCTGTCGCGGACGCCGTCCGCAGGAACCATCGTCGTCCAGTACGACATTATCCTTTCACAAACTTACTTCGTCCCTGTCCTCCACATCTCCATCTTCACCAAAACTCCCTCCAGCAACCGCCCAATCACCTCCCTCGACACACTCTACGACCTGCTAGTCCCGCAAGCATACTCCGCACAACTGCAACGGGTAGGCGTCGTGGGTGGCATCTCCATGTGTGTACGTGTTCCTCATCCCCTCCCTCCCCTTCAGCTACGAGATGCTACACTACGCCATGCAGCGTTGGAGCTGGAAGCTGATGTGTCGTTGGCGACAGAATCACCCGATAACCTCCCATCCTGTCTTCTTCGTTCATCCGTGCAACACAACCGAGGCGCTACAGGCAGCGATTCCGTCGACACAATCGAAGGCACAGCCAGAACCTCAGCCAAGACCGCAGCCAACGATGCAATCAGAAGAGGGGCTCAACGAGCGGGCAGATGCACGGCCAGAGGCGCAGCAGGAGCAGCCTCAAGTTACTCAGGGGCAGTACATGCGCCTGTGGATTAGTACCGTAGGCGGGTGTGTCGGCTTGCATGTGCCTGTTGCGCTTGCTGCAGCTGACGCAGTCACGGAGTGAGATAGGTCGTGACAACAGAGACTCCATCTAGAGGGCGCCCGATAGGCATGAGATTTTGAGAGGCCGAGAGCTGAGGGCATTGAGCGATGTCGCAGGTGGAGATGCAGGACAAGCAGTCCGTCGGCGCTATGCGCAATCTGAGCAGGTTTGGCTCCTGACAGGCAAGCGGTGGATTCTGAGAGGGTTGGGTTCTTCACGTGCCTCGCTGAGGAGCAAGCCGCCGGTGCTTTGGATGAGCATCTCCAGGCACATGGCCTCAACAAAGGCGTTTGCGTCCGGTGGAGCGTAGCCGAGACGTTGACAAAGGTGTTGCGTCCAAACATCAGCCTTGTAACGGTTGAGCATCGGGTAGATCGTAGTGGCATGGTAATGAGGCATCGGGCGGTCTTCTCCTTCACGTCCAAATGCGGCAATAGCAGTACTTTCCGTAGAACATCGCAAGTGGAATCGTGAGTTTTGGGAAGACCAGCTGGGCAGACCGGTGTGGATGGAAGCTGCAACAAGGTAACCAAGGCATGAATGGCCTAGAAACAGGATCAAGAGCTTACTTTTCGAGACTGTTGTGGGTTGATTGAGCCCACGGTGGCTGTTAGGCGCGATCTGCGGCAAGCACATGAAGGACTGTCGGTGTCGGCACCGGGCGCGGCGGACCTACTGTGAGTGTCACAACGTAGAATAGAGCGCAGATTGCGAGTTGTTTATGGTGCCGGAAGATCCATGAGTCGAGCCACGCTTTTGGGACGGCTTCGTCTGGTTTGATGCGGCTGCGACATCTGCAACGGATTGCGAAGCGCTGCTCTAGCTGAGAGCTGGTGTCACATTCAGCGGCTGCCAGTATGTACCTCGCGATGAAGGCTGTTAAGTATCCGATCATCAGTATCGTATAGATGCTGCGCTACCTGATACCACAAGATTACCTCTCCCAAACAGTATGAGAAGCCATACGTGGTACCGACAAGATCAAGCAACCGTGACGCGGCACTGTTCCATAAACAGCTTCGAGCTGCCCACACCATCGAAATTACCGCTCATGGAGGTGCCGAACCATCCTCTCAATAGTCCCAGTCCTCATCCCCCTCTGCTCCCCCGAACATCTCCACCAACCGGTTAGCCTTCCCTCCCGGAGTTTCATCAGCGAGCAGCTCATGAAGGGTATACGAATGGTAGGGTGCGGCCCCGAAGTCATACGGTCTGCGACGTTGTCAGCGCGTGTCTGTAACCGAATATGGTAGTGAGTTTACGCTAAATCCTCCCCCATGCTGGAACTCTGGCCGTTCGGCCTGACATCCCCTTCTGACAGCCAGAAACTAGCGTCTGAGCCGACGGACGGCAGCCCATGAGTGATCGCGGGGGCGTTAAGGACGTCTGAACTCAGAAAGACCATGTCATCCTCCATCCTTGGAGGGCTTGAGGGTGCTCCGACGATCTCGAATCCTTGATACTTCGATGGTCCAGCTTCCATTTCGGGATTGAAAGAAGGCTGACGCACCGGCTGCCTCGAAGGTAGGCTTTGCCCCCATTTGGTTAGCGTGTCATCGGAATGAAGGAGATAATCACTCTTTAAAGCGGCAACACTGGCTTCCAGTTTTTGTATCTTGAGAAGCGTATCTGAGAGGGTGCTGATAGAGGAGACAGCTTCCATCTCGCCGTCGTGGCACATTCGCTTCGGCGATGACGGTTGAGGTGAGGGAAGACTTTCAGCAGAGTCAGTGGGTCGTACGTACGCGTTCGGAAAAATACCGACCCGACGGTTGAGTGGCGCCTTTTCCTCGACATGCTATTGCACTTGCCCGGTAGTGAGGAGGTTGGCGGCGTGAACAGGTCATCGCCGAGAATCGGGCTTCTCTGATGTGGTCCGTCGCTTGTTACCGAATCGTCTGAGGGCACAGAATACGCCGGAATTGCTGGGAAATACTCCTTACTGCCCGCACGACTAGGTGTCTCCTCGATTACGGAGCGTTGGCGCTGACAGTAACGGCTGAGTCTTCTTAGGTAATCGGCGTTGAATCTGCACTCCCTCGTGTGCGCATGGGGTGCCAAACGGATCAGACCGGCTCGGCTGTGTTGTTCAGTGAGGTAGATGGTAAAAAACGTATCGTCGTCAAGCCGGGTTTTTATGGGAAAGCGCTTGTTGAAGAGTTTCTGCGTGAAGACGAGGATGTCCAGATCGTCGTTGGGAAAAACCTCTCTCCAAGCATCTTCTGTATCGTCGTCCACGCTGTCGCCGTCGGAATCCGACATGTCGCCGTTCGACCTGTTCTCATTCTGAAGATACATGCCTTAGCAGAGTCTCAGATAGCAGGCCTGATGAGCTTACATCTAAAGCACTGTCCTGTCCGTTGTCGGTATCTTGATATATGATCTCCCCAAGCTCTGGAGATCGTCTACGTTGAGACGAGTTCGATATTACGACCTCGGGTGAGCTGCGAGCTCGGCTGGTCTGAGATGGAGGCATGTCGGTATACACCAAAGAGAGGAACGTTCAGGCTGAAATTTGCCTCGAAGACGTGCTTGAAAAGTTTGAACGAAAGAGAGATTGGATGGACATGAACAGTTCTATGAAAATCGGTGAAAATCGGTGAAAGAGAGGGCTGGGTGCAAGACGCGTACTGGCCGTGGCCGCGGAGCCCAGTGCTTACCTCTTGACACTACTATTTGAGTGCTCGAAAGACACCGAAGCCCCAAAGATGGGCTCGAAGGCGCCCTTCGTGGGCGGTAAACCGCGAGCTGGGGGGCATGTCCCAGGTGCCCGGGGAATGCGGATCTTAGGGTGGGTGCAGTGACAAACGGCAGGACCTGCAGAATGGCATGAAATGGTGCGGCAGCTGTACTTATCCGTTGCCTGGCTTCGACAACACTAGTCATGATTGGCAGCGAGGCTGAGGGCCAAAGCACGATGCTGGACTGGACTCGGCCGGGGAATAGAGACTGATGCCAGTGCATAGGCTGTGCAACACATAGTACAGCCCTGGAGATAGCTCCATTTGCGAGGACGGGCCGCTTGCGAGGACTGGCCGCTTTACAGCCAGCCTCGAAGTTGAGTTAGTACTGGCGCTGTTGGAGGTCTTTCCATGGCCTCTGCTGCTATCGCTGAAGCTACAGTTATTCTTGAGGTTGAGTTGAGTGGTCTTTCATATCGACAAGTCGAGTCCGAAGCGTTAGAGTTTCGTCTATGCTGCTGTCGATTGTGATGATGCCACTCGGAAATGTGACAGGTCAACACACGTCAAGTTTGAGTTGAGGCGGAAGTGATGTCCCGGCCTCCGTAGGCTGTGCTCGCTTGCGGTGGCTTGGCAGGGGTCGCAATGCCTTCTCTCATCAGACTTGCAAACCGCATGAATGTCATCGCCTTCCAATGGCCTTAGGTGTGCCAGCGCTGAGCTGCCGTTGCGTGCGCTCTAAAAGATGACTGTCACAGTCTAGCTTCGTCGCTTTAGTGAGGAAGAAAAGCTCACAAGATAACTGCGGACTGCTCAGGCGGAAAGCGACAAATCTGGGGTTGTGGAGATCAACAGCGATCGAAGCTGCCGCAAGGCGGGCATGCACAGCTCGGGACCTGCGGCTTGTCTGCTACGGCCAGCCACAGCAAGCCCTCAATCTCGCGACTCGAAGGCCGCTCTGCACTGTGCATGCCAAGGCACTCCAATACCGCGGATCACGGGGAGGAAGATCCGCAGTCGCTGCTTGAAGGATGTTTGCGGCTGGCTGCACAACTCTCAACTGGGCAGAGACAAGTAGACGAAGACGGCAAAGAAGCACATCGAGATTGTGAGGCGGAGATCCAGGCGATCTGAGCCCAGCATTCCGTTCAGCACTTCCGGGTCTGGGGAGGTGGACGCTCTGTGACGGATTTAGGTTAGCAAGAGTAGGATCCTGAACTCGAAAGCAGCGTGTGGATATTCGCGAGTGAACCTTTTCCTGTCTTCTATCTGAGTCCTGATGTGGTACCAAAGCCGTTTGCCGTTAGCCAAGCCGCACACTCCAGTCCTCCTCAGCTGGGCCTGTTTCAAGGAGCCGTGCGTAGTACCGCATACAAGGAGGCGTCGATCCCTTGTCCGTAGGGTCCATGCAGTTGCTAGCAGCCCTGTTCAGGTACCAGATCTTTGTGGATCACCCCAACTCTCATGACTCTTGTAAGGAGGGCCCTGCTTCATCCCTTCAAGGGCCTTCTGTGGATGCTTACAGCAGCACGGACGTGACGCGAACGCGCTCTGCACACAATCCCACAACAACTTCACGCGTCTGAGTGAAATTCGACATTCTGTCTTCCGTCTACCTGTTCCCTTCATCGCGCTATGCGTCAATCTTTTTGCGTGCCTGATATCTGCAAGCACGATCCGGTTATAACGTAGCAAACGGCCAAGTCACGACACGCCCTTTACTTGTCTCTATCATGCCTTCCATATGTTCGTTTGAATCGTTCAACTGTCGGTTCTCCCCCGAGCTCGGCGAGTTACCGCTGCCTCCACGGTCGAGACACGAGCCGTCCTCGGCAGCTATTGAAGCGTCAAAGGTCGTAGACCTAGACAGTAATTCAGAAGTAAGGCCTCTGAAGTCGTTCCATACAATCACATCGAGAGTGCTCTGACGACGGAACACGAAGCAGTCTGAGTCAAACGAGGAAACCGCGACACCAGACTTGGTGGATGACAGAGGCATTCTTCCCAGCCGTAGATGCGACGTTTGTTTCGATTCGGAGCAAGACGAACGATATCGCGCCGCGCTCAGAGTCCTGCTCCAGGACGATTGCGGCAAGCGTGTCCGGCTCTCCATAATAGTGAGGGGCAAGATTTGGCCAACGGACGAGAGAATTCCGGACCGTGAACTATGGCATATTCAAACGAGCGGCCACATCAAGCGCGAAGCTAAATTCTTCCGCGCTCCGTATGTCTTCCAAGGGGATGGAAGGCCGTATGCGGAGTTTGAGAGAATGTTTGAGGAGTTCAAAACAAATCCACCGAATCCTCGGCGAAGACACCGCGGTCGTAACACGAGCACGCGGGTGCCAAAGACCGAAAACCGTGTCGTCACTGTGCGAAGTTTCGCGGCGATCAACAGGCCGCGCGCGATTACAATGCCTCCAACGCCTCCACAGTCTTCTCCCAGTCAAGATCTGGTCTCATCCCCTGCCTCCCCTCGCCGCCGAAAGCGCCGCGCCGAAGACGATGAAGACAGCGACCTGGAAATTATGCATGAGCGGAAGTCCTCCCGTGTCGAGACCGATTTTCAAAGGGCACAGTTCAGTGAGCGGATGAAAGAGCGGAGGCAGTTGGCACGCCTCACAGAGATGGTCAGCGAGATGCAAGCAGCACTGGCACCCTTTCTCAATGCAAAGAGCTCCCAGCGTGGTCGCGAGGTTGACACCTGGAAGACCGGCAGCGCCGCAGTGGTTGAAGGTGCGCAAAGCGGCCACGCGAGAGCTCCTGACCTGCAGTCGCCTGTGGCAGGTCCTTCTCGTAATGCCTGCCCTTCGCCCGGGCCATTCCATTCCCAGCAGCAGGCTGGCAACAGCACGGAAAAGACTCCGCGCCCCGAGCTCGACTCGGCTGATAGCCCTCCGATCCGAGATGCAAGACTTTCATCGGGAGAAGCTGCGTGCAATACGGCGATGGTAAAGGAATCTTCCGCGACGTCTACAAATGGAAGCGCTTGCAAATGTAGCCGCACCGTGCCTCTAGAATACCTGAGAGAAGATTTGCCGCCGCCTAAGGAGTGCGAGCAGAGAGTATTGATAAGCGAGCACTGGCAAAATATCGAGCGTCTCGCCGGTTGCAGGTACCACAAGACGACGGTTCTGGGCAAGGGATGTATAGCTGCTCTTGGTTTTAAGCCGGTATGTACCTGATCTGATTAGCGAGCGTTTGTTAACGCTTGACAGATCTTGTCGAAATCTATCCAGGAGCTGGTGAAGCGGAGAAATAGGCCACCAGCGCCATGCTCGCAAAATCCTTATTCTCAGCAATTTGCAGGTAAGTAAAAGCCGAAGACCAGCAATGAATGGCGTTTCAATCCAGTCTTTTCCGTACCGGTGCTGTATGAGGGGTCCGAGAACGTGACTTGGTAATCCGCAATGGATCACACGAGGAAACTCTTGTCTTGTGGTATTGCCTGCTGCCTTAGCATTGTTTACTGCGGTTGTAGTATTTGGTATTAAGAATGGAGGCAAGAGTTGCAGGAAAATCTACCGCAAATCATCATGCGTCCTCCAATTTGCTAAACCTATGGAGCCCTCCTCGTGCCTTCCAACTTGCCTCGAGACACATTGTGTCGATTGCCGGTCACGTGACAGTGCCCCAGGTTTGGCAGGTTCCCCAGATCGGGAATTCCCGCCCGCACTCCTGCCAAGCCCAGGCAATCCAACGTTCCTTGCTCCTTGCGGTTTCGCTCAAGCAGAGCTATCACTCCAATTGCGTTGCCGTTTGCGCAGTGGCTTGAACCTGGGCCGCCTGGTGACATGAGATGCACCATGCTTGAGACTATCTCTCCGAAAGTCACTCAGCCTGGTGCAGAGATGACTCGTCACATCTCGAGTCCATGGCGATGCAGACCGCCGCTCCAGCCACCGCAGCGGGACGATGCCCAGCTTTCAGGGGAAACAGCCTCTTGTGCTTGAATGCTTGAGTTATTGCGGCTCTGATACAGCGCCACGGGCTGCTTGCTGGGGCAGCTGAAGCGGGCGGATGCGATCCCAGCACGGCCGTGTGCTCATCCCCAACCTCGCTCGGATACACACAGTAGCACTGTGCTTCAACATTGGCGCGCCAATGGAAGCATGAGAATCGAACCCGATGTGAGCTCCCAGATATGATATGTCTCATCTTGGGCAGCGGCATCTGCACAGATCAGCTCCGTGCGTTTTGCAGGCCGCGACTAAAGCCGCGACCAGCGTGTGGGCCTCATGCGTTGTGCTCAACGCAGGAAAACTTCTGTAAGAAGTAAGTCTCTGAGCGCCCGCCCCACAGACTTCAAGTCTTTGCGCTCCTTCTCGTTCTCTAAATCTCATCTCGGCATCATTTCGTATGCCTCTCTATCCACGTGTGCGGGAAACTCCTAGAAATACGCTTCCCGGGCGATATCAGGGGCAACAGCAACTAGGACGGATTCAAGGGACAGTCAAGCCGTGACTACGTCCGTCAGGCGGTGCCGTATGCGTTCGACACCGGTCAAGGTCGCGACCAACTAGATCATCCTGCACACGACACGTCAATACGGCTCGTCATGTCATGGAACAAGAATGGGAGGCGAAAAGGTCCCAAGAACCGCAACAAAGAACCGCAGCCACGGAGATCAGCACAGGAACATTTTTCGCGCTTACGGACCCAAGAAAACCACTGCAGCTTCAGAGCCAAACAATGCGCCGCTTCATTGCTCGGAAATCCTAGATAAGAACCCACTAGCTAGCGTTGATGTACGTTATCTGCTGCTCACCTGCGTGTATTCGGCAGTTCTATTCTACTACAGTCAAATCGCTGACGCAGACATGTCTTAACAGATGCCAGAGGGGCGCCCCTCTGGCGTTCCATGCAACGATGAATGGAAAAGCGGTCCGACCTGCAAACCAAACCGTAAGAGTCAGATTCTTCGCCAAAACGTCAGAGACCAGAAATGGAAGCGCGCGGACCGAGCGTCCACCGTTGAGGTCCATAGCATGTTGCACACCAAGAAGCCGGATGATCGTAGAGCTTCCGCTCCGTATGCGTATGGTGCAAGAGGTCGGCCTTTCAAGGAGTACAAAAGGAAGTTCGAGGAGCGCAACCTACCCGTGCAATCCAAGTACGACCGCAAGCGGTGTGAGCAGGGTGTACGGCCGTCCGTCGAGGATGAGCAATGTGCTCAAATGCAAAACCATAATACCCGCGGAAACTCCAACGCAGCGAACAAAGCCGATGTACTGGGTGCCGAAGTGGTTGGGAAGCCGCAATATGTTCCCCCTCGCAGCCCAACGGAAACTGCGCGCAAATCTGTCCCACTGGTGAAAGAGGATGCGGAGTCAAAGTAATATCACGCTCATCCCAGTCAGTACACAGATGGCTGACGGGCTCCCAACAGAGTTGTACCCTCAACCGGAAAGAAGCGTGCGGCAACCGAGGTGGCCGATGACGAGTCAGAGGTTCCGCCCTCACGGGAGAGATCAAAGGTCAAGATGCGCCGCCTTGAGACCGAAGTCTCCGAGCTCAAAGAAACGTGCACCCGTATCGAACAGGACGGAAATCGGCGAGTGCAGGAGCTTGAATCCACCCTCGGGCGGCGTATCGAAGATCTGCTCCGGGCCAAGCAGGCCGAGATGGCGTTGACTACCCCCAAGTTTCCGCAAGCAGGAATCCGGCAGCCCATACCGCACACGTCTCCACGATCAAAGATCCCTTACCAAGGTCAGACGTCATACTCCAGACATGGAACCTTCGCTCCTCCGGCGTCTCAGGCTCCTCGGCGGAATACAATGCATAGCGCGGCTCCAACTGCACAAGCAGGCCAATCATATCGATTTGGGCTATCGCAAACAAACGGATCACCTGTTGTTAGGGGCGCTGTTCAAACCGCGTCTATATCAGAAACTAGCCTCCCTATCCCGACCGGTCTACGTAGTAAATCGGATGCGTACTGCAGGTGCATCAACCTGCACCGGGACTTTCTCAACACCGTCACGATACCGTCAATCGACACCTGGCCCAAAGCTGAGCTTCAAGAGTATCACCGGTGCATCAAGCAGATCGCCAACTGCAAGGCACATAACAAGCTAGGCAAGGCATGCAAGAAGTTCATGTCTGGCATGCAGTAAGTTTAAGCTCCTTGCCGGTGTTGTGTCGACAGTGTTGTGCTTGCTGACAGCTTCAAGGGGCCGGGAAGTTTTCGGCGTCGGTGCGCATAGATCATAAGCCAATACATACAAGGTGCAGCCAGAAAGCACCGCCGGCTTGTGTGTGGACGAATCGGCGTTGCCGAACGTGAAATGGACAAGCTAGGGTTCAAACAGCTTCCGCCTCGCAGTCCTCCGTTGCTCGTCCGGCGTATCCTAGTAACATTGTCAACTGGATACTAGAAATTGAATCACTTTGTATGGTCCACACTGATGTTCAGTGGTGCGGTCGCAATTGGACGTTCGCACAATAGTAAAACACGCACTTCCCTCGTGGTACTTATCTTCATTGCCTGTCATCAAACGGCCTCTCGGTATTGTTTCACTTGTAACCGATACACTATGTATTCTTACGCCTTCCCAGTTTCTTCTAGCTGAGCATGAATCAGGAGTATTAACAATCGCTGCACTTGCCTTCTCTACATCGCCATCCTACGTATGGACCAACATTGTACCTAGCCACTCTGCTATATCTATCATTTACCGTCGGAAGCGTGATGCTTTGCTCTTCGCACTCTCTCTCTCCGCCACGCCTGATATCTTGTCAAGCGGATGAGGTCCTGCTCGTTGCCGAATCACCTACTCTACAGAGAACTTCTCGCAGCGCAATCCGAGCGTTCGTTCATCCGACCGGCTACCGCCTATTGCTTGACGTTGCCCTCGGGTGAAGGGAGCGGTAAACCTTTTTGCAGATACGTGACACTCACGTGATGCCTGTCTGATGCCTCGCTGCGAGATGCACGCAAGCCCATGTCGGATGGATTGCCTACAAAAGCGTACGAAATGCGTCTAGGTCTCCCTTGTGCACATGTCTCCATCACGCTCCTTTTGGGTTCCAATGCTTCGCTATTATACGTGCTTCGGCGCGGGCCGACTCCCACAATCTAATTCACCTACACCTTCTTCCACAATTCTTGCTGCCACCATTCGGCTTCGTTGTCATGCCAGTACACTGCCATCGTCATCACCAGCACGCCACGCCCAGCAAGAAACACAGAAGTTCGCGTCTATCTTGCCACGTAGGTGCTCCTGGAGCGCCATTGCCAACACAAATTTCCTTGCTGATCTCTGCCGATCCAGCGCCGAAGATCAAAAGTTCATATTAAAGGATGTCTTACAGTCTGGCTTCAAGTACCTTCGGGACATGTATCGCGGCTTGCGCAGCTGTCCCAATCTCCGCCTGTTGCACGATACGGCCCCGGAGCAGTCTAGGTTTGTCTACAAATACTTCACCGACGATCTCCTGAGCTTGGCCCAACAGGACCTGCCGATTGCACTTACGAAGCTAATCCTTAAAGGCACACTGCGTGGACTTGCGGCACTGCATGATCACAAGATTGTCCACACCGGTAAGCTTCGCTTCCACCGCCAAGATGACAAGAGCTGCCTGAGTCCCAGATCATCAAGCCGCGAATTCGTCGTCAGATCCACCACGACGTTTACCATGAAGTTTTAGCCATCAGTTCTACTCCTGACAGATTCACAACGCCCCTAGCTGCTCATCTCACACACGTCTTAGAACCGACCGCGGGCTTCTTCCACGTTTGAAGTCCGGCGATGATTGACATGCTGTAGATGTTAAGCCGAACAACATCTCGGTCGAGCGGGAGGACGATCACGGAATGGTCATCAAGCAAGTCCAGCTCACCGACATTGAGGACGCTGCCTACGTATTTCCTGAATGCGACATCATCGGTAAACAAGTAGGCAACTGGCTGTGGCGTAGTCCGGAAGCGCATGCGCAGGGCCGTGTTAACAAGCCTTCCGACATATTCTCTTTCGGCGTTGTTGTAAGTCGTAAGCCCACTCCAACCCTTTGAGCCTTAGAGTTATCGTTCAACAGTGCTATCGTGCAGTGTATCTACGCCGTGCTTTGACGAGTCATCTTCGCCGTCGGCGAAGAGGAGCTGGCGGAAGGCGAGGAGCCATTTACTGTCGTCCTGGACCGCCAGATTTCGTACTTTGCGGACGAAGACGGACTCAATGGGCTCTTGAAGCATCTTGGGGACAGTCCCTGGTGCGAGGTTCTCAAAGTTCTCCTGGACGGCTTCAATAAGACTAATCCTCGTAAGCCGTTCTCTCTATGGAAGAATGCTGACGCAAACTTCAAAGATCTTATCGGTGATTTAATGAACTTTGATCCTAGACGAAACTCACGGCTCACAAGGCATTGGCACATAAGTGGTTTAGGAATGTTTAAATAGATAGCACGCACCGCGCTGAAGCCTTATCAAGAATGGTCTAACCACCGTGCTAAAGGCCACAGGAAGCTAAGCCATTCAAATTGCAGACAACAAGTGCCGACAATCGAGGGCCCAGGCCTAAGAAAGCACACCGTACGCCTTGCGACAGCTCTAAGCGGCTTCGTGAGTGCTCACGATCTGAGCCACGTGATAATCATCCGTTTCGCGTCGAGTCGCGCGGCACACTTTTCCCGCGCAGAGCAAGAGCCAATCACAGCATAGTCTGCTCGCTTAGTCACTCCAGCTTTCCGTGACGCAACTGGCGGCCAAATCGCGTCGCGTCGAGTGCCGCCGTGGTTCACCTTCTACACTTGCCATTGATACTTCGCTCCACACTCCTGCATCGCTCCTTCTTCCTGCTCACCCGGTCGCCATGGATTCACGCTCCACCTCGCCAGATCTGCCAAGCTCTCCCCGGCGTTGCCCCCGACTTTCCCCCGTCGCAAGCGCGCGCGAATCAACTACTACTACGACGAGAACACATCCAGCGATCCGCCTGTCTTCTCGAGTGATGACGGACCCGAGGCGTCAATCGACAACTATGTGATTCCTCGCAAGAAGAAACAGTACAGAGGGACTTGGTGGGACCATCAGCCGGTCGCTGAAGCTTCCAACAACGCTGCGGCGAAGGTGGACCTCACCCGCAACGTGGACAGCGGTGTCTGGATGGGGAGCGATGGGACCGACGACTCAGCTGCGTCGGCGGCGAGGTCAAGCTTTGGAGCGGACACTACAATGATGGAGGCGCCCGACCTTCCTGACGAGGTCGGCCGTGTCGGTTGTCGAGCAATCGCCATGTTATCGCCTACGGCCAGTAAGCTTGAGGCAGTGACGGAAGGCCTCGCACGACAGATCATCGAGCAATGCCTTGACGATGGGAAAGAGATTGTGGATCTCAGGTAAGACGGAAGCAAGAGGCAATTCTCGTCAGCGCGGCTTGCTGATACACATCTCCGCAGTGATCTTTCGCTGACCGCAATTTCTGATACCACACTTCGTCCGCTCCATGCTCTCATACGGGCGCCTCGTGCTGCTGATGCGTTGCTCGATTCTCGTCGCTCTTCCCGTTCGGACTCGGACCTCTACGCGCCCTTCACGCCTTCGCTGCAGCTGTTTCTCTCCCGCAACTCGCTTCGTTCGCTTCCGCGGGAGCTATGGAACCTTCAGACCCTCACGGTGCTTAGCCTTCGAAACAACGCCCTCACTGAGGTACCTCCTGCGATCGCAAACCTTTGCAACCTCAAAGAACTGAACATGGCCGGCAACAGACTGCGGTGGCTCCCTTGGGAGCTCCTTAGCCTCGTCGGGTCAAGAGGTAGGTTGCAGCGGCTGACAGTCCTGCCGAACCCATTCATACAGGGAGTACAATTTCACGGTGACTTGGGACGGCAGGGGTACTGGAGATTTCCGGCCGACCTGGAAACCATGGAACTGAGGACGAGGCATTTGCAATTAATGATGCAATCTGACGAGACTTCACTTCAGCTGGGACAGTTTGGATGGCTTCTGAAGCTTCACGAAGCGTTCGCGGAACGGATGCGGGAAATCCGCGATCACGCTTTCTCTGGCGAGGAAGATATTGAGTTCCCAATCGAAACCTGGAAGGCCGATCCTGTCCACGTCGCTTCCACGTCTGTCGCGTTCTTCACCTTCGACGGACGGCTTGAGCGGCACTCACCGCCGCCGCCGTCCACAACACCCGAGGACGTCAAGTCCCTCCAGTCCGCAACGCACCACAGCTCTGCCGCTGCCCCTTCATCAATTGCTCGTGCCAGCCGCGCGCCCTCGCTATTCGAGCTCTGCCTTCGCACCATCTCCTCCATACCCTCCTCCGATCCGCTGAGCCTCCTCCCTCTCCTCCCACCCGACGCACCGGACTCCGTCGTCCGCGCCGTACACGCCACTCACGAGGCAAAGCAAGGTGGCGGGAAGAAGTGCAGTGTCTGCGGCAAGGGATATGTTATACCACGCACCGAATGGCTCGAATGGTGGCACTGCGTGCCTGATTCGCTGGTTACCGGCCTGGATGCCATCGGTGTACCGTTTCTGAGGAGAGGTTGCGGAGTGAGGTGTTCGCCTTACGAGGGAAAGCTGTGGGATTACTGAAAACCGGTTGGGATGATCACGCCTGCAGATTACGGCCGCGCGGGAAAGCACTGTATCAGGTATTGTGTTTACTTTCTTCATGTGCTTATGGTAATTGGGTCAATGAATTTGGTTGGCAATGCCTTCCTGTGTATATCTTATCAAAAACATTTTGGTATCCTGTTGTTCACTTTTCCGTGCCATCTTCTCTGCAAGCGGTTTTCGAGAGCTGCGAACCCCATCAACATCTCCTTCGGATCTCATGCGCTGCGCCTTCAAGCAATTCACCTGTCCAGCGGGTTCTGAATCAATTGCCGTCCGTTTTCCGTGGTGTTGGAGCGATGTTGTCATTCTGACTCACTGCTGCCACTCGCCTCGACCTGAGGTCCTGCCGCGACTTCAAAGTTCCTGCATCCCTGGCTTCTTCCACGCGCATCCCAATATCATCGCATATCACCAGTTGCTCCGCCTCGTTCTTCGCTCCGCACACACGTTGAGCGCCTCGCGCCCGAGCTACTACAGTATGCTATTCGGCAGATTGCGCATGCAGCGCCGTTGGCGCAAAGAAATCCTCATCTTACGCCAGAGGAGCCCGCCGCCATAGCGGATAACGTGTGGCCAGACGCCCCCGTCTTCTCTCCATTTGCCGAGACCCATCACGGGCACACTCAGAGTAAATTCTCCACCTCCGAATTTCTTTATCGTTTATTGTCGCTTGTATTCTAATGTTGTTGTGATATAGTGTCGTTCCTCGGGAAGCGGTGGCTTACCCACCGTGTCACCTACCAGACCTACACGATGGAGTCGGACCCGGATCTAGACGTCTCGCACATCCTCTATATAGGAAAGGATACCAGCCGGTAAATACTACCATTAGTTTCAACCAGCTTTTACCTGTTGTAATATACTGTATTAACAGCTCTACTAGAAATGTAAATTTTAAGTATCTGACGGCAGAGGAGCCGTTTATCAACCAGACAAGGAAGAGATCTTCCTCACTTTCGGTATGCATATCCCTAGCAACATCATATTGATAGCTTACGGCGTAGCGATACCAGTCTAACAGTAGTTATAGAGTTGCCGTTGCAGCGGCACCAGGACGGGGAGTGGATGGACACCCCACCCGACCTCTCGGACGAGCAGTTCGTGCGACACCTACTACTGAAAACTAGTGGGTCGTGCCAGGTGACCCACCATCCCCGCTGCTCCTTGGATAAGGACCACTGGCGGAGGCAGGTGTCGCTTTCGATAGCCGTTAGAGTTCGAGCCCTCCCCGCCGTTGCTTTTATTGCTTTTAGATAACTCTATACCCAAGACTCGCTTAGTTGCTCTACCAGATAGCCTTAGACCCAGGATTTTGCTCGGTCGCTCTACTAGATCTCACCATGCACTCTGCTGCTCGTGCCGCTACCTCAGCCGACTATAGCCCGTTCTCTCCGGCTATGAAGTACCATAACGCTCCGTTTCTTCGGCACATAGCCCCCTAACTACCAGGTTTCTAGCACCCTATGCGATGCCCATCCCTTAGGACTGCTTGTTGGAACTGCGTACACTCTCTCTGAGGACTCGTGCGAGGCGGATACGATGATTAAAGGCCAGATTCCTACCCGTTAATCCCTAATGTTTTAGGCTTAAGCCCCCGCTCTTCGCCAGCCACATCGCAAGGCGACATACGGTCAGGATTAAGAAGGAGTAGAGTTCGCTTCAAACATGCAGCAATGAGCGACACTCCGCAAATATGAGCTGCGTCGCAAGGGATATTTCATCTACGTGCTCAGCCATCCATTGCATCACCCCGGATGCCAGAGGCATGATCTCGTCCGACGCGTTGTCTATCCCATCGGCTTTGTCCACCACTGTCCAAGACCGAAGAAGCACCGAGAGACATCACGAACCAACTCGGATGCTTTCGCAAAGCATTCTGCACGGAATGGGAAAGTCTTGAAAGCCTACTAGTATCTTTCGCTTGACGCTACCGGTGGCAGCTCGCATCTGCTGCTTTGCAGAACATATATGAAGTTTCTAGAGTCATGTTTGCTCCATGGCTGTTGCAGAGTGAATTATGCGGGAGTCCGTTTCCCATTACTGCATGCCCTCTAAGTCACTCTCTTCCCATTGAGCCGAAAGGGCAGCTGCAGATGACATGATTGCCTGGTACAAATGCACGTAGCAATAGTCGGAAAGTAATTACTCACTTCCTCATCCGAAGTTATTCCTGTCTCCTATCACTAGCAGTTTTGCAACCTATTTCAACGCTCGAGTACTGTCAACCCCCGCCATTTCAAGCAATGTCTGACTACCAACCACCGGTCAACGTAGTTTGAAACCCCGTAGTCAGCCTACAATTGGTCAATTCATTCAGCGAAATGATAACTTGCGTAGGAAATACACCAGGGCGAAGATATCGGGTCCGCGTGTCGTATCAAGTTCACCAAGCGCACCGGACTTTCGACGAACTATCGCCGCAAGAGCCGCACGAGGCACTTATGGAGCTGGAGCTGCAGGAGATGGCGGCTCGATTCCTGTGCCACTACCGCCATGAGCAGAGACAAGAAATTGTCGAGGACTGGAGATGATGGATTGGGCGACTGCGGCACGCGAGAGAGCAAACAACAATCACAGCGGCGGATGCTGCAGCTGATATCACGGTACCAGACGCACAGGTAACCAACGAACCTAGGTCTCTTGTCGAGATGCTACCAGGAAGGCATTCAGTCGGCCTGATAAGAGGCTGCATGGTAGAGCATGTTGTCCGCAAGCCAACTGAAGACGATTGTGGCGTATGTCAGGAGAGTTTGACCGCCGAGCCGCTGGAGAACATCGTGTGGTGCAAGACACAGTGCGTCAAAAGCCTCCATGTCGCATGCTAGGAGCAATGGTGCAAGGAAGAGCAAGGACCTTTGCGTTACGTCTACTGGTACGTCTGTCGCGGCTGAGTCGCTTCGTCTGAAGACCGATACTGTCGATGATGTTAGGCTAACACGTATGCGTTGTTAGCCGTAGTACGTGGTCTGTCCCGTGCGAGCACGATGCCAGCCCACCCTCCGAAACGGTATCTCTTGATGATTCCGAGATTCAGCGTTTATGCACTCTGTTCTCGCAAATACATCCAGGCTAGACGGGCGCGACATGGCCGCGTAGACCTGCTTCTAGCGCTCTTTGCTGTGCAGAAACGACGGCGACACTTCGCGTGTTGTTTCGCATGGTTCAGATGGCGTATCTCCCGGCCGCTGCTGGCCCCGCAGATGATGGAGCAAAAGTCAAGGCCAGTGTGTTCTACAATCAAACCGGTTTGAGCCGTTTACATAAACCGTTTGCCAAGTCGTGTCGATTAGATTGGTTTGAAAATTTGTAAGCAAACAAACGCGCATTGCCAGTCGATGCATAGGGTTTATTTCGGGCATAATCTAATTGGTTGTAGAAGCTTCTACACTGTCGATCATGGTGTTGAGGCTCCAACGGGGTAGATCGGCAAAAGATTCAGAACTCCGATTGGCTAGAGCGAGGGCGGTAGCACCTGTTAGAATCTTTCGCTTGCGTACATGGCGTACAACCCAATCTCCTGAACATAGCTGGCAGTTTCTACTTAACACAACTCCTAGACGGAGTCCTTCCTTATCCTCCTTTAGAATGCGATAGATTCAACCGTTAGACTTATTCTTCGTTTAGAAACTCGACAGCCATAAGTTCGTAATAATGTCTTCTATAAACGCTTCCATTTCCGACCTCCCTATCCGCGATGATCTGACCGCAATGCATACAGCTTCAGAGCTCCCGCAACACCTCTACCAGCCGCGTGTTCGCGATTCTGATGGCTATATCTTCAATCCAGACCTGTTCCGGGGCTACGACTTGGTTAAGAAGCCTATTGGCAACCTGAGAAAGCCGCGTACTAGCTATGTCTGGCGCTACGGCTTCATGATTCAGAACAGGGTTAGCAGACGGAAGTTTTGGGCATGCCGTTACTGTCACGACAGAGGCGTAGCTATTAAGTATTGCGCGAGATCAACAACTCATTCAACTACTCATCTACTTCAGACTCACCGTATTACCAAGTATGGCGAAGCTACTACTCCATCATCGACCGGCGATTCTTCCAGTCCGGAGTCGTCCTTACCTAACGCTCCCTTACCTCTGCGCCGCCGCCTTGATCGGAATCGCTTTCTTGCCCGAACGATCGAATTCTGCATCAAATGCAACCAGTCCTTCCGTACAATCATCTCAGATGCATATATCGCCGTTCTACAAGCTGTGGCAGGCTCAGACACCGATCTCGACGAGATTATACCTCATAGTGCTGGCACAGTACGCCGCTGGCTAATACGCCTATACAAAGGCCTCAAGAGGCTGATTGCAGCAAAACTTCGGCGAGCAAAGAGTCGTATCAACCTTAGCTTTGACGCATGGACTTCTTCAAACGATCTACCGCTCTGTGGCATCGTTGGCCATTTTATCGACGAAAACGGCACATATCTATCACTCCTACTCGCCCTTCCGATGCTATACGGCTCCCATACTGGCGAGAATATCGCCTCAGTTGTTACCGACGTTATTCGAACGTACAATATTGGCGATAATATTGGGTACTTTGTGCTTGACAACGCTACGAACAACAACACCGCGGTACAGCTCCTTGCAAGGACTTTTCGCTTCCAATATAAGCAAAGGCGACTCCGTTGTGCTGGCCATATTATCAACCTTGTTGCGAAAGCCATGCTTATCGGACGGAACATCGAGGCCTTCACTGACGTCAGTGGCCAGCAAATCGAGGATGCGGCGAAAGAAATCGACAATGCTCGCGACGAGGAAGCTCGCATGCTTCAGTGGAGGAAGAAAGGCCCTGTTGGTAAGCTTCATAACGTTGTACGGCATATTCGGGCCTCACCTCAGCGTCGGCAGCTATTTGAGGCCTTTCAGCGTCAGTCTCCCGACTTTGAGACTCTCTATCGAGTCGTGCTTGACGGCGGCGTACGTTGGAATCCTATGTACTATATGATCGACCGAGCTGTCAACGTTCAACAGGCCCTTCGCGCATACATCAACGCTATCGCTGAGGAAGGTGATCGCTCTATCCTAGCCGACAATCTAACGGCGAACGAATGGGAGGACCTAAAGGAGATAAGAGAGCTGTTGAAGCCACTGAAAGTTGCTACAATGGTGCTTGAGGGCAATGCCGTTGAAGGAGTAAAAGGAGCACTCTGGGAAGTCCTTCCTCAGTTCGAGTTCTGTCTCGATAAGCTTGAGAAGAAGAAGGAGGAGCTTCAACACCGAAATCACCCTTCCGCTCGCCACCTTCGGGCATGCGTCAACCTCTCCTGGGCAGTCCTTGAACGTTACTATCGCCTTACCGACGAAACACCCGCATACCGAGCCGCATTAGTTCTCCATCCATCATTCAAGTGGTCCTTCTTTCACAAGCATTGGCGAGACAGGCCTGAGTGGCTAGAAAAGGCGCGTGAGGATGTACAAACCCTATGGAATGAGTATCGCGGAGCTCTTCCTTCACCTCACCGGCCTCCAGCAATGCAGTCAGAGACTCAGGAAGAACAGCAGGGCGAATTTGATGAGTTTATGAAGCTCGAGGATGATATTATAGATGAATACCAGCACTATGTGTCTCAACCGCGCGAAGCATGCGGTAATCCAATCAAATGGTGGCTTGCCAGGGAGGAGCAGTACCCTAGGCTCTCACGCATGGCGCTCGATCTATTCGCTGTGCCGGCTATGTCCTCAGGTAAGTAGAGCGTCAACACCAGGTGACGTCATCGCTAACAGCTCGAATCCTGCAGAGTGCGAACGAGTTTTCAGCGCGGCCGGCCGAGCGATCAACCGTACACGTCCCCGCGTTATCGAATCGACAGCGGAAGCAGTACAATGTCTCAGGAGCTGGATACTACGCAATCAGGTTTATATAGAGGCATATTTGGAAGCTTATGGGGATGAAGTGTTCAGTAATAAGCCTCTAGAAGGCCAGGAAGGCGAGGAAATGGGTGACGATATAGACATTGATATGTAGATAGTAGATTCGGCCACCTTTCTACCTTTCCACCATTCCACCATGCCAAGCATCACCATGCAATCCAAACCAATCAGATTGCCAAACCGTTTGAATCAAACAAACCGCGTTTGATTATGTAATCAAACCGTTCAATCAAACCGCGCGTTTGGCCGGGTCGGTTTATCGAACATGCTGGTCAAGGCCTTGGAGAACCGCGTGGCAGTTATCGAGAATGAGCTCATCCGCCTTAACCACGAGATGAACAAGCTCGAGAAGAGCAAAGGCGAATAAACCGAGTGACGGAGCCAAGTCGGGGCTCGACTGACGCACTAGGACACCAGCTTCGCGAACCACACCGCCGCCGCCGGTAACGCCCGCCGGACATGGAATACCACCAAGTCTCTCAACACGCGATACGTCAAGATGCGAAAACGAGACGACGAGAAGACGCGAAGACGCAAAGGTCCAAAGACGTTCAAAGTTGTGCACGGGAGAGACAGGGAATTAAAGAGTGACTGGAGGCTTCCTAAAAACATGAAGATACCAAGAGGTCATTTGCACAGTTCACCTAAACCAATTAGCTACTGAAAAAGGAGCATGTATTGTTGGAATTTATTTAGGCAGCTCCTCGTTTCTACCGCGAACTGGTGGAGGTTTGGCAACGTCGCGGGTTAGTACGGATGCAGTAACGCTAAGGCTTTTTCCGGTACAGCTACGGGAGTGCACATAGCAGAAACGGGCCGGAAACAGCAGAGGCTAATTTAAGAAGCGGAACTGGGGCAAGATGCAGTAGAAACAGGATGGGGAACTTGTCCTAAGAGCGCTGCAATTGAATGTGGTAGGTGAAGTTCAATTAAGAAGGCTGGAAAACATGAATAGCATGAAGTCATTCCTAACATGACATGAAGGTGGAGCACCGTGGCCAGATACAACTACGCGCATGCTGCGTACAAGAGCCAAATCTTCCATTACTCAGCTTCCGGCTTCTGGCCGTACACGACATGACTGTTTAAACCATAAGAACAACGATCAGCAGACAATTCTCGAAGCGGAAAAAGACGGGAAACAGTAGAGGAGGAAGGAGATAAGAGATAGACCAGACAAAGGACAGCATAAGCACGTACAAATCGAACTGAGCATGTATACTCGGATCCCTCAGATCGTTCTTCACTAGGGCTAGCATAACTTGTACCTCCGAAACCTCCCAACCGAGGACTTTCGTGAATATCCGCAAAGTGAAGGCTTCTAAACCCTCCTGGATCTGCATGAAGTTCCATGCCCCAAGCTTTTTCTACAACAATTCGATTGTGAGCCTCGTATAGATGGAATGGACAAGACTTGTCCATTCAGTAAATTTTGCAAAGGCGTAGATACTCACCAGAAACTTGTCCTTTGGCCACGTCCCGATAGGAAGTTTAAGCCGCTCATGATGGATGTTCTTGTACCCTGCATCTTTCATCCATTTCTCCAGCTGTGGGCCCGGACAAGGTTCTCGGCCCGCCTTGCGTGATGCACCCAACAGGTTGTTGATCCATGCCAGGACCTGGTGCTCTGGCTTGAGCGACCCGTCTTCGGAGTAGTACTGCAGATCAAAATCTTGGAATTCGGCCCAGCCGCCAGGTTTGGTAAACCTTTGTTTCCCATGAGATCAACAACCTAAATATGGCAGATTGACGACGGATGAGGAGGAAGGAGACAATGAGTTCCTCGGGAAGAACAGGGTTGGGAGGAACTACATACTTGTATGCTTGAGCGACGAGCCCAGGCCAATCAGAAATCGCAGTGGCCATATAGCGGCAATGGATGTAGTCGAAGGCCGTATCAAACAACCAAGGCTTCTCGACATCGTCAACCTCAAAGCGAACGTTAGGGGTACCCTATCCCGGACCCGAGGTCAGTTGAGTGTGGGGATTTGTTCTTAAGCGGCAAGAGACGTACATGGTCGGTTGAATGGGGCTTAGGTCGTTGCCCAAAACCTGGGAGAGATGTTATATCAGCTGTCGGCATGCAAAGAGATACTGGTGAAGGGCAAGCGCGAATGAGTTTAAGAGCGAGTGGAAACAATCGTCATACTGTTGCCGACGGGTACTTGTCTCCTACTCATGAATTATCTGGTCAGTCACATCCTACAATCATTTCATCGCTGAAAAGATGGACTCGGCCATGCCTCAACGTACCCATCTCTATTGCCCAAATCCCGGTCCCAGTACCGATATCCAGAATCTGTTGAGGATGATCTCCAATTGGCGCTAGATGCAGCTTTCCATCCGTTCGCAGAAGCATCATGTGATGCGTCATATCCAAGCGGTCATTTTCGTCCTAGCTTACATTGCTTGTTAGCCTTCCTCACATCAGACTTGTCGCACCAGTTTTCAGTGGGAGTAGGACTTCATCATTCGGCAAGATGTATGCTGCATAAAGTCAGCAAAAGTAAATCACATCGACCAGTTTTCATCGCCAACTCACTATCCTCTCCATACGCATGGTAACGGCGCCCATTCTCCCAACGGTAGTTTGTAATGCTCGAAGTCAGGGACGCTGTGTATATCGATCTATTGTCACCCCGAAGATTAGTAATTCTTACATAGGCTCTCCTCCCTTCTATGCCGAGTCCAATTACTTACAATTCATCGTTGTATGATGAATCACTATCCCTCGAATCCTGAACGCGACACGGGTTAACTAAGGTTCCCCACATCTCTTACGCATTCGACATAAGGTAGGGTCTCTCACCGGTTCAATTGCTGCTGCTTCAGTTGGCGGAGGATAAGCATCCTCCGCTGCAGATAGCTGTTGAGTAGAAGGACTTTGAGCTGACATTTCTCGCAAATGCAATACTGTCAGCTTGAAGGGACTGACGATTCGCGCGTGTCGGGCCACCAGGGCGAGATCAGCATATAAGAAACATCGGTGGGGGTTCCGAATCTTGGCAGCGATTTGCTTAAACGCCCGTTGGCATCCTTCGGGAAGGCGGACCGGCTTCCCCGCACAGCAGGATCATGCAGTAGCAGCGATACAGTGATTCACACAGCGGTAGGTTCGTCGGTGGCTAGTCTGCATGATGCGTTAAGTTGCAATAGGATACCTCCACCACTCAGAATGGCAGGAAAACAATAATTGACCAGTCATACCTTCTCCTAACAGCAGCATCCACTAGCTATTGCCTTTTCGAGTAGCGGGAGGGTCTTCATGCACTCTGCAGAATAATCATCCAAAGCACCTTTGCACATCCGGTGAAGAGCCTGCAGATGGGCTTTTCATGCAATAAACAGTCTTGCCTCTCCTAGGCCAATTGTAGCGCATTCCTATTATCGTTCGGATATGATACACTCTCATAGCGCATCCGACCGCTAGCGCTGCCAAGAATGGCCGGAGGACGCTACAAAAGATCCTAGCAACTCAGGAACTGTAACCAATAGGATAGACTCCCGCTAATCCCATGGACCCCTTGTATCTACAGCGACTTGCCTGAACACCAACACTTGTTGCAATATTATTGGGTCCAGAGCAAAGAGCCGAGATCAGACCGCAGCCTTAGCAGAAAGAGTGATCACTGTGGGCAAGGTCAGCGTAAGGAATTAGAGTAATTCCTATAATTACTCTAATCACGCAGTGATCAAGGTGATCACTGCAATTACATTACTCAGGTGCGCAACATCTAAGCAAGTATGTAGGCAGCACCATTTCCCTTACAAAAACGGTGTGCTCAACTCAAATAAGAATTCCCTTCTCTGTAACCATTCTTGAATTTACCTTCGATACTCAACCATCTTTTTGAGTCCCTTGGTACTGTTCCCATCCTCTTTGATCAGAACCCCAACCGCTACAGTAAGCCTCTAACATAGAAAGCCAAAGCCAAACCCAAACCCAAAAAAAGACTTAGTTATTATACACTAAAAAGACTTTAAAAGTTATGCTCATACCACTACTTTGTAGAAATCACTTGTTATATATAACTGAAGCCTTCAAGACTACATGTAAGTAGCTTATTTCGTCTAGATAAAAGGCTTTTGCCTATACACAGTTCTACACTGTAGGAAAATCTCCCTTACACACCCTTCTCTTCAACTCTTTCAAATACGAGTAAACACTTCTTCCCTCTTGGAATTAGCGTGAAATGATCGGTCATCTCCATGTCATCCACTGTCCTCAGACTTGCTAGATGCACCGAAAATCTCTTGATCAAAGCGGCAGTCGTGAGCTTCATCTCCATCAGCGCCATTGTTTGTCCTAAACAATTTCGCGTTCCCTTGCCGAAGGCTAACATAAGCTCTTTCATCTCATCTGTACCACCATCAGTCGTCATCCATCGTGATGGGTTGTATCTGTCGGGTTCGGGGAATGTAGGAAGTAAGCGTTGGACCGTGTAAGCCTGCGCGGAGACAACAGTGTCCTGCGGCAGGTCCATCCCGGCCACCCGTCCGCCACGTGGAGGGACAACACGCGGCAAGCTGGCTGGCGCGGCGGGATGTACTCTCAGTGCCTCCCAGATGACAGAGTTCAGCACTGGTAAGCTTTTGATCTGTTGGTACTGCGGCACGCCGCCGTCTACAGGCTCCGTGTCCCTTAACTCTTTTCGCAACTGCTCCTGCCATGATGGGTTCCGCGCCAGCTCAAAGAACAGGTACGTCAGCGTATTGCCTGTGGTATCAGAGGCGGCGAAGACAAGGTTGCTAATCTCAACGCATATCTCCTCATCAGATAGCGGAGCAGACTTGCTATCAACATCGCCAGCGATGAGTTTAGTCAATAGCGAGCGTCGCGTTGAGGTCCGACCGTAGCTTTGAAGGTAGTCGTAGAAGGCGGCGGCGCCATACTATCATATCACCATACCGTGAGCAGAACGCCACTGGTTTTGGTTGCTGTTTCTTGTGGAAGAAGAATACTGGATAGAAGGGGGATATCTTACATCATACACGTAGTCGCCAGCGGTTAGAAAGTCTTGAATAGATCTGAAGGGGAGAACAGACATGAACCTATAGACCGAAGGGAGAACTCCCTGGATAGCCCAGACTAGGTAGGCATTGTCGAGATGGTGAACGTAGGGAGGAGGCCTATCATCTTTAAGCGCACCGAAGGATTTGCCTAGGAACAGCTGACCTAGGTATCCACCACCAAGATTAGCTACCCTAGCAAGCCTATAATAGCTTTAACAAGCATAACGAATGGGTTCCACTAGTTAACTAACCAACAACGTCTAGTGCTAGCATGCGAAACCAATGCAGCACATCGTATGGCTCCCCGCACCTCTCATCCACCACTTTCAATAGGTTTTCCACTTCATCCTTTATAAGCGGCTCCATCTCCAACAGCACGCTCTGCGAAAACACGTGGTTAATCCGCTTCCGCCTCTGTCGATGTTCCTCCTTGTCCCGCATTTGAAATGCTCCTTTCCTGCCGAAGTTGTCATAGGCGGCGGACTTCATAAACGGATTCTGGCCCGAATAGATGTCCCGAATAGCGTCGATGCTGGCGAAGGAAACTTCATTAGGACCGATCTGGACGATCGGACCATACTGCTGATGGAGCTTATGAATGGTGGACGTGCGGTTGCCAGCGAAGTCGATGAATTGGAGCCATTGAGACGTTAATTTGGCGGGGAGAGGGCCCGGTGTAGACCGGAGAGGTGAGCGGATGAGGCGGTCGATGATGACCTTGACAAGCTGGAGATCAACCACCAAACGCAGTGTTAGAATTGCTCTGTAAGTAGGAGTCTGACTAGGTTAACGTACCCTAAAGATGAGCCAAGCGAGCACACCGTAAACCAACAGGAACAACCCTCGCCTATACTGGTCGCCCTTAGAATTGACTCCAAACATCTCCACAACCATGATGTTACGAATCCCAACTTGATCACATCAGGCTTACCTCCTCTACCTATATGATAGAAGAAGCGGGGTTCGCTTCGCCTTATGTAATCCCCACTGTGGCATCTCCAACGGCTGGCAGGGATAACGGATCTCACCACCAGCCGGGACACACCACCAGCCGGGACACACCACCAGCCGGGACACTTTTTCCTAAGAAAACCACAAACTTTAAAAACTAATATCTTAATAACTACTTATTATAAATATACTAAATTTTAACTCTAGATTGTATACGCCTAAGAGTATATTATTATATAATAATATCTAAAAACTGATAAATATCTATTATAATATTTAAGGTTAAAGATAGTTCTATAGTAAATACTAAGAAAATTAAAAGATTTATTTTATAGTAACTATAAGCTTTTTAAAGATTTTAAAGATAGCATTCTAGAGAGTATAGCTTAGTAATATAGTATATAGAATTTTATAGCTATAGCTTATCTTACTTAAAAGTTATTAAAAAATCTAAGTTTCTTAATATAGACTTTTTTGTTACGATTCCATTGGGTCAGGGCGGCTGACCCGGGGTGGAACCGAACAATGGCTAGCAGTGCTGGCAGTCACGTGACTGCTAGCCACTGCCAGCAGACCAAGGGAACAGGATAGCAGGGCTAGAGGGGATAGCAGTGCTAGCACTGCTAGCCACTGCTAGCAAGGGCAGGAGGTACCAGGTACCTCAAGCAGTATATAGGCAGCACCGTCCTCGTTCATTAGGACGGTGTGCTCAACTCAAATAAGAATCCAGCATTCTTTGTAACTCGATCTGATCTCACTACGTGATATCAATCCTCACCTTGTTGACCATATCTTGGCACTGTTCCCTTTCTCCTTGATCAGGACCCCAACCATCACAGTAACCTTTGTTATCTCGTGATAGCACCTCGTTACATTTTTTAGTATTTCTTAGTATATACTTAATATTTTTAATGACTTTTAAGTAAGATAAGCTATAGCTATAAAATTCTATATACTATATTACTAAGCTATACTCTCTAGAATGCTATCTTTAAAATCTTTAAAAAGCTTATAGTTACTATAAAATAAATCTTTTAATTTTCTTAGTATTTACTATAGAACTATCTTTAACCTTAAATATTATAATAGATATTTATCAGTTTTTAGATATTATTATATAATAATATACTCTTAGGCGTATACAATCTAGAGTTAAAATTTAGTATATTTATAATAAGTAGTTATTAAGATATTAGTTTTTAAAGTTTGTGGTTTTCTTAGGAAAAAGTGTCCCGGCTGGTGGTGAGATCCGTTATGTACCGAACTTGTTCCATTGGTGGATTGACGCTCCTTTAATGGCTCCGTGGCTATTACGCTAATACATACTATTGTTCGGACGTGGTACGATGCTATACACCACCATATCCCTTCGGCTGGTAGAGTGACTCTCCCGCCGTCCGCCATACCGTCCCCCAAACTACTACGACGATCGCAGCTTCCCCAATGGCATCCGAGCCCCTCCCCACGCGCTCCGTACCACCCCCTAAAGCCCTCCCAAGGCTCTCCGCCGAACCAGATGTGCGGGTTCCCCTCATTGGCACACAGCACACTGTTAATGCCCCTCTCTCCAACCAGCCTCTACTGCTCCAATCTCTCCGACAAGCTGCAATAGCCCGACCTCCGCCGCGCGCTCTACACGCTCTTCAGCACCTACAGCCCTGTTCTAGACATGGTGACGCCCAAGCCGGGCTGTGCGGCAGCTGCAGGGGTGAGGGGTTCTTTGGGAGGAAAATAATGGTTTGACGCTTCCTTCTCTAGACCTTGCTCCCCCATATTTTCCTTCCGCGCCTCCTCCCGCTCCCTAGCATGAACCGTGATGCCCGACATCCAGACAAAATCCAAATCCGACACCATTACGAAGCTCAACAGCACCTCCAAGCTCCCGGATCTAGAACCTACGAGCACGGCCCCGAAGTACACCAGTCCGTCTTCGGCGCGCCGCCGTCAACCGTGACAGAAAGAACGGCAGCACAGGTACAGCCGGAGTCGGGGAAGTTACCAAGGCCGCGCAAGCAAATGGACAGGTACCAACAGCACCGACAACCGTACCAGCATCCGCAGCGCCTGCAGCGCCTCCAACAGCTCCAATGGCGCCAGCGGCTCTCCACGGCGACAAGCGCGTAAGGGAAGAGGTAATACGAAGAAGAAGGGGCCCCGGTGAAGGAGAGCGGAGACGAAGACGAGGCGACGAGGAGGAGGAATCGGTCTCGGAATGGAACAAAGTGTCCGGAGGCATCATCCGAAGTGAGGATCACACGTTATTCCCACCATTGTATCCCGTGCACAGAGCGGGACTGCCACCCCGTGACGCTCTGACGGTCTGCGAGAGGTTACGCGGGTGATTTGCTTCGGTCGTAGAAGATAGCGCTCGCACTCAGCCGTAGTGTTTCAATCGGTTTAGACATTGCTCTTAGATGCCACCGTCAGTTACGGGAGATCACTCTTCAGCGTCTTGATCCACTTGGAGTTTGAGCATGCTAGACGCGGCATGGGTTGGTGCTTGATGAAGCAGTAGGTGAGGTTCCAAGACCGGTGAAAATAGTTCTTCGTGACAAAGAAAGGCTCGGGAAGCTACTAAGGCTATTGGAAGCACAAGACTCCCTCTTTCACACAGTACCTCACTGACCCTTGCCGGCGGAGGGGAACTGATACGATATGTGTTCTTGAGCGTTGGGCCGTTTGAGGCCCTGCGGGAGGCCGTAGAAGTGGGATGGCGGATCCGATGTCGGGGCGGGGCCGGAGCCTTCAGAGGGTGAAATTTCGTTTAGGGGCATGGATGCGCGTGGCGATTGCGGCTGTTGGTGCGTCGAGCGACGACGCCGGGTGCTGAGGAAGGAGAAGAAGCCGGGGTGGGCATCATCGGAGGTTGTCGGTTCATCGTCCGGGAATTCGGACATGCCAAGCGGTGGGTGAATAGTCTTTCGGCGCTGCGGTGGTGTTTGACCAGGCGCGACGATGGTTTTTCGCCGACGAAGGCCGTCGAATTCTACCTGTTCGTTCTCCCCGATAGGAGCCATACGTTCTTCATGGAGCCGCTTGGCCTCTTCTACCTCTTTCTTCATCCTTACGGTCGACATCGAGCGCAGGATGGCGCCTCCACCGCGGATCGCGTCTGCTCTGGGCTCGTACTCCGGTTCTTTCTGCTCGGCGACGGTTCGAACTTGATCGAGGTCTCCGCTGAAGACTGCGGCATCAGGCACGTCCTTTGCGGACTTGGAGAGCTGCAGCAAGACAACGCCAGCGCAGATCTGTAGGAAGCCCATGATGACAGTGGAGATGGTAGCAGGCGTTCCTTTGAAGCCTCGGAAAAGGATTGCTGAGGTCACGATCGTGGAGCTCGTGAAGAAGACGTAGTATGTCGGAGTAACAAGCGCTGCATTAAAAATGTTGAGCGCTTTCTGCGCCCAGGCTGTTAGCAGTTGCTTAGTGGTAACCTCTCCATATACATTACCTACATTCAAATAAACAATCTCCGTCAATAGTGTGGCAATGACAAACACTAGAAGCACGTATAGGAACCACTGGTTGAATTGCGCCTCACCGCCTGCCTGCGTGACGATCGCCGCGCCTAAACCTTGCGTTGCCACCACGCTCAAGCCTCCGATAAGGCTGCAGATGCTAAGATAGACCAACATGCTCTTCTTCCCGTACCTGGGGCCAGCCCAGAATATAAGGAATATACAGCCAGCGATGATAATGCCCGCATAGCTGAGAAAGCCTGGAGAAAGCACAAGTTTCTTCATATCCTGAATTCTAGCGACCGCCGACTGCTCAGGAGCGTTGATGACGATAACGACGGATCCGATAATGCAGTTGAAACATCCCACCTTACCAATAAAGCTCAAACGTTCCTTCAGGAAGATAGACGAGAGAATCGTGGTAACAACGACGGATAAGGCTCCAAGTGGTGTTACGAGGATCGCATCCACAAAGGCGTATGCCCCAAAGTTGCAGATTTCCCCAATAATCATGAGGATCATTCCACCCCACCACCAGGCGTTCTTCAAATATCCATAGCCTTCACCTGCCTCCTCGTTGTACCTGACATTGGCCTTGAGGAGCCCCACCTTTTTCATAACGAAGGACACTCCAATGAATAGACCTGACGCGATTGCCAGTATCAGCCCAACCACTTTGTATATCGGAGGTCTTCCATTGTTGCTACTTGAGGTGCCGGTTTGCGTGGAGTTCGTGGCCTGGCGCGTAGACAGCTCATGCGCAAGAACCAAAAGTTCGCCGGCGTGGTCCATCGTATGTGAGAGGGCGGCAAGAAGCTACCGAAAAGGCTTGTCTTTCGACCTTGGCTGAGCCGGCGGTTGCTACGCGTTGGGGGTCGAAGAAGGCTTGTCTGAACCTCAATCGGACCGTCGTTGTAAGACCAGCATTGTGTCGTTCGAGAGGTGTGCGAATGCTTCGTTGTAGGGCGACGGAAGGTTGCGCGGAGGTTGAGGGATAGAGCGCACAACGGTGACGCTGAGGTAGCGGACATATCCCCGCATAGGCGCAAGTCTGTATTTGCAGCTGTAGCCGTGCCGCTCCACCACCACCGTCCTGCGGGAGGGTGGTGATGGAGCGGCACGGCTAGTCCAATGCGATGACACTGAGGAGGATCGGCTGGATCTCCGTACTGCGTTCGAGGTCGGCTTGCGGGGTAGTTGGACGCCGCTGACCACTTGGTCCGTGCCTTTATACCTGAGATTTCCTTCATCACGTGCCCCGTCACGTGTCAGCCCAATCATCGATGTTGACCATTTTGGAGCCCCATTATCTTAACCACTACCTCAATCATGCCTCAACGCGAGATAGAGTACTCAGAGATTGTCCCCGGGGCTATAACACACGAGTATTTTAGCCATCGAACGCCTTTTCGTGAGACTCCAGCCAATTTGCAGCAACAACTCGGTGTCTACGTCCCAAAATCTTCTACCGCCGTAATTTGAGACAAACAGAGATCTCCATTATAGTATATCTGAAGAAGGAAGATGTTGAACGATTGCTCAGTGACAGGATCATGATGGTGTTTGCTGAAGCGGGCTTCACTGATGCGTACGAGTACAGGCCGAGACTCACGCGCTGTTCCAGTTGTCAAGAGTATGGCTGTCAAGCTTTTCGCTGCTAGAAAGCTTAGCGTTGCCTGAATCGTGCCAGTGCCGGCCATGCGCGTTGCGCAACTGACAGTCCTCCATGCGTCTCATGCCGTGCCCCACGTGCAGCGGATGGACGAGGATGCTCGATATACCGCGAGCAGTTGAGACGTCTACTCTTGATGTATGGATCGGGGGTTCGGGATTTTCCAACTGATAAAAGAGCTCACGAGTATGCGAGCGAGCGCACGCAGCGCCAACAAAACTGGACTTGGTCAATAAGCATCGCCAGCTCCTGCACGAACACCACATTCCCATCCGAGCACAGAAGAAAGCCTGCTGGGGGACGTTCCTGACCGAGCACGCGCACGTCTGGAAAGCAGCGCAGTCCCCTTCTCCGGGACAAGCGAGGGCTGGTGCAAAGGTCCCTCATTTACAGACGTCAAACTAGGATCGGATCAATGCCACGATATGGGCCAGCTGCTTTTCGAAACCTTCTACCCAACACCGCGGCCCCGGACGCAGCATTCCGAGCAACAAGGGACTCTGCCCGGCCTACGGCCCTGCCAGCTCTCAGCAGAACTTATCACAGCCGCGGAAGTAAGGAACGCCATCCTCAGAGCAAACCCAAACAACCTTGGAAGGCATCTGGCCCTTGTGACCTGCCTGTTTAGCTCTGGCAGCAGCTCCGCCCGGTACTTCACCGGCACCTAGTCGAGCTGTTCAGGCGTCCGTTGCGACTGGCCAAGTGCCGGCATTCTGGAAGGAGGCGAGAACCATCCCGTTGAGGAAGTCGAACTGTGAAGACTACACTCAGCCCCATTTCATACCGGCCGATCTCGCGGTGGCAGCCCTTGGCAATGCGTTGGAGGTAATCATTGTTACCCGAATATCCTAATACGCCGAGAACGATGACCTTCTTCCGGCGATCCATTTCGGGGAGCGCAGAAGGAGGAGCGCTGAACAGGCGCTTACGACTGTCACGGTTTAGTGCTTGTGTTCCAGGCTTGCCTGCGTTCTGGCGTTTAGTGATCTATGTTAATATTTTCTACGTATCACGTGATCAACGCCGTGGTCCTCTTCTGTCGCAGCTCGTAGGCCTTTCTTGTAAGGCTTATAGCCTTACCTTGTTCGTTTCCGACAATGCGTTTGCCGCTTCTAGGTTTCTAGAATCCGTAGAAGTGTGGACAAGTTATGGTCAGATGCCGCCAACGCGGGCGGCGGTGGTGAGGGCAAGAGATGGCCGCCAAAGATAGCATGGATGCGGGGTACAGCACGCTGACACCTCCGGTTGCTAGTCTGAAGTAGTGTCTAGGCAGTATCTGGATATCTCGTTGGCTGAAAACAGAAATCACACCAATCAACTTGCATTCACACGGGTTTAAGGTTACATATGCAGCAACCGGAGGTGGCACGGCGCTGTATTGTCGCGATCCCTGACGCCAAGCGCTCAAAGAAGCTAGCTGACTTTTTGCGACTTTGTCGCAGTCGCAAAATTGGGGCTCTCACGTGACTCTTCTGTGCAGCCTCATCTCCTCCAATATAGTTCGGCTAGCAATCCTAATGCACACAGTGACGCTCTGACAGCAGCACCGTTGATGGCTTTCACTGTGAAACATGTAAACGACCTCCAACGCATCGTTCTGCATGCTCCGTACTGATGTTACAGGCCTTCCAAGATCTGCGGAAACATGTCGATTGTGTCGTCTCGCGACTACTTGAGAGCGAACCCAATCAATTCGAACTGATTCATGATGAACTACGCGCTTTTTCGCAGAGCTAGAATCTGTATGGGCGTGTCATCTTGTCCAAAGCTCCGTTGTCTCCCCCGCCGCTGAGACTGCCACCGATGGTCTGCCACCTAGTCATCTAGTTGTCCAGCCCTTCAGCAATGACCAAGAAACTGAAGTCGCTTCACCCGCCATCGCAGCCTCCAATCTCATTTCCAGGAAGCAGGAGCCGGTTGACTCTCCCGATTGCCCCACGCATCCTCACGAAAGCTTCGGGAACAGAAATTCAATCCAAGCTGAAGAGGTTCCTCAATCGCCTGCTGATACATCACCATGCCGAAACTTGGTGGACGGTCTAGAATGTCATCAACTCTTTTCCGATACAACAACTTCTCAGCAGCTATCTTCCTCTCAAGCACCCGAAGAGCCAACTCTTGGTACACAAAAACAACCTCTCCTTAATGTCAGACTCCAGGAGTCATCCACTGTTCAAGGAACTTGTCGAGACACCTTACCCACCGAGCCGTCCACCCAGAACCAGGAGCAGTTTCAGTCTCGCTCCTCTACTACACCGTCGGCAGATTCATCACGAACCAATGAGAAGTTGACAGTCTCCATCGCTCATGAAATCCAGGACGGCGTCGTTCGGCTTCTCCCTACCGCGGAAGAATGGCATGATTTCCCTGCATTGCTGCAGCATGCCCGGGGTCTCGGTGCAGAAAAGACTGGAATATGCAAGGTGTTGCTACCGGAAGGTATAGCTGGCCGCACAGCATTGAGACGTCTCAACACAGCGCAACAAGCGCGTAAATTCTTGGTTCGTTCTCAAGGCAATAGAACTTTTCAGATTGAGAATGAGGAGATGGATATAGTCCTTCCGTCTGAGCCCGGGTTATCAGAACCGCCTACCACCAATCCATCGTCAGCCAAAGAGCTCGTGCAACGATTCGAGCAGCTCCTTGTAAGTGACAACGGACTCAAAGATGTCACGTATTGCGTCGATATTGATGTAGAGACGGAGGCTTCGCGAGCAAGGACAGGTTTGCCCAGCAAGTCCCCGATCTGGCCGCTAAAGGTGACCGCCTTCGTGACACGAAGAAACTTGTAGCCGGACTTCACTGGCCATACGCCTACCAAGCTGGACACACATTTGGTGCGCCTTTCACTATGCATATTGAGGATTATTGGCTACTCTCGGTCAATTACCTCTACACAGGAGAAAAGATTTGGACTACAGTGTCGTCAGAGAATGGCCACTTCCTTGAACAGAAGCTTAAAGCAACCAACGGCTCTCTCTACCCATCCGACTGTGCGCAGTTTCTACGCCACTCTGCAACATATATTCCACACACAACACTTAGCGAATGGGGCATCCCCTACAGTCTTGTCCATCAGAATCCTCATGAGGTTGTCATCACCTTTCCTCGGGCTTACCATGAGGGGTTCAGCGCCGGTTGCACGATCGCAGAAGCCGCCAATTATGCCGATGCGAACTGGAACTTCGATGGCTATCGTGACTGCGAGACACAGAGCTGTCCTGCTGGGTTTATCGAACGTGAATTGATGTGTTGGCGGCGGGAGGGTGAAGAGCAGCAGGAGCAAGAGGAACAAATGAGTGGGGAGGAGGACGAGGACGAGGAGGAAAGAAACGATGGCTACAATAGTACTGACAACGATAAAGACTATGGAGCAAGTGGCGCACGAGACAGGAGAACACTCAAGAGGCCGGCGGAGAGAGGTGTTGATGGGCAAGGAACGAGACTGAGACAAAGGGCGGATGGCGTCTCGAGTAAGCCGACATCTACGGGGAAGGGGCTCAAGAGAAAATCTAACGAACATGGGCTGGGGAGCAAAAGCAGCAAGCGATCCAAGAAGCGCCTACCGTTCGATGCTAGCAGTTCCAAGTTTTTCGAGGAATTGCAACACATCCCCCAAGGCATCATTCAATCAGCCGAAGTCTACCAAACGTTCATCAAACGCAGCAATAGCGAAGACGAAAATGGGCTGCGGCTGCTGACTCGTCTCTTCTTCGCAATCGCCAGCCCTGACGCATTCTTTCAACTACGGGATGCCTGCAGTAGCGTCCGGAGAAAGGCGGATGTTACAGTCCCTCAACATATCAACACTGTTACGCAGACTGTAGAAGCCCTCGACAACTTGGAGACGGCGGCTTCCACAAACGCAATCCTTCGACGGTATCACTTGACATGTCTTGTTGAACATCGCAACGAGCGGGAGAATCAATTCAAAATCGAAAAACCGGAGCGCGCAACGCGAAACCCGAGACACGGTCGCAGCAGTGTTGGCCCTGTGGATAAGCCTGGGAGGCAGCAAGAAGGTTTTGGACGCGCGTCGTCAATGGCCTTAGCTGACATCATGGCGGAGGCTTATCCTGGGTTGATGCAACCTTCAAAGCAGAGAACAGCGTCGAATGCCGAGTATCAGAGGAGGTACAAAACTCTCAGGAACAGACTTTGCAGCGGACGGAACTGGCATCTGATGCAGCAGAAATTTTCACCGGGCATCCTTGCCCTAGTGCCAACCGGTGGAGATTCCGAGATCCAAAACTACGAGTAAGTCTCCCGGTGTGTCTATTCTCCGTCCCCTAGCTGATCCAGATCAGAGTGGAAAAATTGCCGGTCTCTCTATTCACAGTGTTCCTGGACGTCCTAGCTGAGCTGCGCGGAGACTTCCTTCAACAAGTCAGTGGGCTAGTCTCTCAACACATTCATGACATCCTCTACCGAAGAGATCTTAGTTGGAAGTACGTGTTCGAGAAGATGGATGGGGATTCCTTGAAGAAAGAGCCTCTTGACTCGCCCGGCTTCATCAGATTTTGTGGATTAGAGTAAGCATCCAAAACCGCATCGAGGTCTTGTCTTCTACCGATAACTGCTTGTATGTTCGTTATTTTTCCCCGCACACCTAGCGGTATGAGGATTCTAGACCGATAGCGACTTTAAAGCTGTGCGGTATATCTTCGGTTATGTCTATCATAACTACAGCATAGACGTCTACGTGTCCCACTCTATTCCCGTATTTTCGCTCCAGTAATAGTGTAAAAGTCTCCTTCCTAAAACTGGAGCCGCGTGGCTTTGTCAATAGTCTAGTTTCCTTATCGTAGCTCCAGATTGGTCCGCTAGAGTTGCACTTATGTTACTACGGCGAAGTGGCTCCGATTACTAGCGCTAGGAAACACGGAAATCATGCCGTTAGTAGCAACAAAGAGATTAATATGATATCACCTAAGTATCCACCCTGACTAAAAACCGGTCACAAGCAGTTTAACCTGGCTCGGTTACATCCTATATACAAATACAGGCGCCTCTATGACCGCTTATAATGCTTCTCACCCAATCTTAAAACCGAAAGACCGGTGCGTAGAGTCTGCTCGCTTGCTAAAAGCAAGCCGAAGATTGAAGATCGCTGGGAGGGATCCGGTATTTCGAGAACGGCGCCGGTGGGGAATCGTACCTTATGTCTACCCTCCCGGATAGTACCTCGTTCCTCTAGAGCGGCCTGCTCTCACGCTTAAGATACTGTAAACGATGCTAATACTAACTACGATTAATAGTCTGCAGACCGTAAAGCCTACGTCTAGGAGCCAACAGGCCTCTCTAGTACCTTAAAGCCGGCAGGGCCGGAGAACAATCTAGGTCTAGGGTGGACATCTTAACTTGATGGCTATCTGTTCTATAAGCTCTACAGCTTTATGCGTCCGAATTCAACATTCACCGCGTGCTACATTTGTAAGAAGTGGCATCCCGACTTGCGGGAAAAAGCAATTACTTATATCTGTCATTTTAATCTCCACAGTTTGAGTGTAGTGACTCAACTAACCCTACAATAAAGCTAGTCTTTTAATACTACGCGTATAAAATAAAGCCTCTGTTTTTCGTAAACACTTCTTCTAACATTACCCTCGCTGAAAGCTTACAGAAAACCGGTTAAAGTTTAACCTAATAGTGCTCTATTAACTGTACTCTTTAAAGCTTAACATCATGTAGCAATCTACGATGCTTTACTAGAATACTTTCTAGGTGATTGCCCTAAATTATAGAATTTCTAAGCTCAAGGCGGCGTAAGGATAGAAGGAAGAGGGTTCAAGCAATCTCTTAAAAGAGAGATATAGTGCTACTATTCGAGAGAAACGAGCGCCCCACTCCACATAACGATCTGCCTTTAGCTTCCAGCCGCGGTGCAGGTCACGTGCATGACGAGCTAACCCGTGGGTGGAACAGGTAAGGCTTTCGTGATGATGCGCATTTTAGCCGCGCATTGGCCCTGGTCCGTGGGATTGGAGTCAGTTGATACATGTGGATATCTTTTATTGCCTGTAGATAGGTTCTCACGTTCTCGGTACCGATGCCCTAGGTATTGTATAGTTGTGGACTGTCCTTATTTGACGCGATAAGTTGGAAGGTAAGTGAGCGTCTGCAAGCGGCTTATCTGGCACAAGACTAAATCGCTGCTCCACACAGGCTCGAGTCAATCCATTGACAAGTGAGATAGATGCATGCAACTCTAAGGGCAGGAGCCCGCGCTATGCGCTGCAATCGACTTAAGATGGCAGCACTAAAGACACAAGCGCATGGGACCCTTGCTTTCGCCTCTTTTCACCTGTTATTCATAATGCTGCCTATAGTAACCTAGCATATCTGCCTCCCTTAGCTGGTCCAGTCAGCGGAGCAATTTGCGCTGAATTCATGTATTCACACCATTCGGTTTGGAAACAAGCCTTTCCACGATCTTGAAGCGCCTACCAGGGTTCTGAAACTCATGATGAACGAATTTTTCGCAACCTTCGACCGATAATATCTTCGGCGATATTATCTGTGGATGATAATATGGCGTTTACGGTTCCATCAGTGATCTAGAAAAGGCAATCCTCTTCCGACTATGCGGGCATCTTGGTTCCTTCATTTCCCTTGGAGATATCAAAGTATTTGCATATAATGTACCTGCTAATAGTACATTGTTGAGTTTAGCATCCCTGCACGTCACTGAGCACGGACTGCGCTTCGTTCGGGTTGGAAATCTTAAAATTGCGAAAGGATTTTAGAAAGAGAAACGCCGACCGCCAGTGACTTAGGTCTGATCAACCATCTCTACTACCATGGAAGAATAGTTCCTCGAGCATGCAAGTGTGTTAGGATGATTGAATCCCAGCACTCTCGCATAGCCAGTACAAGCTCGTTGATGGAGGACTTCTGCTTGCTTATACTGCTTTCGCTTGTGCAGTAGGTAAGCGAGGCAGTAGACGCTCGTCAGCGTGTCGGGATGCTCCTTCCCTAGCACCTTCTCCCTCCCTTCTAGCACTCGTCGGTTCATCTCCTCTGCCTCCTCGTACTTGCCCTGGTCTTGCAGCACTCCCGCCAGGTTGTTGACGCTCGCTAGCGTGGAGGGATGCTCCTTCCCTAGCACCTCTTCTCTCGTAGGACGAAGGGGCGGATAAAGAAAGACCTCCATACCTCGGACCGGCCCTACATAAAGCACGACATCCCTTAAGGAAACTACTACCCTCTTTTTCCAAGGACGCCTTCATTGTCAGTTTTATCTGGTCATCCGTTTTGACAATGAGCGATTCGGATACCACAATAGCGGACAGCGAACCGTATCAGATTGAAGTGCGCTTTGGTTACTAGGTGGTTCATAGGATACTGCTAACATTTCCAGGATATGCCGGTTGTCCCTGATTCTTAGAGTTCCAATAACCTCCTCGACGGAGCAGAGCCTCTATGCGATAGTTGTGTCCCCGTGGCTTCATTCGTTTCGGCCGGCTTTCTCTATCCCGCTTTGAGCTCTTCTTGTCCTACCTTCAGTGCTTCTATAATCTGACTCTGTTGTATGATTGTCTCCTTGAGGATTGCGATAAGCCCATGCAGCTTCACCCAGCCTGGTGCCTATTCCCTCGTTCTCACCGGTGAAGCTCGAAGCTAGGTGTCTTATTGAAGACTGTGAATGTTACCGTGTCCTTTCTCTTCCGTTTAACGCTTCGAGTGATGCGGGTTCTATCTCCTGTCACCTGTTGCGGGGGGAGGAAGGGTATGACTCTCAGCAGCACCTTTGATAGCATCCGCTTCAGTCTTTGCTGCTTCAGCCTCAGATGCTGCGCGCTCTGCATTCTGTGCGGGAGACACCTCGAATACCTCTGGGAAACGGACCTTGGCCTCCAGTGTGGATTCGAATATCTGCTGCTCAAGGAGGACTTTCGCCGCAGTGCAAACATTGTCAGTATTGTGTTCTTGGATAAGATCCCGGACGTCTTCATGGTGTTGATGCTTCTGGATGCGTTCGCGAATTTTCTTTGGGTTACGCACTTGCGTGTCGGCTCCCTTAAAAATGTTTTTAATGCTAGGTAGACCAATCTTTCGTCGCGGGGATTCTTGGCCATGAAGGGTGTGCCCTGAGCGAAGTTGATGGTTTTTGTGTTGAGTGCCGTACATGAAGCTGGTGACGATGTCAAGAATGAGCAACATACCGCAAGTCAACGCGGCTCCGCTGTAGGCTTACTATACTCAACGCGCTCGCGCAGGAAAGGGCTAGGCCCTAAAAACGGCGACGGAAGCGATAATCCGTAAGTTTCACTCCGCTGAACTAACCTTTGCTAAATGCGTTTCGCCGGATCGCACGTAGCGAATATTTAATCTCTTCCTTACCGACGAGCTGCTAGATACAACTGCTCGTCATACAAATGAATTCGCACGTCTCCACTGCGCTCAGCCGCGACAGCAGTTGGCAAGGCCATAGAAGGATACTACACCTTGAGAGGTAATGGCCTACGTCGCGACCTATATCTCTGTAGGACTTTATGCTGAGTCAAATATCGCACAGTACTATCGCCTAATGCTCTATCCAGGGATGCAGAAGAACCATGACGTGAAGGTCGGTTACGCGCAGATCCTCCAACGGACAAACGAATACATCGCAATGCATCCCTACCAAACCGCCTTCCACATTGCTAAGGGGGACGTGTTCCCTGCACCGAGACTGCCGAGCATACACCCTCGAGCATCGGGACCGCAGCAAGTACCGTTCACGCAACCTTAGGACCAGTTCCGGCCAAAGGCGCGTTCGGGACACTGCAGAATTCGGCGATGGGCGGGCATGGTGTTGCACAGCTGATCGAAGCATTGAAGCTGATCGATCGCTTCGCTTGGATGAAGTATGTATCCACACTCACCACGATTAACACCCTGGGCAACCTACGCGGATCAGGGCAAGCTGGACGAGGCAGAGAAGATGTACCGATGGGCGCTGGCAGGATACAAAAAGCATTTTTGAGAGCTAACTGGGAAGGGCATCGACTTTCAGACTCCCACTGTCTCCCTCTGGAAAGCTTTACCATAAGACTGATACACGATTCGGTGCGACTATTGATCAAGACGATTCCGCTTTTGATCGTAGTGTGACGTACCAGCGTGAACGAACTAACGCCTGGGTCCGTCCAGGAAATTGCTGAAAGATCCATTTCCATTCTTTACCCTCCTTCTTCCATCGGATCAAGCGCTCATCGTCTGCTGGTGACTAGCGACCGTGTTTCCTAGAGCTCTAATGCTCTTCATCGTCCTCCAAGCCCTCATTGTCGTAATTCGGATCATTTTCGCTCAAATCGCTGTCACTCGAGTGCTCACTGTCGTCGCTCAACCACTCTTCATCGTATCGGGCAGGGACCTCGCATCTTGTCGTTCGCTCCTCACCGTCTCGGTGGGTATGATTCGGCTTCGCGATATTGCTTAAGGAGCTGTTGGCGCCGTCGGAAGAATTATGAATGATACCTGTGAGGAGCCACAGGTCTGAGGGAAGCGAATTAACGTTGACAACAAGCTTCCTTGGAGCGTCTTGGAGAACCGTGACGGATGGGGCCGCCAGAAGTGTTACTATATCGCGTGAGTCGCGGATAATAGCTGTCACAAATGCCATGTTGGACGATGGGAGCGGGTGAATAGTGATATTGCTTAAGCTTTGCTGGGCCAGTCCGGACGATTCGCTGACTGGGCGACCATACCATGGCGGCATGTCTGTGGAATTGGAGGTCTGAGGCAATACCGGCGATGGGAGAATAACCTCTGGCTCGGCGTTTGACCTGAGAGACCTGACCGTTCTGCGACGCTTGTGCAAGACATCATGGCTTGACTTCGTTCTTGTAAGCCGGGAGGGCTCACGCTCCTGCAGGGAGCTGACAGTGGCCACCGTGGCGCTCAATGAGGAACGCGGTATTTGCTGCTTTCCAGCCTGTGCGTTGAAGAGTTGGTCCTCAAGGGGCCGCTCCAAGGCTGTATCCGGGGTTTGACTGCCAAGATCGTCGGTGTCAGCAGTCTGACAGCGCTTCCGCTTGTTGTTTTCTGTAGACGATCGATCCGACGTGATTCGATCATCTCCGTGAGTATGCTTAGGGGCGGCAAGCGTATCATCTATCATCTCGACGGCAGTCGATCGATTCTCATGGCAAGAGCTGTGCGCTTGATTGTCAGTGACACTATCGATCATCCCGTCATCGGCACTGCCGACACGGTTGGGTTCAGATGATGCGAGTGCTCGATCGGCCTCTGAAATGGTGTCGTGGGTCTCAGGCTGATTGCCGTCACCTGTATCCGACGTAGATGCTTTATCAGCAGACTGTACGGATTCCAGCCTGCCGCTGCGGTCCTGGTCAAGCTCTATGCTACCTGTGAGTGTTCAGACCGGTTGTGGCAAAACTAGGACGTTTTGCACTTACCTTAAGTTACAGCCGCTTCGGTCCCTTCCAAGTCATGCCTGTGACTGACCGAACCTTCCGGCGAAGTTGGATAATCTTCAGGTTCTGTGTCATCCGCAATCATGACTGGATCTTCTACCCAACGTTAGACATAAGATGCCCCAACGGCTCGTTTGAAGAAGCTGTGCACTTACCTTGACTACTGCCGTTGGTCGATAGAGGACGGTTTAAGTTTCCATCCCCTAGATCTTCACCTTGAGCTCTGGGAGACCCACTGTCCCTAGGACGTCCGCCTTCCCGTTCGTGCTGAGCGTGGACGTCGTCCTCGCTGTCAGTTTCGCCGTCTGTATATACCGCATGTTAGGCAGCGGCTCCTGGCAAACTCTGCTTCTTTAAGCTGCGGTGAGCGTACCTGAGTAGAGCAAACCAAAGGTTTTAGCTCTTTTCGTTGTTGGTGTAAGCACGCTCTCGGCTCCGAGTTCTGCGTTCGGTCCCAGCACCGTCCCGTCAATCTCATCAATGATGGTATCGATGTCGGTCCACCCGTGGTCAAGGAAGGGCCGGTTGAGGGTGTTGGAGCGACTCTTTCGAAAGTGCTTCTTCTGAGAGGGTTTGGCGGCTGGTGGGCCATTGTAGAAATGGTTGTTATCAAGTAGATTGAAACCCGGTGGGACTCGGAAGGTAGAAGTTATTGCTGTTGTGGCCATCGTTGCTAGTATTTGCTGCTGGTGCTGGTGCTGGTTAGTAAAGAGTGGAAAGAGTGCGACTTTATGCAAAAACCGGCCCCGTCCTCCCTCCGGTGGGCTTCGGCGGCTATGCTCACTCTCACAAGCCGAATTGGTGGATTCCCGGATTGCGGAGGCAAAGCTGGACCGCATGAATTGCAAGGATACCGTCTCTGATATAATTACATATAATACTTAAAGCGAAAAAAACCCATAAAAGTTAAAATCTTCTAAAATCTACTACTATATATAAAGGCAATTTCGGTACGAAATGGGCATATCTATAAAAAAAGAAAAGAAAGATATAATTTATTAGAAAGCTTTCTAAGATACTAGAGCTTTTAAACGTTTATTTAAATATTAATTATAATTAGTAGATCTATATAGCTAAGTTTTTTATTGTAGAAGAAAAGATGCTATTTAAAGAAATACAAAGAAAACTTTACTAAAGCTTTATATAAAGTTTCTAAAGCTTAACTAACTAATAGAAAAATAGTTAATACACTAAGAAATACTATAATCTACCACTAATTACTAAAAGTAGTTTTAGTATAAGATAGATACATCTAGATGGCTTTAAGAGAAGATATATTGTGAGGGTGTAGATGGTAAACACCGGTCGAGATTGGTTGTTCGTGAGGCTCAGATACAGGTAATAATCACAAAGTTAAACACCACACATAGCTGCTAGGGGCGTAGAAGGACGATAATCAGTATTGGTAAGGACGGTTGATTTCTGTCCAAGGTTCCATGTCGGAGCTGCTATTGTACAAGTGTCTTGAGTTGTTGGTTCCGTAAAGCACTTTTGATAAAGGGAAGAAAAACCAGAAAGACAAGTCCAGCCAGATCACGTGCTACCCAAACCTCCCACCATCTACCCCACCACAATATCTAGAAAATAAATCTACTAAAGCTAAAAATTTACTATAATGACTAGAGAGCTAGATATTTAGTACTTAAAAGACTTAAAATTACTTTTTAGATGAAAGGATAATTTTACTATAATATAAACACATCTATATAGCTTATAACTAAAAGAAAATATGAAGAATACACTTTTCTAGAGCTAAAAAAATCTATTTGCCTAAAAAGTTAATAGAATACTACTTAAAAATCTTAAGATTTACTACTAAATACTAGAGGCAATTTTGGTACGAAATAAGCACATCTAGTATACGAGAAATGCTAAGAGAAGCGGGGTTATAATATAAGACGCTTCAGTTTATTATAGAGCTGGGCGTGTATTTGTAAGACCCAAAGGGAGCTCAGGGATAGTAGCCGTCGCCTCTCCACATAGAGACTCGATAGAATTCAGTCCATCATCGACCCTCACGTATTGTTCTATCCACACGTGCCTTGTTGTCACATTGCTGCACACCACCCCGAGGATGCCTATCCTCTGACAGTATTGGTAGTAAGGCGCTATTTTAGCGTCTCACTACTATACTAAGACTTTTAGCTAGCTAGAGTATAATACTAGTCTAGTTCTACTCTAGCTTAGTAGAACTAAATAAAGCTATCTTAGTTCTATCTTAGTTCTTATACATCTCCTAGCGAATCTATTCTTTAATAATAACATTTTCCATGATATTCTGATTCTCTTAAATAGTAAGGGTACTACCTTATATAATATGCCTCTTCGCTTCCTTTCTCTCCATTTCTTCACTATATTCGCCTTCTGTAAGGCATTAATCTCCACCTTAAATAGTATAGCTGTATATACTATAGTTTAAGTACTATTAAAAAGCTAGTCGAATGCTTTATTTATTAGTATTTGAAAGCTATTCTAATGCCTTATAATAGAACCTTCAGTCAGCTTGGTTTAACTCTAGAATTCTGCTAGATTTTAAGATGTTTTTAAGACTCTATTAGAGAGTGAATATTCTTAGAATTTTATACGGCAATGTGATAGTAAGACACGTATAAATAGAATAGTATATGCGGGTTAATAATGAACTAAATTCTATCGAGCCTTTCTATTAGAAAGCAAAGGCTATATCCTATTGCTTAGCCGGCGCATCGCCGGTTGCAGCCTTTAAACTCCCTTTGCATCTTATAGATCCAGATGGTATCCTAGGTAGATGAAAGTATTAGAGCTTTTAACTTAAGAATAAAATGTGAGAGAATGTTACTAGAACTATATAAAACTAGTTCTATAGCTCTAAAGCTACTACGAATATTTTGCTTGGTGAAAGCAGTCTTATAGGCTTTTTTAAATACTAGAGGAAACTTAAATTTAGTTGTATAATTAATATAAAGTCTTATAAGATTCTTAATCTATTGTTTGTATACTATTTTAAGTGGATTAAAACAGCTAACAGCTAACAGCTAATTTCTAGTGGCGGTAAGAGATAAGATAAAATGAACGAGATGGTTTATAGAGCGGGATGATACTGTTTTTCTTATAGTATTACTAGAACTAAGCCAAAATCTAGCTCTTATAGCTTTTAAAAATAAGATGATAATATTCTCTAGTTATATAATACTTTATATGCTCATCGAAGTGCTGGATATATTTATATTTTAGATTATTTATTGTCTAGCAATTCTCGCTTACTATAATAACCTAATTAGATAGTAAATTGCTTTCTCTATACTAGACTAATAGTTAGTTCTATTCTATAAGTACAATAAACGGCGGGATCGCCCACTCTTATAAGTTAATATCCTAGATAATTGAAACCTATTCTTAGTTACCTAGCTAAGCCGCTTTCGAACGATTGTATGGTACTAAGCTTATAACAGCCTTTGCTATTGCGCCAACTTTCATTATAAACCCAGCTTCGTCAAAGTTATGGATATTATCTTTATCAATCCCATACTTTGCAAAAGTGTTTTCATCATGTTAAGAATCGATGTGATGGCAGGAGTGATTGCTTCGTCTATTTGCTTCCGGATTGTTGGTGGTTTGGTCGTCGTTGTTGCCGAATCGCATCTAGGGCGCTTGTTGCGACTCTGTCGTCCTGTACTATTTTCGAATTGAGATGTCTGCGTGTCGTCTATCTCTGCTCCCCATGCCCTTCCATCAAAGAAGATTTTTGGTCTGAGTTCCCACTGCATCCACGTTGATTGTATGTTCACGGTGATGGTGGTGTTGCTCGTAGGTATCACCTCCAACGCTTCCAGAGGAGTTGGGGTTGGCATGGAGTGTTTCTGTTCCACTCTTGGTTGGTCGATTCCGGCCAGACGCCGAACGTTCCGGACAATTTGTACGTATTGTATGGATACCGGCGATTTTGGCGTATTATGACAGAATCCGAAGGGAAATTGTCCTTGTTAGGTCATAATCCGCAGCACCCTTAACCCAGTAGATAAGTCTGCAGCTCTACAGGCGGTATAGCAAGCCAACGGTTTGCACAAGGATTCGTATTCCGCAAGGACTTCGAATAAGTCCATAGTCCGACTAGTTCCAGACGACTTTGGCGTACTATAACTGAATGCGAGACGGAACAGTACGTACTATCTCATAATGCGCCGATATACTTAACCTGGTAGGGTATGGGCATGGAAGGCGTTATGAAAGGTTACGGAGCGTGTCAATAGCTGGAGCATTTGTGACTTGCGAAGCATAAAAAGACTCCATTAGTTTTGAATCGAGTTGAGTTCAACGAAAGTACATATCTGCGACAGAACGAACTTGTTCGCCTTAAGCACTCACCAACACCGTCAGCCGCTCAATACTTTCCCTGAAGAAGTGCTCTCCAATCCCATACGGTTCCATGTGAACCTTCCGCTTGTGGCGAAGATCTTTTAGAGCAAGCGGCGCCCATCGCCCCTCCTTCTCCCTTCTTAACCTCCTCTTGTCAGCGCCGCCCTTGAGGCGTTCACTTCGCAGGAGATCGAAAGCCTTGCGCTGTTGCTTATTATTAGGCCAGTTGCCCTTAAGCCTACTGAGGAACTCTTTAACTTCGGCATCCGAGTCGGAGGCGTCGTCATCAGCACCAAACGGTACACGGACTGGACTTAATAGGGATGGAGAGGAGTTAAGCAGCAAGCTCTCCAAAGCTACTGCTCCTTCCCTCTGCAACCGGGCATCAATGATGCGAAGCATGACCTGATCCATATCCTTGTACGGCTTCTCAGTTTGTCCCCAGCCGGACATCTTCCAGCTAAACTCATGATCCGCATGCGCATGGTCCGCAATCCACATGAGCAGATCGAACGCGAGCTTGGGGCCCTCATTGTGCTCCATGTCCAACAATTTTTCAACGGTTGGGAGAAAACCGGCCATTATTTTGGCCACATTGTCGGACGTCACGCCGGACCAGACGGTCGGATTCATCTTGTAGCCTTTTTCAAGGGCCTTATACTTCTTGGATACGAGGGCGAGAGTATCGTTGTACAACTTTTGTGCTTGCTTGAGAGTGGATACCGGAGTTGCCTTCATCGTGTTTTTGGATGGCTTGATGGTGGAGCGTGATGATGCCGTCTTGCGTTCTGGAGCTCGCACACTATCACTGCTAACGTTGTTGGCCTCTTGACCGCTGAGGAAGCTCCGGATGTCGGATGAGTTGTTTAGCTTGGGTGCTTTTGTCTGAGGAGAGATATTTTCTTGGTCTGCCGGCTGCTCGATGTCGAGCTGCCGCTTTCGTAGGGAAGACGGCATCGTTCTGAATAAATCTGAAAGGAGTTTGAGGAGCTGAAAAGGAACTGAGGAGCTCACCAGAGTTATTTAGGAGAGCTTTACGCGTCGTGCATGTCGCGTTGCTTATTGATAAGGGTGCTACGCGATGGTGATGCGCCTCCAATTCCTATAACGTAAGCGACGGTGTGACGCCTGATGCCGGGTGACGCCCGATCTTCGCGTTCGGGGGCTGTTGGATGAAATAGCGCTTGGCAGCGATGTTAGATTACCTTTTGTAGTTTAGCAGGGTCCCTCTGGGTGCATTGACGCCCTACAGGGCGTAAGAATCCATCCATCCATCCAACCCGATTTTCGCAACCCGGGGACCTACGTGACTACACTAACCCCGAAAAAGTATCCGCCCGTGTAGAAGTCCCTGGCACTCTCACCGCGGGACCTGTATAGAGATTAGTATGAATATCTCTACAACCAAGTGCTGTACTATCATGGTTTAGTGCTTGTTGTTTGGAGAAAGATTGTCTTGAGGCTATATGACACTCTATTAAAGCTATCACCCGCGCGCCCGTTCTATTCACTTCCGCTTCCTGTGCTTCATTCTATATAATAATCAACTAAGACGGTTCTTGTCACGATGCCGGAGCGCTGGATGATGGAACTTGATTGATTGGCTAATCGTAGAGTAGTGAACTCAATCACACTGCGCTAGCAGGGATAAAATCACGTGAGGAACACAACCACAACGGTCACCAGCGTCGCATTAAATTGATTGAGGCTGCATAGCTCTATATAATATGCCTATTCGGGTTAAGCTCACCGAGAGGCTTGCGCGCACCACCGTGGCTCATTTTGCCGTTTAGAAGCAGTATCTGGGCTTAATTGCTCCCAATTGTTCTTCCCATTATGTGCGATACACGTTTCAGCCTTATATAGCATGGTGTTGAGTCGTTTTTCGATATGCTCGTTCATCGAATACGTCCAGGTATCCTTGGTGAACTCAATGATAGCGTCCTTACCCGTTTTCTTGGTGTTGATGACCTCGAAATCGTCCACCTGGTCTTTAGATGGCTCCGACGTGTCCTCGATAGGGTGTAGGTCGGGGGAGTAAGGCGGCCAGTTGTCTACGGTCTTAATGCCGTGCTCCTTGCGATACCGCTGCCATTTGGGGAGGTTCTTAGCGGAGGTGTGGATGCGGGCGTTGTCTTCAATCAACCACACCTCTTTATCTTGATTCGCAGCTTGAACTCGACGGTAATAGGGGTAAAGGAGTTGTTCAAGCACACGGTGGCTATACCAATAGAAACCCATGCCCTTGCCAGCACCACGCTTGCGATCTTTGAAGCTAAATACCCTCTCCACCTTCTTTGGCTGCTGCCAGCCCTTCGGAATGCCCTTCTTACTAGCTTCTCTTACCCTCCTTCGACACTCGGCGTTATGCCCTTGACGCTGCGCCTCAAGATCTTGCATATAGTGCCATTCGTCTGTGCCTTCTTTGAGAGCGCGCTTGCGGCAAGCCATCACCTCCGCCTCCTCCTTCTTGTTGTCCTTGTCCAGCTGATCTTGAAGCTCTTGCCTCTCGCCGTTAGTCTCCTTGATCCAGACGTCGACTGGCCGGAGTATATCGAAATCAAGGCAGCAGGCTGCCCATACTATAAGCTTGAAGAGCGGCTTCAGCTCGGTGGGCACGGAGTACTCGTGGCCATTGACGCCCTGCGGCATATAGGCGCGGAGGCGATGATGGGAGGTGCCTCCGCAGCTTACTGGCGTCTCATCACTACAAATCCAGATAACCTCCTTGCCTGGGAGGTTGGTGTCGGGGTCTAGGTGGCCAGGAAGGTGCTGCTTGCACTTGGCAACCACCCATGTACAGAAGACGACTCTCTGCTGCTCGTCTTCTTCGGTGAGATTCTTCTTTTGAGGCCGAATTCGGTGTCTGATCTTAAAAGGGTTAGTCTTATCAGCATCGACGTGGACTTGATCGGTAAGGACGTGAGAAAGGGTAGTTCCGCGGACGCCGAGCTCCCATAAGATGTCTTCTTGATGGTCGTACTTATGGTTAAGGACATACTGCCGGATATAGAGAGCGTTCTGCGAGTATATAAGTAATAAGTTAATAACTGCAGGAGAGCTTACCATAGAACCAGGCGCAAATAAGGGAGGATGGCCAGTATGCTTTCGAGCTTTAGTAGCCTCTACCTACTGTAGGAGCTCTACGAGGTTCTCGGAGCCATTAGTGCGTTCTTTGTAAGTAGACATAATCTTGCATGCGGCACCTGATGTTATACCCAGCTCTTCGGAAATATCCTTTAATAAGACCCCAGAATCACGCTTTGAAATTACCGCAGCCTTAACTGAGTTTGATAGCTGCTTTGAGCCAAGTTTACGACCTTCTCCTTGATGATTTGGCATGGTGGGCGCGTGGTATATGGATAAAACGTGATGCAGGCACTAAAGGACGGGAGAGTCTCTGGATAGCCAGCCTTGGTGTTCGTGCGGGACACGGTCACGTGGCGGCTTAATAAGCAGTCGGCCCGGGCAATAACCGAACCTCCGTGTAATTGAGTTCACGACTCTACGATTAGAATACAAGACGTTGCACGAGGATAGAAAGATCTGCAAGCCCGACGGGAAGAAAACCCTTGGTGTGAGAGCACGTGACCTCGGAACAACAGAAGATCCGAACGCCAGGGAACACCAAGACCAAACCGTGACAGTTCTACTACTCAAATCACCGCATTCTATTCTATAAGAATATTAGAGAATATAGGTTCTCAGAGATTGATGCAGCAATGTAACAACTAGTGTCACGCTAGATAGTAACTTGCTCGATCCAAGCTCGAAGAGCTTGATACTGTACCTTTGGTTGGTACGGTGATAGGGCAAGTTCCATGCTTCTAACAACCAGGCATATCAGCAAATCTTTTTTTGTCTCTGAGCGTTTCTGAGCGCTCGAAACGGCTCCGAGCGCTCAGACCGGTTTCTGCGAGCGCCTAGAGCGCTCAAAGCATTTTAAGCGTTTTAAGCGTTATAAGCCGCTTACTAAGCAGCTCTTTAAAAATTGAAAGGCTCTAAACTAGCTCAGACTAGTCTATCTATATACCGTGCCAGCCTAATAGGGTAAACTTTTAAAAAAACTAATTATTAGCCGCTTAACTTTTGAAACATATATATGCTATAATTACCAGGGGGTTAAAGTTAAGCGAGCTTAGAAACACGAAAAGTCTGCTTACTAAGCAGCTTACTAAGTAATTTAAAACAGATAATTTTTTATTTTTTTCATAAGCATCTCCGAGCGCTCGGAGCGCTCGTGAAAAAATAGCTTTAATCGAGCGAGTGAAAAATTTGCTGATGGTGTAGTTTTTATATTCTTAGCTGTAGAAAAGAGTCTCTTTTGTACTTTTATAACAAAGTTACAAGAACCTTCCGACACGGTGCTTATAAATAGTATAATGTTCTAATCTTTCTGGACGAATTATAACATCTTATTATCTTTAGAAAGACAATCGTATAGCTTATCCTATAGAATTTAACCGCTAAAGCTATTTTTAAGCTCTGCGAGCAATAGATAAAAGCCTTAATTCTGCTTATATTATAACTATCATAACTACTACGATCGCTGCGATTGCTATAGCTACTATAACTACTATAATTACGATATATCTTAAGGCTTTTCTATTATTAACCTAGCTTTGGTCTTTGTTATACGAACCACTCTAATAAACAATCTAGGTAATATCTACGCGAGTCAGAGTAAGCTAGAACAGGCAGAGGAAATGCACTAGCAGGTACTAGTAGGACAAGAGAAGACACTCGGTCTAGAGCACACATCGGCGCTTATTATAGTCAATAACCTAGAAGTTCTCTACTGGAATCAGAGCAAGCTGGGTGACGCAGAGGAGATGTATCTACAGGCTTTAACCGGATTTCAGACCGCTTTAGAGCCTTCTCATGAATACTATCGACGTGTTCAAGAGTCACCTAGGGTACTACGTAGTGCTTAAGGTACGATCATGTACAGATGTATTCTCCAGCCAGAGTATATAATAGCTAATCTAAGGAGCGAGCTAGTAGTATGATGGGGTAGCTGGTGGAGGGTTTGGGTAGCACGTGGTCTGGATGGGCTTGGCTTCTGGTTTTTTCTTTCCTTTATCAAAAGTGCTTGCTATTATTGTTGTGGTCTACATCCGACCTTCACGAATAACCAATCTCAACCGGTGTTCACCACCTGCACCCTCACAATGGCTCCGCTGATGAATGATGAGAACATTCGTAACTACGACATCATCGCGCTTCAGGAATGATGGGTAAACCCTAACTGCCCAGCCCTCACGTATAAGGGCCCGATTGGACGCGAATTCAGGAACTTCACGCCCCCAGGAACTGATGAGAAGCCCGCACAGGTGTGCATTCTTATTCCAAGAATTGCTCCAGAAGACCTTACGCTGCTACCGTCAGGGTCGCCAGACCTATGCACGGTGGTGATCAGCTTCGGTCAGGCGGATGTACCAGCAATCACGGTACACAACGTCTACAATAGACCTGGCCGCGCGAGTGACCCCCAGCCAGTCGTAGAGGAGCTCGTTAAGGCGATTGAGGCAGCTAACGTGGCCGCGGAGGGAGCGGAGCACCTCATCATCGGCGACTTCAATATCCACCACCCGCAGTGGGGAGGCATCGGTATCCCAAAGGATGGGAGGGTGCAGGACCTTCTCGATATTGTCGACAGGTTCCAGCTGACGCTCCTTACGCCGAGAGGCATTACCACCTACATCTTAGATACTTATGGCACTATGCAGACCCTGGATCTTGCTTTCGGCACCGCAGGAGTCTCGTCAAGGCTTCTCTTCTGCAGGATAGCTAAGACGATGGAGCACGACCCCGACCATCTGCCAATCGGGATCGGCATTGACATCACTCCACAGCCACGGTCTGGTACGCTAGTAAGAGCATGGGACCGCATGGATGAGGTACGATTCAGAGAGATGCTGGTGGAGAGTTTACCGGACCCTCATCAACAACCTCCGCAAAACCAGCCAGAGATCGACGCCTATGTGGCTCAGATATTAGCTGCGATCGAGATAGCGGCAGAGCAGGCTGTGCCGCAGCGGAGGCCGAGCCAGCATGCGAAATCAGGCTTCGACGAGGAGTGCAAGAAGCAGTGCAAGCGCACGAGGAAGCTGAAAAAGCTCGCCTCCCGCATCCGAGTCAGCGGGGACTTGGATGCGTGGAAGGAGGCTAAGGAGGAGCACAAGAGCGCGAGAAGGGAGAAGAAGAAGCTGGTTAAACGCCGTTTAACAGCCAACTGGCGCCAACATCTCCACGATATGGACGGCGATATGGCAGCAGTTTGGAAGATGGTCAAATGGGTTAAGGACCGCAATAATCCACTATCGCCAACAACGCCAGCGCTGGCACGAGCGGACGGGACCGTGGCGCTACGCAAGCCAAACAAGGACGACTACCGCAAGGCCAAGTCGTACCGGCCGGTAGTGCTTCTCAGCACCATCGGTAAGATCTTCGAGAGTGTCCTTGCGGCAAGGCTTAGCTGGGCGGTTGAGAATGACAGCATGCTACCAAGGGAGCATCTCCGAGGACGGAAGGGGACGTCCACAGAAACCGCTGTCCACACGGTAGTGGATGAGATCCACGCCGCGTGGAGGGCAGGTAAGACAGCCAGCCTACTTATGCTAGACGTGTCGGGGGCTTTCGATAACGTCTCGTACGAGCGGCTCCTGTACAACCTGCGCAAGAGGAAGGTAGGGCCAAGATTCACCGTGTGGATCAGGAGCTTTATCACAAACCGGAGGACGAAGCTCAAACTGCCGGAGCTTATCACGGAGTTCGTACCGCTACCAAACGGGATCCCGCAAGGCTCGCCGCTTTCACCGATACTGTACCTATTTTATAACGCCGATCTAATTGAGGCCTGCAGCAGCCCGCAAGAGGACGTCTCAACCACCGCCTATATCGACGACGCCTCTATCCTAGCTATCAGGGAGTCGGTAGTAGCGAACTGTCTAGTCCTCCAAAGGGCACACGAGAGGGCGGTCCGCTGGTCCAGACAGCCCGTCTCCGTCTTTGGTATGAGAAGTACGAACTGGTTCATTTTCAACCCCCACGCGACGCAGAAAACGGAGACCGGACGAGATGCCGGCAGAGGAGTGTATCCACCTACTAAACCATACCGTCCGGCCCTCACCTCACGCCAAATACCTAGGGGTATACCTGGACAAGGAGCTGCGGTTTGAAGCTCATATCGACCATATCGAGAGCAAGGCATCGAAAAAGCTAGCCGCTATAGGGGCGCTGGCAGGAGCATCCACATGGGGGAAACTCTGAAAGATATACGCCAGGTATATGTCTCTATCATCCTACCGCTCTTCACCTACTGCTCGTTGGTCTGGTTCAATCCGGAGGGAGGGTATGGTCGAAAGAGGCTATACAACCGGATCGTGAAAGTTTCCCAGAGCATCCAGCGGCGCGCAGGGAAGCTAATATCAGGCGCTTTCCGCAATGCCGCAGGAGCAGCGCTAGCCGTCGAACTGGACCTTTTACCGGCAGTTCAACGGCTGAAACTGTGCAACACGGAAGCTCTCCTTAGGATGGTGTCAACACTGGCTTTCCAGGGTATCTTTGAAGCGCGTGCAAGCATTATTAGCAACCGCGGAGGAGCCGGGCCGGCGATGCCGAGTTTCAGCAGCTCGAACTACACTATCCTTAGCCCGCTGGATAAGCTAGAGCTTCAGTACCGGATGCAGCACGGCCACGGTATGGCATCCTTCGAGAAGTTCCACCCAGCGCCAGTAGCACCATGGTGGAAGCCGCCAGCTATTACCATAGACGCGGATGAGGAAGCAGCCATGCGGAATCATAATCACAAGATGCTCCACGAACAGCAACCTCACCATCTACTCAGACGGGAGCAGGACAGAGACCGGTGTAGGAGCCTCAGCGGTGAGTCTCTTTACAGGCCAGCATGTGGCATCCTATCTAGGGGAACCGGAGTATCTCACTATCGAGTTCGCAGAGCTTTATGGTATCTACCTAGCACTCAGCATCGCGGAGGAGGCTCAGTGCCCTTGTACCATCTTCTCGGACAGTAAAAAGACCTTCGCCGCCATCAAAACGCCGAGGGTTCAGTCCGGCCAGTACCTGACCCAGCAGATAGTTCAGGCCATCGACCGCTGCGTGTCGGTGGAGCTCTGCTGGATTCCAGCTCATAGGCACGTGCCGGGAAACGTGGCAGCCGACAGTCTTGCACGGGAGGCAGCCGGGCAAGGCGGGCAACTACCGGAGGATATCCGTAGGCTGGTAATAGCAGCGCAGGCCGCGCAGGAGGAGTTGGAAAGGTCTTAGGAGAGAGGATAGAGAACGAGCATCCTACCGGGTACAGGACAAACCGTCGAAAACGGTTCTTAATAAGTACAAGGGCGCTACCAAGGCGCAGTGCACGGCAATCATCCAGATGCGAACCGGCAAGATTGGACTTAAGGACCTCCTTAACTGGATCGGCAAGAAGGAGAGCCCGAACTGCGACTACGATAGAGGACGACAAACAGTGCAGCATACCCTTACTGTCTGTAGGATGTATATAGGCCTGAGAGAGACGAGACTGTGAAACGAGAAGGTAAGCGCACATCACCGGACGGACATGAGGGTGCTTCTAGGCGGCAAGCAAGCTGCTAAAATAGCAGACTTCGTGATATACACGGACGAGCTCAACAGTTCGTCCGTGTATGCGAAGCCTATCTCGAAGCCGAAGCAGCTGCTGCTCAAGGGGCGGACAAGAAGAACCTCCATAGGCTCACTCTTGTTCTATTCGAGCAGCAATAGCTAAGGGTTCAAATAAGCGCCGGCAGCTGGTGAAAGACTGACAGTATCACAACATGTAAAGACGCACTGATGGGTTCAGGCGTCGAGAATCTACCACATACAGCTTCTTCTACTTGCATCGTTTTCAGAAGTGGAGCAAGCGCCGGAGGGAAAGGAGACGGGGTAGTTAAGCTGAGCTGGAACAGCTGCAAGAGGTTTTGTCAACTATCGGAGGGCTTGTTTTTGATCAAGGAGTCTCATCTTGGAGAGGGACTGGACTGTGAGCTTTAGAAGTCGATTGGACGGCGCTGCAACACCATGGAATCTCTGTATTTAATAGATAACTCACGCTCGGAGGTGGGACCCTCAGAGCACGGACCACTGGCGGCATGCTCTGCTTAAAAAGGGCAGTACCGCGGCAATGAATCTTCTACTACTACTACTACTACGACGACGACGATGATGACGACGAAAGGAAGATGCCGATACGAGCGCATACCCGGAGGTCAGGCTTTTGGGGACTAACCGCCTGAGCTGCGGGGGCGAGGCGCCTAACTCGGGCTGCCAGATGCCTAACTTTGGAGGGTTTAAAAGTTAATATCCCCGCACATTAAATCCAAGCGGATAGGATTTTGGTGCGGTTCATCTTAAGCGGTAAGACCTACATCGGATCCTCCATAGCTAGCTCGGTTAGGTTTTTAGAGGATCCAAAGTTGGGATCGCAGCCGAGCGGCGAAAAGAAGGGGAAAGGAGCGGTATTAGGCTGGCTAGTACCGATATCCATATTCTAAGCGCCTAGACCAACTACTGACACGAAAATAGATGGGGTTCGTTATATCGGTTTCGCGCCAGCCGCTTTAGGCAAGTCGGCCGGGCGCCGAATTTTCACGGACGCATACCCGGAGGTGCAGCCGTCCGGGTGGCACGGTACCGCAGCTAGGGGTCTAGGGGCCTAAAGTTTAGGCCTTCAGTCCCCGCCGGTGGGTGCATAGGTGTCTAACTGCGGGGGTTGAGTCCCCCAGAGCGGGGAGCCAAGTGCCTGTCGCCAAGTGCAATCCATCACGGGCGGGCACCCGGAGGTCACCTTCCCCAGCCGTCCA